>WEIU01023793.1:164280-294198 GCA_013389925.1 Aegithalos caudatus | reverse complement strand
ATTATTATTTATAGATGTATAAATCTTCAAATTTGCCTAGGAGTGAAAAAGACCCACTTCACTGGGAAGAATTCATTCTAGGTCTGTCTTGGCTGATGGTGTGATCTCACTGGCAGGTCAGATTCAGCATGCCACACAGTGCTGCAGGTGGCTGAGAAATCTGATTCAGGAAAGCTTTTGCCTGTGCAGACATAAATGGACAGGGACCACAGAAGACCTTGGGGTACCCAGGCTACCACTGCTGCCTCTGTTTTTCTCTAAAAACTTTTCTTCAGCTTCCCTGCTCCCAGGAGTTTGCACAGCTTTGGCTGTCTGAGCTGGCTCCACTTGTTATCTATATTGTTTTTCTTGTATAAAGCCCTTTAATCATCAACAGTTTCTGCTTTCAGAAGAATATATCAACCCCAAAAACATATTCAGACAATGAAGGAGAGTACAGGCTCTTGTACAGTGTTTCTTTTCGTCTCTGGCCCTTCCTGCTCTTTCAGGGACAGCGATCCCCTAGATTGCAGGTGGGAAAATAAAAAAAATATTCTGAAACATCCTGAGCCTCTCATCTGGTTTCTCTCCTTGCAACTTTTTTTCTTTTCCAATGCCATGGTAATTTTCATTCAAGGGGATCGGGGTGAAGGAACAGATGCTGTTCCTATTTCCTCCCTGTTATCATCCCACTCCCAGCGATGCTCCCTGTAATCGCTCCATTGTACAGCTGCCTTTCCTATAAAGCTGAACAATGAATAATGGATGCAAAAACTAAGTGGCGTTTCAGGTTCATTAGTATGCATATTGTTATAAATTCATTTCAGTAGGTGCTGTGAAGCCACTCTCCTCTCTTTTGTATTTTGAGGTGTCACTGCTTCAGGCTCTGCTAATGTTCATTTTGTATTCATTCATTTGTGTCTGTAGTTTTACCTGGATTGTAGGCTATTGTTCTTATTTGCAAAGCTTGGGTTTAATTTCCTGTAGGAAGCTTTTCTTTTGTCTCTAGGGCTCACTCTCCTATTACCATCCACCTTGAGAGTACTAAAGCACTGTCCTGCTGGTAAAATATAATTTGTTTTCTAATGTTCTAATGAAAATGTTACCACTTATGTCAAAAAAAAAAAAGAGAGAGAGAGAAAAGAAAGAAAGAAAGAAAAGATTTTCTTCTAGCTGTTGGTATCCAAGGCTTCCCTTCTGTTCATTCCTATTCCTGAATGTTAAACAGATCACAAGCCCCAAGCCACAGACCTGCAAATCCTTGTTACCTTTGACCCATGTCCAGCTGCCATCAGAGGCTTTGCTGGTAATGCTGGACTCCTGAAAGGAATTTCTGTCGGTCATGCAGAAAGCAACTCATGTATCAGCATTTTCTTGTAAAGTCGAACAGAAGCTACTTCCTGCTCCATTTCAGACCCCCGGCCCTTTGCAATTATTCCCTTTATTTATGACATACATATTTTATTCATTCTAATTAGGCTGCTCAATAGCAACCCATTATCTTTCAACAGATTCACAGCAGATAAAACATTCATATTATTGCCCCTATTTTTGTTTCTGTTTTATGATATTCTCCCTCACACATTCAGATTCATTCTTCCTAACAACAGCATATCATTAGGCCTTGCCTTCAGCTATTGTTAACAGTGAAGTGATAAAATGCAGTAGGACGCTACAGAAAGTGGAGCTGATCCCAAGCTTTTTTTCCTCTCTGCCCTGTCTGTATTAGACCAATAGTGGTGCAGAGCTATCAGCTCAAGAAAGTACAAAATTAACTCCAGCTACAAAGGAAGAAAGAGACAATAGTGAGCTATAGCTGTGCTCTCCCAGGACACTTTGCACAAAGGAACAATCGCCCACAGCGGTCTCACTAAAACGGAATTTACAGTGGATAATATTCAGCACATGCACAGTGCATATAAAGTAATACAGGAGTTGCTGATCGCAGTTACTCTGTACCTGCTAGAGCATCTCTTACTGAAACTGTCTCACCTTTGATGGTGCATGCAAAGCCTTCTTAACATTACAAGCAGCACTGAGTGTTAAGGACAAACTATTCAGACCCGCCTGACAAAGACAGGTGTTGAAGCCTGAGTACTGAAATGAATTGTCCTATATTCAGTACCAGGAACCAGTAGCCACATGTTGAAAACACTGGTATAAGTGACTCTCTGAAGATGAAAAGCAGAGCCTATGGCAAAGAAAAGCACAAGTCCTCTCTTCCTGGATCATCATCACCTTTGTTCTCCTCTTTTCTTCCCACAGCAGTAAAATACTTCAGCTCTCCAGTTCTTTAGTCATATGAAAGAGAAGATGAAAAGAGATTTAGTATCACTAGTAAAGGCTACAAAACCAGGTGTGTCAGACTCTTTGCTTTATTGGGATGCTTATAATCTCAACCATGTCCAGGTTGCCTGTTTTACCAGTGGAGGAAGCATAGGTGCTCCCACTGCTGAGAGAGCTGAGACACGTCCCTGGGCAGTGTGTCAGTGCCCACAGAAAAGTGGATGGCAGGTCTGAGAGGTACAGGAGTGTGACACGTAGACACACCACATGAGAAGGAAGACATCAGTCATAAGAAGCTCATTTCTACTTTTATTATGGTAAATTGCCAGTTTATGGTAAATTGAACAGGTCTCTGAAACCTGAAATATGGAAAACTTGTCTTAAATCTTACAAAATATTCTCACTATGCAGCTCCACTACAGAGATTATCATGACCACGGTGACAGGTATCTTCATAAGTATCACAGTGTCCCACATTGTGTATGTGTGTTTATATTTGGATGTATTCAAATACACCGAAATTCACACATATACACTGCAGTCTTGTTGATATATAAATATATACTTGTATCTCCCTCTCTATAAGCACATTAGTCTCCCCACATATATGTAAAAACAAGCCCCAAATCATATGTATGTAGATACCCTATCAGATACACATATTTAACATAGTCTTTTCTAAACAGTTTTGTTCTTATTTATGTAAATATCCTCTCTTGCCTTCATACAAAGGCAGTGTACTCAGCCATATTTTTGTTGGCCAGGGACATTGCTAAGGACACTTGATGTTAGTCTGTTCCCTTTGACTTTTCTGAGCATATTTTTACTGCATATTTCTTTGGGAACATGACTGTGTGCAATAGGAAATAATCAGTTCTCATATAAACTACATAACCTCTGTTGAAATAAGTTTTGTGTGGACTGATTAAAATCAGGACTAGGTTTGGCCATTTTTGTCCAACTACACCAGCATTTGGGCACCCCAGAACCTCAGTAGAGGCAAAATTGAATGAGAACATAATTTGTCCCAAATGCTAGAATGATCACATCTCAAATCATATTTAGTGTGCCTAGTAGACCACAAACCCACAAATTCCTGACCTGATAGTATTTACTGCTCTTCTATTTGTAGCTTGGTGCTGTAGCACCCACACAATGCCCTTTTTTCCCCACTTGTTTTATACCATTTCACCACACCAGTGGGGGCCTGGAGCTGAAGGCCTCCAGGAGACACATTCTTTACCTGCACCAAGTGAGCAAAAAGGTGTATATTTTCATGCTAGAGTTGCCTGAAATCTGTGTTTCAGCTGCAGCCTGCTGAGGTGAGGGTCCTGCCGTGTGTAGACCTGATGCAAAGAGAGCTGTGATGCAAAGCAGCTTCTAAAAGTGAGAAGTCCAGCTGTAGATGCAGGGAGAAGGTGCAGCTCACTAAAGCCTGATTCTCTGTCTGCCAAGAACGGCTTGTGAAGGAGAACTATTGCAGACACAATTGAAATTCTTGCAGGAGAGGAATCTTGACAGCTTATTTTCATGTCCTGCTCCCAAAATGGCAACGCCTGGAAATGAGCAGTGTGTTTGTGCTAAGGGTCAGGAAATGGCCAGTGGGACTGGGCTCCTTCCCATCCCTTCCCACTCTGGCCCACCCAATCCCTTGCACACTGTCTCCCCAGTCGGCCCAGCAGCGATGAAGTGCCTGGACACACATGCCTCTGGGCTGTCACTTCTCTGCCCATGAAAGGAATTAAGAGAGCTTCCCTGATCTCACAAAAGTGCTGTGGGGATGAATAAGCTTCAGATTGCATGTACTCAGATATTACAGCAATAGAAGCCAGGAAACAGGCAACATACTCAGCTTTCAGAAATACAGCTCCAGCTTGCAAAGCTGGAAATGTGCAGAGTAGTTAATGTGTTCCCTTTTCTTTCTTTTCTTTCTTGGCAACTTGCTTTTTGTTCTTGTAGTCTACTTGATTCTAGGGATTTTTTTATTCCACTGAAAGGTTTGTTTTTTTCTTTTTAATACATAACCTGGCACTGAGCACCTGCTGCAATTAAAGCACTGGTATTCAGCTCCTGTGAGGTCTACTCTATTATGAAATTTTATCCATTGATTGTAGACTAATGAACCCATCAATTCATCAGAGCACTTCTATTACCCTACTGCTGCTGTGGGAGGTTGAATTGCTGAGCTTGGGTAAGAGCACTGACTCTATTGCTACTGCCCCAAATGTTGTTAGAGATGTAAAAGAGGTAATCAGAATTTTGATACAGTTCAACTTTGTGGCCCTTCTGTAGCATGTCGGTTCCTCCTGTAGCAGGACCTCATTTAAAGCAAATCAATTTCAGCAATACTTGCTATTCAGAAAGAGTGGACGTGGAGTGGGATGGAAAAGGGGAAGAGATCGAATATTTTTCTGGGAAAGACTGAGAGGAATAAGAAGTGGTCGCTTTTTTCACTCATAGAAATTGTCTGGTATGGGGCTTAGCAAAACCTAGATAAACTCAAAGTAATTAGGAAAAGGAAGAAATGGTTTCAGCAGCAAATACAACAGCAGCAATATGTTTTTCTCTCTCTGTGTCAGATGCTGGTAATACTTTTTTTTTTAAAGCCTAGTCCCAGATTATATGTGGCAGATTTATTTATCATTCCGCAGATAGTTATCTGGCTTTTTTTTAGATTGTCTGGCATTACATTGATTCAGCACAGAAATGCAGAAATGTACAAAAGTAATTGGCAAGAAAATGAACCCAGGACCAAAAGAGGAATTGCCTTTAAGGTATTACTTTGAAGTTTGATAGTCAAGAACCAAATAGAATAATTCTGGCAGTCTTGATATCTTTTATTGAGAAAACATTTTGGTATTGAGTTTGGAGGGTGAACAGTAATAAAGGAACATGCTGAAAAATAAAGAAATAAGACTGATCTCTGTAATTGTGTTAGAGAAATCACATCTACATAAACATGTGAACAGAAGGTCTACAAACACAAACAAGAGGAATGGAGATGTCTGAAAAAACAAGATGCCAATAAAGAAATATGCCTAACAGATAGGAATGAGCACAACCTTTTCAATTTGTATTTCTTTCTAAAAGCAGTTAAAATACCTATTAGTAGCACATCAACTGAAAAAAACCCAAAAATATTTGTTTTAATTTAGGCAACACAAGTTCATGGAAAACAAGGTTTGTAAATTCCAAAAAGCCAAACCCCTTTGCATCTAGCCCAACCCTCATTTGAATTTAGCCACCAATTCATTCACTTGTTTTTTTAAGTCAGCTGTTACAACACACATAGTCCTCTCCTTATCCAAGCATCTCAGTTCCAGGATCAGATTGTTTTTCTAAAGCACATAATTTGATGCCACAGTACAGACAAGGGATTTGGGCAGAGTGGGAATTTTCATACCATGTCCATCTGCTGCACATGTCCTGACGTAGGTTCTTCTGGATGTGGGAGATGGAACATCTAGAGCAGGCAGAAACTCCAACACTCAGCTAGTAAACAGTGGTGTTGCAAGCCTTATTAATTAATGTTTGCAAAATGTTCCAAGATTCCCCAGATAGAACACGTTACAGAAGTGAAAAATATTACAAGTAATCTTTAGTGATGTATTAATAACACCAAAGGTAGGAAAGCAGCCTTGTTATAACTAAAGGCTTGTGACAGGTTTCTCTTTCAGCAGGCTTGCTAACAGAAGGAACAGTCTGCAAGGCAAGTACCAAACTCCACTCCAAGGTGCGGTGCTTTGGGAAGGCGGCAAAGCTCATCCACATCAGCAATTTTTGTTGCTGAAAACCCACATGGGCATCAGGTACTTCATCCACTTTCAGGTCCTGAGGTTTGTGAGTGTTTGGCTTCACTCTGTATCTCTCCTCAGTGTCCACAAGGAGATCTCATCATTGCTCTGCTACTGCAATCCACAAAAGAAGCAAGTGTCTTGTCTTAATAAATAACAGAAATGTTTCAACAAGTGAAACATCTGGATTGGAGTGTGACTCCTTCACTGCAAGGTACAGGAAGGGCAGTGGTAGATCCCTTGGTTTCACTGTGAGCATGGCTGACAGGATCACCAATCCCCTACTGCTCTCTTTTGGGATTGCATTCTGGCCTCTTCAGTGATCCAGCATGCAATATTTGTGCAAGGAACCACCACCCAGATACTCTCCCTCTCACCTAATTCAGCCCTGAACTTTGGCACCAGAGGGAAGAGGAGTGCATCCTACACAGATCCTTTCTCCATCTGAAAGTACAGGGCATGCTGGAGGAGATTTTGAGGGCTGACACGGTCCCAGAATGGTGAAAAGATGGTGGTTTCAGGGATGCCTTGCAGAGCACAGGAGGAAGATGGTGCCTTTGCAGAAAGATTTCTTGGCTGCTGCAGACCAAATGCACCAAGAAAGCAAATAAACTGGCAGTGACTAGGAAATGACTGATCCATGCCAAAGCTGTGAAACAGTTGCCCTCTTTCCTGAGTCCTTCAATGCTGCTCAGGAGTCTGACAGGTTGAGATCCTCCTGTCTTCCTCCCTTGTTTGCTTCTGCCCATTTGAATTGTGGGGATCCCTTTGCTGCGCTGATTAGGAAGCAGCTGATGCCTTCCTAGCTGAGCAGATGGACCACATGTAGGGACTCCCCAGCCAAGCAAAGCTCCAGCAAGGCTATCCCTCCTTACACTGACACTCATTAATCATTATTCAGAAATAACCAACTGTTTCAGTAGAAAAATAAACAAGCAGTGACAAATAAAGCTGGCTTAGAAAGGGCATGCAGAAAGAGAGTAGGAGTCCTATGTCAGATCAGGGGCATGGGTAGAGATGTGGGCACTCTTAGCTCGGAACAGGGGAAGGGGAGTGTACAGGACAGGCAGACTCATTTCATGCTACTATTACAAAGCAGAGCATTGGTAATGGAAACAGTGACGGCATCTTCATATGGAAACGCATTCACAGGACCTGCAAGCACAGCAGCGTAGAAAGGCTGGATTATTTCTCCAGACTCCTTTGCTTTGAGAGACGTGCAATGAAACGACATCTTTTTGCAGCAGAGTCCTGGGTGGCTGCAGCACACTCTGTGTGTTCGCCTCTGAGAGCACACCTGCAAGCAGGCACTGCTGCTCCTGCACGGCGTGTTTGATTGCCTCGTTATTGCGGCTGCCGCTGGTATGAATGGACACACCCCGCTTCTTCCTGAGATCTTCTGTTCAGATACGCTCATGCAAGTGTAATGAAGGTTTGTGAGAAAGGGCAGGCACCCAGGAATAGCATTGATTCACACTGAATGCAGGACGTGCAGTTCTTTATATTTGCTCTCCAGACTCTTTGCCTGTGTCTGCAGTAGTTGGATTTTGCAGCAAGTCCCTTCCAGCTTCCAGAGAAATCAGTGAGGCTGAGCAATTGCAGAAGCAGCATGGAATATCAATGCACAAGTTCCTTTCCCCTCCAGCACGAGGCAATAGGGTGTAAGTGATTTGGAAACTGAAGTCTGAGGTGATTACAGAGCTCAGGACTTAATTACACAATTCCATTCCCCTGTCACATGTTGAGCGTCTAACACAGACCTGGCAAAATACACCATGTTTTCTCAAAATATCTCATACCCTTACTCACTGCCATGGAAGATGAGAATTAAAAATCTTTAATTAAGTCCTGCAAGCTGCAAAGTTATGGACACTGACTGTAAAATGTGAACAACAGAGAGGGAGTGAGAAATATTCTTCCTTGGATGACCTCTGAAGCTTGTGGGACAGCTTGAGCGAAAGCTCATGCTGTGCTCTTGTAACATCCCAGCTTTTCTTCTGAAGCCATCATCCAGCTACAAATCTCATACCTCCGTCCCAGGGCTTTCTACTTCCTCAAACCTTCACATCCTTCCTCCTCAGCTTTTACTGTCTCAGATGAGGAACTGTCATTCTGAGGGACATAATTATTCCATTCCTTTATTCCATTCTCCATGTTTACTTCAGAAGCACCGTCCAAAAGGCCTATCCTCCTTCCTTATGCAGCTCCCTTTTGGTCATCTCTGCCTTTAGGAAATTAAACCTCAGAGTGATGTATGTCCTTGCCTTGCCTCTTACCCCTCCTCAGCTTCAGTAGGGCTGCTACTTCTTTACAAATCACAAGCCCCTGCCTCTTCACAGTTGCAAATCTGTTACCTGAAAAACTCCCAGACTAATTTTTGATTTGTTTTCTCCCCATGATTGCATGCATGGGCTTCCGTGACATCTCTATGATGTACTGATTTTCCAGTGCATTTCCAAGAAGAGTCAAAACCATCATCACCAGAAATGAGAGACACTGCCCCTGGACTGAGCTCCACTCCCACACAGCATTTCCTTTCCCTCACCCTTACTCCCCATCCGTGCTTTACTCAGAGAGCTGGAGAGCAGCGAGCTGCCTTTGGGCTTTGCAGGCAGTTTTTGGGTGGAGCTGTGGATGAGCTCATTGGAGCTGCACTGACCCCTATGTCATATGGCCTTCCTTCATTCAGAGAGAACAGCTGAGACCCTTTGAACTTTGTTGGCATTTAGAGTCAGATGAGTGCTCAGCCACTTTGAAAACAATGTTTAATTAAACTAGTTGTTCTGTTCAAAAATAGTGTTGTAAGATCTACAGAAGTAATTAGAATTGCCACATCATTACTGTCAAGAAGCAATACTGTGTCTCTTACATAGACATAAATCTGATAACGACCTTCATTTACTGAGATCATGTATCAATGTGTTTGGTTTGGGGTTTGTGGTTTTTTTTTACCTCCTCAATGCACAGAAGTCCAGAAGTGGGGCTACAAACCATAGGAGGTTCATTTTATGGGGCTTTTCAAGGTCATAATTCTTTTGGAAGGGTGAAGTTTTCCTTGCTCTTTCTGCACCAAAATATCTGTCTCTCTCTCCCTTTCTCTCTCTAGCATAGATATGCATATAAATATAAAAATATATACATACATATATATATATATATATATGTGTGTGTGTGTGTATAGATGTGTGACATGGATTCTCTGGGAAGCTCCTAGGCTCCTAAGGACAGAGAACAACTGTTGCATTCCCTGCCCACTCCTTGTAATGGACAGAAAATAATAGATCTGCAAAATCCACAATTTCACCTCCCAGCTAATTCCTTCAGATCAGGTATTAAAAGACTCCAAGGTTATAATTTTTGAAAGATTTTTAATGTGCATTGTAACTCTTGAAAAGTGACCAACTTTTCTTTACATGTAAGGATCGAAGACCAACCCAATATCCTAAAGCTTGTATAAGCTGCACAAGAAAATGATGATGGGAATAAATATGCTTGAAATGGAGGAGGGTAGAGTGTTAATAGCTGGTTACCTTTCTGCAGATGAAATCAGCAAATGTAGATGTGCCAAAAAATATTATATCCAGATTATACTGGTCTTGGAAAACTCAGGTCAGTGAATTTCTACAAAATTAAATGAACAACTGCTGTTCAAGTAAAAAGTCGAAGGTAAATTCATGACTCATTTGTGTGAGGTGTATCCCAGTTGAGAATGGATGCAGAAAAGAGAGATGATGTATGTGAATGTTGACAAAGAGAATTATTAGCACAACTTTGTTGTCCACATCATAACCACATCTCCATACAAAATTAAAAAAAAAAAAAAAAATAAACCACACTTTAGGTATTGTGACTTTGAAAGCAGTGTTAAGTATTTTTGACCAACAAACTTTCTTACTCCTTTGGAAATAGAAGTTTAGGAGAGTATTGACAACAAACTTTCTAGAGCAGACACTTTATGTTTAAAAAAATTACCTTTCTTCCTTGCTTTTATGCTGTTCTATCACACACAGCTAAAGCTGGCTGTGGCATGCTTATGAGCATGCTTATGTGGTGCACTTATGAGCCTTTCTGAAAACATGTACTTAGTGGAAACAAAGGATTTTTACTTTATGAAGACTGAACTTTCTGATCTTTGTTCATAAACTTTTTTGGAAGTGGCGTTTTTTCTCAGAAAATATCTTTCCTGATTTATGTTGGTTTCTTCATCTGTGTATCCACCCCCTCACAGCCTTGCTGAAGTGGGGTTCCCATTGTTCCTGATAGTGTAGCTCCAGGTTTTGGAACACTAAAAACTTCCACAGAAAAGTGATTAAAAAATCCCCAAATCTCTTATGCTCTCTCCATCCAAGATCTTGCATTGAGAGCATACTTATGTGAAAACTGTGATCTTGGATTTCTAGGTTGACAGTATTAATGAATGTTGGTAAAAATCTGATCATTGAAACTGAAAACTTTTCTGTTTTTTTTCCTTAGTTTGGTTTTGTGATCCTCTATGGAGCACAGAAGTGGTGGAGAGGCTGAGGCTTGCAAAGGGATGGGCCTTGGGGAATAGGTCATGTTGTTTTTCTGTGTTGAGCTGGATGCAGCTGCAGCTTAAGAATAACAAATCAGAAAAGCCCCAGTGGTTTGCACAAGACTTCCACCCAAGGTGAGGGAATCCTTATGAGATCGTCTGGGTTTTCTGTTGTTTGGTACATTTTTTTAACTGTGAATTCCTGACTCACCCATTTTTATATGACCTAAAAATCTGACTGATGCTGTTTACTAGAGACAAACAGCTTGATAATTCAAATCTTGACAAAGCTAGTAATTAAAACCAGTTCCCCTGAAGTCTTTTTTGATAGAGCCTGTGTGAAATGAGTTGGTGATTTTCACCCAACCCTTAAATTCTGGCATAACTGGATTAAGGTTAATTTGAAAAACATTCCAGACGGAAATAAATCTTTACTGGAAGAAAGGGCAGGGAAGTTTAATACATATTATCCAGAGAAAAATACAAAGACTTCAAGAGCCTGCCTTGGTTAGCTCATCAAAGTGGAAGCTGAAAGGGGAAGACTGCTTTCTATGCTGGGCTGTGAAACACCAGTAAAGGAAGGCTATGGGAAAAAGAAATAGGTCAACACCTGTTGCTGGTCATAAATTTGGCAAGGAAATAAGAGAGAAGTCGATGACAACTAGAGTAATAGAACAGCTTTATAGGAATGAAAAATCCTAAGTAGTTTTAAGACAGTATCAGGTCTGTCTCTGGAGAGCCTGTGATGTGTCTGTCTCTAGCACATGCTGCATTCCCAGTGGAGCAGGCATGATTAGTTGGAAGTCACTCTCATCCTTAATTTGGAAGTAGTCACAGACAAGCACTTCTCATCTTCTCTAAAATAGAGAGTTACCAGTTACAGAACATACCAGCGTTCTTTCTAGAGGAAATGAATATCCTCACAGACAGTATTTTCTACTCTGATCATAGATATTTTATACTGATGAAACATGAGGGAAATAGACTACAGAAAGTGGCCAGCTTCACATGTACCATCAGACTAGCATCTCACAGTGCCACCACCACCATAAACAATGTGCTGGGCAAGAGGGTCTGTTACCCTGAACTTCCTCAGCATTTTTTTCATTTATTTCATGTTCTTATTCTCATCTATAAAACTGGATCCTAAAAATTAGTTTTTAAATCAAGTTTGTGGAGCAGTATCAGGAAGTCTGACATCAGATTCTCTGGGTTGTGTGCACTGTACACAGCAGCTTTTCCAGACTACTTGCCACACTTCAGATGGGGGTTCGTCATCAGAACGAGGGTAAGGGGTCCCAAAAACAGATTGGCAAACAAGCAATGAATATAGATGGGAACATGAACCAAATCACAGGTATGCACAGTTATGGCCAAGGTATGGGATATTTCTGAGGATAAATGAGGATCTTGTACAGACAATCAGATGAAGGCTTGTTTTTGAAGGGGTTAGTCAAAGAACAAGAAATAGTCCAAGGAAGACTGGGTGCCTTTCCAGATCTATTTTTCACAACTCAGAGTGATTTCTGTGACTGTGGTTTTTAAAGGGTAGCTGATGTCAGACAAGTTAGACTGCAGGGGAGCAGAGGAATATGGATACTATTCATACTATTCCCAAGAATAGAAGACAAAAGCACAATCACTCTCAGACTCCGGGGTCTGTGGCTGCTGAGGTTTCTGTGCGGATGAGAGCAAAAAAATTGAATTTGGTGTGACTGGGACAGAGAAGCAGCACGAGGGATGGAAAGGCAGATAAATGTCAAGAGCAGGAGTGCCAGTAGAACGTTATTAGGTGTTGTCTTTAGACAAAACTGTGAGGTGACTAGCTGTGGCATACTACAATATACAGACTGAAGCATGCAAGCACAGTAACTCATCCAACTATTCCCATGACCCACAAACACTGAGCCAGTGAATGTGATAGACAGGAGCAACGGGAAGATGCTGCAGTCGCTGCTGTGTCCCTGATCAGGCAGCAACACGTCTGCAATGGGTGCAGTCCAGTCACGAACTCAGAGGCATGTTTGTACCCGCACTCATTTATTCATCATCAACAGCATGCTGCAAACAATCATAAGAATGCCAGTTACTTGCCAAGACACAGAGATTTCTCCTGTCTGACACTTGAGCTGGGCACGGCAATAACAGTACCAGTTTCCAGCTGGGTGCTGCATACAGCTCAGTTTGAGTTTCACATCATGGAAGCATTTGTCATGGTCCCATTCAGCTGAGCACGGCAAATACATGAGCTGCACACCAAGTCCTCGCTGCCCCCATCACAACGTGACACCTAAGGACGAGTGCAAGCACTGAAAAGCACTAATTGGCAGCAATGCTAAAGACCTACAAGAAGCTGTGATACAATCATGATGAATGTTGTCAACCATATGCATTCATGCAGTTAATAGGAAAGCCTACAATGAGTTCCTCCTGCTGTGCTTTTTGTTATTCATTTGTAGCACAGCAACACTTTGCCACCCACAAAAAAGGCCAGGATTTCACTGTGCTAAGAGATGTACAAACAGAGAACAAAAAAAAGGTGGCTTCTATCCACAAATACTTCTCATCTAACTGTTTGGTGAAATGTCACCATCCATATACAGCCATTTGCTGAGCAATTCATCTGGCACCTCCCCAGTCTGCCAGGCAACATGACCATCAGCTTTGCAACACCCAAGAGCTTGCACTGTTAAAGAGAGTATTCAGCCAACTTCTCTCATGTAAACACTGCTCTCTGCCAACTCTGTGTGGCCCTAGGTTATCAAGTTTCTTTGTATATGAATGTTTTAATATGAAAACATTCTTATGAGAATATGTGTTAAAATTAATACTTCACTGAAGCAGCAGCTGCAAATGTTTTACAGAACAAACCCTACAAGTGGTTTCTCTGTTTCCAGCCACTAAAAACAGACTCACAAACTTATATTATCTGGTACCCCTGAGAAGGGGTGGAAATTTCATGTGTGTTGGAAATGTTGAGCAGTATGGTGTCTAAACTGTGTCCATGCCAGGCCTCCCAACCTGCCTGTTCTACAGCTCTCAGTCCAGCTACTAATTTTCTTACCCAAAATTTCCACTTGGTGGGTTGCTTTTCCTAATCGTCCATCTCTCTTCCCTTTTCTCTTTCCCTTCCTCATCATAGACCAGAAGAGTTTAAGGACTTCTGTAGGAAGTGCTAAAGGCAAGTCCCAAGGCAAGGTGTGGGAGCACTTTGTGAGGACTGAGCTCAGCTGCCCATACTCTGTAACCTCTGCCATTTTAGGTGTTTCTGTTTGACTCTGGTGTTTCAAGATCTCAGCAGCAGACTCAGCCCCAAAAGGAGAGACCAGGAGCCATGGCTGTGTTCTCCCATGCAGGGATAAGGAGGGGGCCTGAGAAAAGGCACTCCTGGCCATCTGTTAGAAGTCCTGAGACAGTTAAGAACTTAGCAGAGGAAGGAGAAAGATGAAGATGAAGATGAAGATGAAGATGAAGATGAAGATGAAGATGAAGATGAAGATGAAGATGAAGCGCAGAAAGGATCTTGACAAGTCACCAAAGGTAGAGAGCCTCATCGTTGAAGAGCCTGTCTCACTTTGTCACAGCTTTCCCCAACATGTCACAGCTACTGATCTAGAGCTTCACTGATGAGACAGCACAAGTTCAAAAAATGAAGGAGGAGCTGGGCAAGGAGGTGCCCTTTGGAGTAGAAAGGCAGGAAGAACAAGAACAACTTGAGGGCAAGTTCTCAGCAGAGGCATGGGGCACCGGCACTCTGGAAAAGAAAGACTGGATGCAAAAGTCATATGAATATGCATTGTGTGAGATCAAGCAGAAGGAAGAGGAAGGCACATCAGCTATTGCCACAAGAAAATCCACCAAGGGTGGGATACTTCCCCACCCCCAGCCATCACCAGCATGGCTCTGACAATGCTGGTAGGTTTCTTCTACTCTGAACAGATTTCTTACTGTATCAAGCACACTGCAGCAGAAACAGCTCAGGTAATTTAATTAGAATTGAACACACTCAAAAGTGTTGTGGCAGGAAACAGACTCAGCAAGGTGAGGTGATGCTCTGAGGTTTGAAAGGAGGTCTCCAACCCTCTATACATTCAATATAGGACTAGGTGTTGCCGCCATTATTCATGTGACATGGTTTACTACAAGAACAGCCTTACTGCAGCCAGCAGTCCAGAGATGCAGCATTTTTATCCCAAGCACTGCAAAAAACAGTCAGCAAGGATGATATTCCTTGTCAATGCAAATGCAAAAAACACCACCTCTGAAGTGAATGGTGCTGTACTCCTGTGTGTTTCTATAATGAAGCTGGACTGCTGTTTAAAATACAAACTTGCCCTGGAGGTCTTTTAGCTGATCATCCCTAGAATATGAATCCAAACATTTCCTGGACAGTGTAGCCCAGTGTCAGTAGCAGGGGCCAGCAACTGCACTTGATGAAGCCATGGAATAACTGAATCAAACACATTCAAATCCATGTAATAAAAATGTTCCATCTCATCTTTTTCCCAGGCTGAAGGCTATGCAATTATCTTTTAAAATAGTTTTTCATACCTTCAATAAAAATAACCATTTAAAAAAATTATCAGACCTGGAGAATTGCTTTGGAAAACACATTAATTGGTATTCAGAAGTCAATTTTCATAGTTTACTATCAAAACCGGTATGAAGGTATGAAGGTACATTATCTTCTGTGGTCAGTCAGGGACTGGCAGATTTTCATATTATTTTTTCCTTTTAAAAAATATAGAGCTTTGAGCTTGAATTCAGTGTAGTACTCCAGATAATTGTTGGATCAGATTGGCACTCCATCCAATAAATGCAGAAATTATAATTGATATTTTATAATTAAAGTCCAAACTGAGAAGGAATAGTAATAATTAGATGGGAAAGTACATAATATGATCAGAAAGTACATCATAGCTGAGAGATTTCCTTTAGGCAAAGGAAACATATTACCCTCAAGATTTCTTAAAGCAAAATCAGGATTTTGGTTTTTTTGGGAATGGCTTTTGTGTTGTTTTTTTTTCTTTTGAAGCACAGTTCAGATTCCAGTAACCACTAAAGGGATGATGCATTTGTCTGAGGAAGAGTTAATAGTCTCATTTGTACTGTCTTATTCCCAAATGTCCCAAATAGGAGATAGTCATTCTTACTGCTAAGTGTTGTGCAAATACAAGGCAGGAGAGAACATCTGTCCCTCTGGGCTTCCCAGACAACCTGATATCTCAAAATACAGAGCAGGCTGTGAGTGCTAATAAGAATTTTTCATCTTCTACCTCTAAAGGTTTTATTCTCCTCTCCTTCCCTCATTAAGAAACCCTGGCAAACATCCAGACAGGGGTGTTGACCAGGGAGGATCTGTAGCATGGACTGTAATGCCTGGCCTGGCACAAGGCAGCACAGCATTCTCAAGCCAGTGGATTCCTGGGCAGATATATTCTGGGCTTGGACATTTTGGTGTCCCCCCAGGTCATCTCACACATCTGGAGTTCCTGCAAACCTGTTTTGGTGAAGGTCTCCATGAACCATGAGACAACACATAATGTCAAACTGTTATCACCACCAGCTCTTGACATCCTTCTGCTATGGGAAGGAGTTCTGGGGAGCAGATACACCTCACTTACAACTGCTGTCTCTCTGAGCCTTCCATACTACATGACAGGTCCAGAGAGAGATACAAAAAGGCTTACACTGGCAGCTATGTATTGCCTTGGGAAAATGTCATTTCCACTTTGCAGGGTTCCTCAGACACTTGCTGGTGCCTTTTATTCGTGTTTACTCCCTGTTATGTGGTACAGAAAATGGAAAATATGGCTTAAGAGCTCTCTCAAGAACATTTCTTCAGCAATGGCTTCCTATCATTCTTCTATTCTTTTTTTATTTAATTTAAGGCATGCAGAGTGGTAACAAAGACATTAAAAGTTGAGAAGAATGTACTACAAGAAAACTATTTTATTAAAGCATTAAAAAATTGCTTCTTAGCTCTAACATTTTTGAAGGCTGTTTTGTCATCTTTCTCCTTTTCCTCACACCCTGCAATTTTCCTTAAGTACCTCTTTCAGACAGGTTTCCTTCCATCACCAGAGATTTAAGGTCCAAATAAATTTTATTCTATTGGTGGAGGAAATTCAATGCTTTCCTGGCACTCATGACTTTGGGCTCACCAGCAATCCAATGCAAATCCAATCCACTTCACCATTTACTTCCCTTAATTTATCAAAGTTTGCCATTTTGAAATAATAACACTAACGAATATAGAAAACTACTTGGAGGCTTTTTTTTTCTTTAGCCTATCCACATCCAGACACTGATTAAATGTAATCAAATTATGAGCAACATTACCAGCTAATGTAACAATGATTTTCATGTTATCATGGAACAATGTAGGATTATGAGTCACACACAGTGTAAGGCCAAACTGTAAAAAATGTGGTCATTCTGCTACACTGTACTATACCTCTGAAGTATCTGACACTATTTCTTCCTAATAATACTGCAATCTCTGTACATTTCTAAATGTAAAAAATTGCCAGACGCATAGCAACATTCTGCTAAAACCTTTTCAGCTGTCCTTCTCTGAACTGAGTGTGACTTAAACAGATTCTCTTCGCCTGTATTTTCTCTTCATTTCTTTCAGTCAAATTTCTTACATTTTTACAGTACTCCTGCATGACATTTTTTTTCATTTCTGCTGCTCCTCATGACTGCATATTTTTCAATATCTGTGTTACAAATTGGATGACAAGTGGGACATATCTCTATTATCTTAACACTTTTTAGTTTCATATCTTACACTTTCGGGCCTTTCTCTTAGTTCCTGGGTATTCTGCCCAGCAGTGCTGCTCTACAGCTTAATTTAGGCTACAGATTTCCTATTTCTTTAGACAAAGATTCTCTGGTCACATACACCCACTTCTGGTTTCTGCATTTCCCAGGTTCTCTCTCCTCTGTGCCTCCTTCTAATTTCTGCCTTCAGGTCACACTCCAATTAGTTTTCAATTTAAGTAGATGTGTGAGTAGTCGGAATTTGCCCATTCATTGTCCACATAGGCACGTATAGACAATAAGGGCAGGATTTCACAACCATGTTCAGAGGCACCTGTATATTGTTATAGCCAGTGGTACTTAAGTCAAAACAACCACCAGAGCTTGGGGAATGATTCAGTTTATCCTAAAATAGCCATCTAAATATTTATTCAGTTGATTCAATATAGAATATATAGGTCATAATTTTCGATGCTCTGTCATGCCCAGCACAGCACCTAGTGCCTGTCTCAGAAGGTTGTGCATCCCCCAAGGTTCCTCATGTGCCTCAGTGTCTTGTGTGCAGCTGGGCTGGATCCCAACATCTATTGAGCTGAATTGTGTCCTTAGCAGCTGGTCAGCTGAGTCATGTGCTGGCATCACTGCCTGTGAGGACTAGAGCTCAGCTGCCCATACTCTGCAACCTCTGCAATTTTAGGTGTTTCTATTTGACTCTCATTTACAAGAAAATCTGCAGATTGTGTCCCATACATGGAGGTCTGAGATGCCTTTCAGTCACCCAGATGTTTCTGTTCAGCTCTCTGAACGTCTGCCACAGCTCTCCTCTGACTCCAGCAGGGTGACCCTGCTCACCAGAGAGGTCTGTCCCATGGTCACCATGTCAGCAGAGGCATCTACAACACCCCATCACTTCAGTCCCCTGGGTTAGTTACCCCAGGCCCCTTGGCAGCCACAGTCACTCCCATCAGATCCAAAAGTGATTAACCATGTACCAACATCTCTGTGCAAAGAACCATTTCAGACTTCACAGGATTCAAATATTCTGCAGCGAAAACAGAAATATAATTTAATAGGTAAGTGGTTAATAAGAATGTTCTTGTGCCAGAGCTCAAATTTATCAAGAAAATTTTACGGATACATGCTAGTTATTATGGATCTCTGTCACTATGGGACACAAAAATGATGAACTTGACTCCAGCAGTTACAAACATCAGAAGGTTTTATTTCTCATTTTGTGCAGCCCTTTTATAACATGCTGCACAGAAGAACCATGTAATTGGTTACTAAAAACAACACTTCTCTTCATTGGTTAAATAACAGAAACAACACCTGGAAGAGAAGTGACAATGAGAGTCAGAAATATTATGAAAACGAAACGGCTATGTACAGAAACCGTCCTTTGGAGACGGATTTTTCTCAAGCCAGAGTCTGGCAGGCTGAAACCTTTACAGTCTCAGAAAATCAGACCCATGTGCCTTCTTTTAATTTCTGATTCAAATAATACAATCATCTAACTAGGGAGAAGAAATAATGCTAGGTGACCATGGCACACTGAAAATTATAAGTAATTTGTGGTCTAATAAAAGCATTCAAAAATGTTTTTCATGGAATTAAAGACATGTAAACTATCAAGAATATTTAGAAATAAGGATATATTTTTAGATGTAGGTTCTGTACTGAAGCATTGAGGACAGAGCTGACTTTATCTGGTAATTCATTCACAGTGAATAATCCCACTGCTTCTACTGACTGAACATCTCTGCATGGTCAACAAGGACAGACAAAAGGCAAAAGCAAAAGAAATGTATGTTCATTCAAATATCAGCTAAAAAAAAAAAAATGCTAAGATGCTGAGTTTTCCAAAAATATGAAACAAATATTCAAAAATGCCCAGTATCAGTAAGAGAGAAAATACAAGTACATGCACTGATTGCAACTTGGTATTTTAAGAGACTTAACCAAAAATGAAAGTATATTTCTTATATGAGGCAGGGGTCAAACCACATTCTATTAATACTTGCATCAGCAGGTTAGAAATTTCATGGTGCAAAGCTGGGTTTTATCTTTGAAATACTGAATGCTACTGAGGTCACGGTAACATGTAACTGACAGCAGGATAAATTCCTCTGTCAAATTTTAATCTGATTTAAATTGATATTTCAGAGACCAGGTACCTAAATTCCTATTTTTAAAAATGTCCTTAAAGGTTTAATTCTTCCCTCAATTACAGCACTTTAAACTGGCTTCAGAGTGGTTATTTTAGATTTACATTCACACAAGTGAGATTAGAATCGGAGCCAGAGGCAGTTCACGTTCCATGCAGTTCTCAACAGCAGAAAGACAAGAGTTGAAGCACACTGTCGAGTGAAATAGCTTGGATTCTCATCTTACATATCTTAAATTATAAGATATTTTGAATGTATGTCCCTTTGTGTTTGTTCACCTAACTAAATAAAAACACTAGTTACTATCCAGAGCATATTATTTTTTTTCATCTTAGTTAAAAAACCCAGCAACAAGAAGACATAAAATCCACTTAAACAGCTTTAATTACTTAATAGCTTGATCTAAGGTATTTCTTTATGTTATTTACAGATATTACTGCCTGGTACTTTAAAAGGAGAAGAAACCCATTAAAAGTAGGAAAGAAAAGTGAACATAATGGTTTGTGTAGAGGTCATAGGACAAAGAAATTGTAAGGTTATGAAGAATGTCATGGTATATTGAGGGCTCTCATGGGAATTAATCAAGTAACAAAGAGTCTGTAAAATGCCATTGAATCTTTCTTCCCAGTTCATGGTGGGATCAATTATTTCTTTGTGCTCTCTGCTAGGTGTTTCTCTCATCTGTTCTTCAAAACCTCTCCCATGTCTTCTAGAGGTGCTTTCTCTTTCACAGTACATTTCTGTTTGCCTATGACACTTGTCCTTTGAGATTTTCTAACCCAACCATAGCATTCACTTAAAGGTTTAGTTAGAAGTACACTTGGCACTTCATGTACTGGCTGAACCATCTGTTCCCAGAGAACTACAAAATTGAAATAAGCCCTATTACCTGTTTTCCATCTCAATTAATCTGAGTTAAGTGGCTTAATCAGGATTGGAAAACTGCCTAGGTTACTGAGATTGTCTTTAGATTATCCACCACAAAAATCCAAGGGTTCTCCAAGGTGTTCCATATCGTTTCCCTCAGGCTCCTCCCAGAGACACTGATGTATTAGGGTGGAGACAGGGGGTCTGTGCAGTGCTTGGGCACTGACTGCCTGGCCCCACACAGAGGGGGTGGTAAATCCTTTCTAAACTGGACACTGCCACCAATGGGATCCCCAGGGATTGATATTGGGCCCAATGCTGTTTAATATCTTTATTAATGATCCGGGTGATGGGATCAATCCACCCTGATGGAGTTTGCCAATGATACCAAACTGAGTGGGGAGTGGACACTTGGGAAGGGAGAGCAACCCTGCAGGAACACCTGGATAGGCTGCAAGAGTGGGCTAACAAGAACCTTGTGAAGTTCAGCCAGGACAAATGTAATGTCTACATGTGGGAAAATAAAATCCAGGAGTGTGGCACAGGCTGGGATCTGCCTGGCTGGAGAGCTGGGATCCCAGTGGACAGCAAGCTCAGTGTGAGTGAACATGTGCTGCTGTGGCAAAGAAAGCCAGTGTGATGCTGGGCTGCATCAACAAGGACATCATCAACAGGGTTAAAAAACTTTTATCCCGCTCTATTCAGGGCTTGTCAGGCTAGAGCCTGGAATACTGTGTTCAGTTGTGGTCCCTGCTATGCAGAAAAGTTGTGAACAGACTGGGGAAGGTCCAGAGAAGTGACACAATAATGATCAAAGGACTTGGAAGCTTCCCATGTAAGGAGATTATGAGAAAAAAACCCCAAACCCATGTTTCTTCATTCTTGGGGCTTAGGGGAGACCTTATCAGTGTTTAAATACTGTTCCTGTGCTTAAAATGTGGCTACGAAGAAATTGGATACTCCCCTTTTGCAAGGAGTCACATGAAAAACATAAAGGGTAATGCGTACAAGTTATTCCTGGGGAGATTCTGACTGGAAATGAGGAAAATATTTCACAATAAGAATAATCAGCTGTTGGAATAACCTCCTCAGGGAAGTGGTGGACACTGTTAAGATTTCTCTTGGATGGGGTGCTGGCCTATCCTGTCTAAACTGTCCATCTGCATAGACAGGTTGGGCCAGATGGTCCTTGAGGTCCTTTCCAACATGGTATTCTATGACTCCATGGTTCTATGAAAATCATTATGTAAGTCGATCTAGTTATTTCACAAGCAAGGCTTGCTCTTGCAATATGGAGAATCAGAATCTCATATATTCCAGCTATCAGAACTATGGTTCTAAACCAGTCCATACACAACTGAAAGTGATAGGACACTCCTGACCTGACTAAGCATCCCTGAAACCTGAAGCAGCAGGATGACTGCCATCCATGCACTATATGGGAGGATTTTTTCCCCATCATACTCCAGAGTGTACCCATCAAGCATACATAGACAGTGACATACAGAACACCTCAAGCATACATAGCCAGTGACATACAGAACATCTCAGGCACCCTGCCAGGCCTCCAGCACTGCCACAGAGTGTACAGCTCTCCCAGACTATCTTCTATGTCATGTCTGTCTGCTCATGAAAGGTGTCTCAGGTATCCCAGGACATTTTGAAGGAGTCCAGAAATCTGTGGTTCAGTCCTTGAATCACTCTTTAAATGTTTAGCTGCCTAAGCATTGTTTAATATCTGGAATCCCTGTTAAATCCAATCTCCAGTTAGTCCTTGATGGCTGGGGCTGCCAGAGCATGGTGGGGAAAGCTGGACTGTGCTCTCTGAGGAAGGGGAGTGTCAACAGGCACCAGTCTACCATTGTCAGCAAAATGCAATGAGTCTTGCACTGTATCATTTTTTCCAGGTGCTAAGTTTGCTGCTTTTATTTCTTTCTAATACAGTGTCTCTCTGTTTACTTTGATGCTGGCCAAAACTTTTAACCGGCCATTGTCTTAGCCTGAAACAGCCTGACACCTTCCTGAGTTGACTGGCAGCATTTATCTACCACACCTTTGAATGGTGCAGAGCAGAGGTGGCAGAACAGAGACTCTACATGTAAACGTGATCACGGTGCTTTTAAAGTATCAGCCCGTAAACTCAGCAGAAGTATTGAGTCTCTCTGTGTTCTCCAACTCACTGATTTCATTGGGTTTGGGTCAGGCACTGATATTCCACCTCTTGCTTAGACTTCATGCCCATTACCAGGCAGGGTGACCTGACTGCTGTGCACCTATTTAATACATTCTTCCTGTATTTATTGTATGGTTCCTTGCCTTCCTTTTATCGTATAGGGTATTTGTGGAAGCAACACATGTTCTGCAAAGAATCAGATCTCAAATAACTATTTCCTTGAGGCAGCAAAACAATCTGGAAAGACACTAAATGACTAAAAAAAAAAAAAACCACTGGAAAACAATTATTGATTGTGTCAGTCTCAGTCTCTTGACTCACCAACATATATCTCTGGGGTTTATGCTTGTAGAAATATGTTGAGTTTGACAGAAGTATTCTGTAAGTGATGAATCAGGCCCTTGACTTACCAGTTATTCAGGCTAAATCTCACCATTCAGGATTTACCATTTTATGTATGCCTTGCTAAATGGAAGATTTGCTATCATTATCATGTTCAAGGAGTAGTCTTTTCTTTCTCTATTGATTTGCTATGCTAGTGTATTGGCAGTTGTCCAGAGACACTGATAAAATAGAGTACATATAACATGTATCATAAAGTTTGCCTGGTATAAATAAAAGGTCATTACTCTTTTCCCTGTTGCTTGTCTGTATGTCTGGTATTTCCTTTCTCAATATTGTGCTGTTCCTTGTTTTCTTTTGTGGTATTTTTGCTAGCAGTAGTAGAGGATAATTTAGGAAGCTATTGAAAGGATCTCAGAACATCTAGCTGATAAAGGAAAGTATCCTGAAAAGACCCATGGAACCAGACAAAATGTCATTCATTCACACATTTTGTGTAAAATAAGCTAAGCGTCAGTGAAATATAATGGAGATTTTGATTTGAAAATGCAGGAATATTTATGCTCCAGGAAAGATAAAATGCCTTCGTTTCAGAGTGACAAAATGAACTGTTTCAGACTGAATCTTCCTGTCTTATCAGTGACCTTCAGCTTCCTCTTTACTGTACTGCCTAAGGTAAGGAAAATGCCAAAGAAACATGAGGGTGATTCCTATGCTCCTGGAATTTAGTTTGTTCATTGAGATGCATTCCCTTAAGCTCATTGAGTTATTTATAGGAAAGACATCTCAGCTACCTATTTGTGCAGAGCAGTAACTTAGCTAAGCCTGAAACTCAGTGGTTCATGAAGGCATACCCTGTCCAACCTACTAGATACTGGGAATCCTTCTTTTTGACATGGAGCAGTCCCTACACGTGGTACAGGACTGATACTTGCTCCCAATTTCCTGTCGAGTAGCTATTGCCTTTGAAACTCTGATCTGTATACAGACTAAAGGCATGTGTGAAGCAGGGAGGTGAATCTGCAAACTAAATCAATTTATAACCATCTACCTACAACCTTACAACCAGCTGGGCACCTCCCAGGTTAAAGATTGTCAGTCAGCTGAGAAGGGAGCAGTTTGGGTCTTTGTTAAACAGAGAGTGAACAACGTCAAAACTTACACCTAAACCTTGCCCTGAAGTTTTTGCTGCTTCCACCAGGGAAGCTTATGCTCCATGCACAATAAGTAAAACAAATTTTACAACAAATTTTGACATATTTTTTCTACACATTTCATTAATAACTACCAGGCAAAAGGAAAATTGAATATTTCACATAGTGCTGGCCTGATGTACTGTCTTTCTCCATGTATGTTATTTGAACCCGTTCTCTGTTGTCCTGTGAGCTGTTGATGATTACATCTAAAACGTTATCTTTTAAACACAGCACAAAACTAATTACTGTCACCCATATCTCTAGGCACCTTGGCTACAGCCCTGATTATTCTTAGCTCTAGACCAAGAAAACCCACTGACCCCTTACTTTATAAAGTCTTCATTTATAGATTTTCTCTGTACTGCCTGTACTTCAGATACATCTTTTAGACAAGGAAATACAGTCAAGGACAGTTCTTTGACCTGGCCTCCATTTCCAACTTCCCCAAAATTCTTTGTAACCAAACCTGCCTTGAAACTTTGTCCTTGAAGCAGCTGTATCAGAAGCAATGCCAGTAACCGCAAAAAATTACCTGGGAACAAATCTGATGTCAGTAAAGAAAGGGTCTTCTGTCTCTTTTTTGGAGATTCATTTTTTGCTGCCAGGTTAAGGCTTTAACCTTCATTTTGGGACTTTAAACTCATTATTTATTTGGTGTCCTAAGCCCTTTAAATCCTGTCTAGTTAAATCTGAGATATTAAGATCTTTTGAAGGATATGAGAAGTACCAGAAGGTTGTTCAAAAAGTAAAAAGTGCAACTTGTTTGGAAGGAGTAAAGCTAAGATGATCTCAGGGATGACACAGATGGCAGGTCAGCTACAGCAACAACCAGTCAGCTACTGGTTCCCTATACCCTTGTAAGAAAGAAAAGAAAAGCACAGCAAGAACAACAACACCCCCACAACAATAAACCCCCCACAAAAAAAAACACCAACTAACCAACAAAAAAAAAACAAACTACCAAACCAAAACCAAACCAACCAAACAAAAAACCCCAATCAAACAAACAAAAAGTAAACAAAACCAAAGGGGAAAAAAAATAAAAATAAAAAAGGGGGGAAACAGGTGTGTAACTTGTGTACATTTGTCCAGGGGAAATTGTGTTAAAGTAATTTAATTTCCTGCTGAAGCAGAGTTTTAGGCTTTGGAGATAAAAGCAAGGAATTCTTGACCAGAATCTCAGCTTAGAAAGGTTTTTGCCATGTCTTATGCAGATTCTCATAAGGAAGTTGGGGTGAAATCATACTGGAGGGGTGAAAAATAAGATTGGGAACCTTCCATTGAGCCAGAAGTGAACAAACAAACCAAAGAAGGTAGGGAAAGTCTACCAACAATGGGGCTCCCTCCTTCTCTTTTAACTTTCTCTTTTTGTTTTATTTTTCTTTCTGTTTCCTCTGTCCCATCTTGCAGGAGTTGATGGCAGCTTCAGTTCTCTCCCAGCTCAGTGACAGTATACCAACCCAGAGGTGTTGAAGATAACTATTACTTTCAAGAGCTGAAGGACGTGAGAGAGATTTGAGTGCAAGTTATGGCTACATCTGACAGGTATTGTCACCCTGAGGGGATTAGCAAAAGACATTTAATTTTCACTTATCAACATCAGCCTTACCCTACAGGGAAACATGTGAGCCCACCACAAAACCCACTGTTTAATTGCTTTGAGTTATCCATCCAGTGTTGCTTTTCACCTCCAGTCTCTGAGGGTGTTCCTGCCTCACACATGCATTCTGGGTCCCAAATGTTATGTACAGCAGCACAATGCCAGGGCGACCTGTCTTCTGATCAGAAGGGGCTATGGCACTCTCTGGCTTCCTTTTTCCCAGCTGCAGTGATCTCCACTGCTCTTGGCTGTGTTCAAAACACCCAGGCAGAGACACCTACCCAGTGCATGGACAAGTTTGGAGGAGCACAGCACTGCCATCCCTCTGTACATCATGGGTCATCCAAGAACACCTTGCCACCTCCCCTCCACCACAGCCTGGGAGCCCAGGACCTGAGGGCATGCACTGCTCTTCTGCACATCAGGATGGAGGGGAGGTTTGGCCCATCTGAATGTATTTTCTTTTTTACAAATGTTCTGCTTTGGAATGGTGAACAGGACCAGAGCAGAGCAGGAATAACTAGCAGAAAAGACAGAGCCACATGTGTTTCCAACCATGTCCTGCTGTGGGCAGGTTGTTTCTACAGGACACTAGGAAGCTGCAGTACCATCCTGACATGAGCTGCATACATGTTACTCCATAGGATACTGTTTGCACTTTTTCTGACAAAATATTTAGTATTCCTATCCCCCAAGTGTCTGCACAGGAAACTTGGCATAAATTTGCTTCTTATTCTCTGGAGAAGGTGTGAGCCACATAACTAAAATGCGCTTTACACCACACTATTAGAAAATAACAAGAAAACCCCAAACCAAAACAAAAACCAACACAAAACTTGCTAAAGCATATTTAAATCTGGCTTTATTTTTCATCCCTGATATTTGCTAGGGATGAAATAATGCTTTTAATGCTCTGGTTGCAGATGGTTCTGGAGTGTGTGAGTCCCAGAGATGCTCAGGGAACAAAATTTGTTGCATGAACATGTCAAGTCCAAAAACCCTCCAGAATAAGTGAGCCCAAGGACCCTCTAGAGTAAGTGGCCAGGCCACAGGTTTGATTCATTGATTTGTTACAGGTCAAAGAGAAGCTAATTGTGTGACACTGTGCAGGATGTATCATCATTACCATTATTCATGTTTAGCATGCAAGTGTCGAAAGACCAGCCATGGATGAATCCTTATACAAGATTATCTGACAGGGCTTGAATCATGGAAGTTATGGTTCAGTAGCCAGAGAAAAGGTTGGGAAGAACATCTAACACACACAACATTCATGCATAGTGATCTCGGGATGCTTTATTTTATTTCTGTCTTTCTCTGTGTAGGTTAAATAAGCATGGGTGTGATAAATGGAAAAGTGAATGCAGAATAGATGAGAAAGAGCAGATGAGAAGAACAAAAGAACAAAAAGGACAGAACACATATTTTAAAGAGCTGACTTTCTCTTTGACCTTGAGACCCTATGTTTTCACCAAACCTAGAGTCCAGTCCACGTGTTCCCACACACGTTCTCTGGTCACAGCCCAATCCACCTGGGCAGGGCTTGAGGAAGTTGCTGCATGATATATACAGGTTGTCTGTCAGTTTGAAGGTTTATAAATTGTTCTGCCTGTTTAGATCTTTCATCTAGACATGGGAACACAGCTCCCAGTTTGATTTCTATTACTGGCAAGTATCCATCCTCCAGTCCCATCTGTTATGCTTAGCCTGCCTGACACATGCAGCACCCTCAGTCCTGAGGGCAGGCTGACAAGGGGCTGGGGCACGCTTGCATTTCCTATCAGTGACTGAAATGTATATACCAGCATTTTCTGTGGATGGGAAATGCGAGAGTACCCAAGTCTTCTAAACATCAATACTCCACAGGTAAGATAGCAACACCATTTGGACCTTTTCTTGTAATTCTACTCTTAATCCTGCCTCCAAAACAGGTCTCCTCTCATCATGTTTAGGAACTGTTGGGGTACTTCCAAATTCTCTTCTCTGCCATCTGGGAATGTTCAGTGAGTTTCCTCCTTTGTACTTTTTGGGTGGAAATGGAATGAAAGAAATACACATGGGTATTCATCAACTTTGAGTTGAATAAGTTTTTAGCTTCCACCTTCTTGGACAATTCAGTTTCTCATGACCCTTCTTTTTGCATCAACTACCAGTACTATTTACACGATGATTTGTTCATGTTGAAGAATTATTTCTGATCCTCAGATTTTTTGTGAAGAGGTCTCATGCTGTCTTTAACCACTGCACAAGCAACTGTGTCTTAAAATGCTGAAAGTGGTCTGAGAAGTCACCACAGCTGGTGAAAGCACTTCTACTGAGACCTGAGAAATGAGACTTTTAACCCTTGCAGTAGTATAAGGCAGTATTAGAAAGCCTGAAAAAACAACTGATAATAACCAACAATAAAAAAATTAAATCTTTCTTCAGCTGAGTTCTGAACAAGATACTGAAAGTATAGTGCGGAGGAAACTGAATGGATGAGGCAATATCCAAATATAATATCCAGTGATATAACACTAACTGAATAAAAGTATTGTTAGTGATTGTAACATTTTTATGTTCTAAATGTGCAGATATTTATCCAATTAAAACAATGTAAAGTAGGTGTGTGATGAAAGATTGTGATGAAGGAGAACACATTATGCAATGTAGAGAAGATTAAACATATATATTTACACATACACATAAAGGAAAAGTTTCTTTGAGGATAAGTTGCTGGATGGCCATCCCCTACCTTGTGCTGCTTGATCACTGGCACAAAGTACACTTGTAGCTTTTCCCCATTGAGTGCTGATATGGAGACCTACCCAATGAATATGGTGTGCAGCTGAACTGTGCAGTTTTTTTGTGGCCAGGTCCTAGGTTAAGACTAGGGTCTGAAATAACTGACTGTGACAAGGATGGAACATTTCCAGCAGAGTGCTGATCAAGGGGAACCCTGTGTTGCCAGCATGTTCCCGAACCTCATGCTCTGGAAAAGGCTGCCCAGAGCCCAAAACCCACACTTGTGAGTCAAAGCCTTTCAAGCACCTCCTCCTTACTGTGTGCATGGTCAGCTCCAAAGATCTGCGGTATAGCTCACCCTCACAAGGAGAATCTGACCTTCTTTCATTAACCCAGCTGAGAACTAATTTCCACACTGCACCAGCAGAGCAGCAGACCTGCACGCAGTGTTTTGTAAGGCTGCAGCTAAATGACACTGTATAGCCATGTAGCAGGTTTTGCCTCCCATACTCACTGTAATTAATTTGTTTTAAAGTACTGAGCTACCATAAAGATACCAGTCTATTTAAAGTAACAAATAAAAAATCAAGCAGTTTTCCTAGTCGGATTTGCTATCTGATAGCATCTCTGAGCAGCAGAGTTCCCCTCTGTGACTAGTAGAGCAGTATCCCTGGGTTCCACAAAAAATTTGCACCACTCATTTTATTAATCAGTTTTGTGCAGGTCATGGCTCCTTCCATACCTTCTCATTTGTCACACAGAAAGACATATGGCTCTTGCTCATTACTCCTTTGTGTCTTCCAAATTCATGCATGGATCCCGTTGCCACACCACTTGCAAGCTGTTGTTTATTAAAGCAGTGGGACACAGGTGTTTCCTCTGTCTTTGTGCCAGCATAGGCAAGGGAACCATGCAGAGATGGAGCCCATCTCATGATCCACTGCATTTTTGCTCATAAGCTCTTTGGGTTTAGTGTGGCCTCCGTGGACACTTGCAAACCAGCTTGCTGATGAGAGGAAAAAATCCCCCTTCTTCTGAGTGCATTCTGCCAGGTAATCAGAGCAGGTCAGAGGAGCATTAAAAACATCCTGTGATTCTGTATTTCTGTAGAGAATGGCTGGTGAACAATCACAGAGGAAGGAGTCAATGGCTCCATGTCTTCTGAAGGTATTGGGCCTCCAGAAAAGTCTGTCAAAGGAGTAATAACCGAAGAAGAACAAAGTATCCACAGAAACACCAAGAAGAAGCACCCATGTGACTCTGTTGCCTCTGCCCTTTTCAGGTCATTGGATTCAGTAAGTTTTCAAGGTTAGTTCTCTTCTTTTCTTTGCCGGGGGGAAATCTCCTCCTTGCTGAGGGAAATATGTGGCAGCAGTTCAGGATGACGTCTGTGGGATTTATTGTGCTTTGTCTTTCTCATGGGCTCCCTAAAGCCCAAACCAGTGATTGTCTTGAGAAAACAATCAGAATCTGCAGTGCTCCATCAAAAATGCCAATTAAACAGGATAGTGGGAAGGAAGAGAGAACATGATGGGGAAAAGGAATATTGAGAAGAACGCAAGATGAAATGGATTACCTTGCTGATGGACTTCAGCAGTTCCAGCCCAAATGTTACATTTTATCCACTCTCAACAGGATAGGCTACGGGGGAGGGAATCCAGCTCTAATGGCAGATAGATATTTTCTATAGTTTCACAAGGTATTTTTCCTCTGTTGGTCTGGATTTTATACAACAGCCTGTATAATGAAGTAGTTCTGCAGGCCCCTCCAACAGTTTTGAAGTACAGCATGTGTTGATTATCTCAGTTGAATGAATCTGAGTTCATTTATAAGTCGCTTTGTTTTGCCATTTTTTTTCACTTCTTTGTTCCTCCCTTCTCTGTCTAAAGCACACAAATTGTTTGTAGAGGGAAAAACATATAAACAGTGTGATTCAATACAATAAAGAACAGCTTGTTAAAAATGTGCTTTTGGTACATGCGGAACACAAGCTTTTCCTCTTTCTATCACGCCATGGTACAGAACACATTAGCTGAGGTTGCTCAGGGAGTTCCATTTTTAAACCTTCTTTTTTTCTTGTCTCCATAAAAGCCAGAAAAATCCTCTTTTCAGTTGAAGTTATGTGTGTTTTCCTTTAAGCCAAAGACAATGTTTAACAAAAGTTTGAATCAAACTCATACACCTCTTCTTTTTATGGAACTCATAAAGCTTATCAGAAACAAATCTTTCTGAAACGATTAGCCAGGGCACAGAAAATCTCTAATCTTTTTTTCATTTCTTCTTTTTTTTTTTTCATTTCTTCTTTTTATCCAGCTCAAAGGAATACAATGAGAGCTTTTCTATCTTTCCCTGAAACAGAGTCAAATCCCATCCCTTCAGCTGAAAAATTGCATGTGACTCACTCTTATGAGCCAGGCCAACCTGTGGTTGCCACTAAAGTGGACTTCAACTCACAAAGAGTTGAAGCAACTGAACATTTGTTCAGTACACACACAGTCATAAGCATTCACTGAGCATCAACCTATATACCTTGAGCTGCACACTGACTTACATACATGCAGTGAATATTTATTATGAGGCAGGTCTGGAGGTCTATCACTGCATAAGCTTCCTTAAAAGAGTACAACTTTCTTAGCATCAAGACTGATGTGTTTGAGCCTGCTCCTACAGCTTCACTTGCCCAGGCAAGCTGCAGAGGCAAGAATGCTTTGAATAAAAATTTCAAAGCTAACATGCTTTGAATAACAAATAAATAATGGCATGCAGGAAGGGATGCAGTTCTGACTAGGAATCACCAAGCCACCGGGAATGGTTTGCATGAAGGGGAGAGGCACAGCACTGAGGCCAAGGGCAGATCTTGGAGCTAGGGAGGGGGACACTGGCCCTGGAGCCCCCACCAGCCCTGGCGTCTCCTGTTTCCCTGTGCCCCAAGTGTTCTTGTTTCCCAGGCAGCAGGATTTGCCTTGAGTCACAGGGTGTGGAGAATGAGGGTGAGTGGACAGAGGTGGATGGGGAGGAGGATGGAGTGACTGTGGGCCAGAGGCTGTGCTTTGGTGGCGTGGGTGCGGTGCTGCCTCCTTGTCTTGGCCATGTCCTCTCCCCCTGCAGGGGCTGCATCTGTCACACAGGCAGGGCTGGGGACACGGGCCATGAGGAGCCGCACTTCAGTCAAGACAGACATTTCATCTGGACCCCTGACGGCAGGAGCCAGCAGGGCTGGTGGCTGCAGCTGGAGAGAGCAGGGCTGCAGTCGGGATCTTGCCAGACAGCTTGGCTGGGCTGGGGAGAAGGGAGAGGGGAGCAAGGCTGCCTTTGTTGCAGCGTGGGGATCATAGGTTTTCTTTGAGGGGAAGAAGACAGGTTACATTTCAGATCTGAAGGAGGTGACTAGAGGCTGGGATACTGAGCATCAGAGTAGGCCATAGCAGGCAGCAGATGCCAGAAGCAGAGAAAGAGGTGAATGCATACAAGAAGAAAGGGGAACAGGAACTAAAAATATTACAAACCACTGGTAGAAAGAAAGTATTTTAGGGCCTTCTGTTCTTTCTTTTTATAGCAAAAAAGAAAAGGGGACAGACTCTGGAAATAACAGCCCACATATTTTCTGACAAAGGAACCCATTTCTGGCCACAGGCTAATGAAACATGTGGAGGTACTGGTGCAAGAGCTCCCAAAAGTCAGGGCTACTACAGAATTTGAACACGGGCTATATTTTTGCACAGTTTCCAAGGTGGTTCATGGAAAACTTCTGGCCTGGTAAGGAGCAGACTTTTCAGAGATTTCAGAGAAAGGCTTACTCTCGTGAGATTTTCATCTAAATTGTCAGATGTAAGAGGCTGAGGTGGTTTATAGGTACATTTTGAAAGAACATCTGATGTTTGGATGCTTATGTATATGTAGCATCATCCAGCTGGGTCTTTGCTCTTCTCTGGCATAATCACTGGGATGAAGAACAGCTTTTGCTGCTGTGCAGACTCGAGGAACGAAAACGCGATCAGATTCATCAAGCTGTTCCCTCAGCACAGCACGAACTTTAGCTCTAGAGTTTCTGAGAATTGATCAGCCAAGTCTCTTGAAAATAGAAACCCTTAGGTAATTAGGAAGATGGCAGAAGCCATCTTATTCAGAAGCCTTTGCTTTTAGTACCCTTTGCTGAACAGTTGGGTCTGGGTAATTATAATCCCTGGGGGATAGGTTTCAGTGACTGACAGTCTCCAGTGATGCTTTGGCCTTCATCCTTCCAGCTGCACAGAGAAGTGAAACTGCACACAGAAGCAGTTTTTGTTTGAATTTGCAGCAGCAGGCATTTGTGTGTGTGTGCGTGTGTGTATGCCTGTAGGTTTATTCAGGTTTATAATTTTTAAATATAAGACATAGGTTGTGTGTACAACATTTCCCTTATGTCAGCACCAATGCCATTTTTGGAGTCTATGAGTAATTAACGTACCATGATTTTTTCTCTCCTTTCTCACTGATAAGCTGCTGTGAAATCTCACCAAGTCAAATGAAAAATCCACTAACCTATATGTACCATGAGTACAGAATACAAACCAAAAAGCAGGCTTCTATCCACATGTTTAATGGAAGAAAAATATTTGCCTGAATTAATGGACATATGAAATTATGCAAGACTCCTGTATATGAGAAAATCTTTAACGATTTAACAGTTATGTCTTTCTCAGCCTATCATGTGTAGTTAGAAATAAGTACTAGTGGATGCTGCTGCTCTGCAGTTTACTACAAAGAATTTTCATTTTGGGCAGAACCAGATACACTTCTTGTTTTGACTAGTCCAGGGTGTTTCTGTATTTCTGGAATTTTCACCATTCTTTTTCTGTGAAAAATCTTTGAGTTTTCACATATTTTCTGTTGAGTTATTTGGTGTTCTTTTCCTTTTTAATTCAAAGTGAATTTTGAATTTCCTGGACTACAAATATCTTTCTGATATAAGATATTACCCATCAGGTTACTGTTGTAAATATCTAACCTTAACAACAAATTAAGTGAGATGATTGTTTGGATTAGAAGCTGCTCATTAAGCTTTCTTTTCTCATGTTAAACTAACATCTGTGTGATTTTGATTTAATATTTTATAATATCATAAACAGTGCAGGTTAATTTCTTACCATGAAGACGTTTTAGATGGACAGATTGCAATTAAATGTGAGCTGCCTAAGGAGCCATTTTGAGACTTAATTTTAGGTTAAACTATTAAACATTCATCAAAGTGAGAAATAAGGGCTTGGACTCATAAAGCAAAAGCCAAAACTGCATCAGAAATTAAGTCTGTGGAGAGGTGGAAATTTGCTTCTATAGGTACCTTGCAGAATTTTGTTATGTGTGGCCTTGGCTTAGGGGTGCATCAGGCAGAGGCAGCTCTGATCAAACAAGCCCTCAGAAAAATCCAGCCTCGTGAGTAAGTTACATTACCTTAGCAAAGCAGCTGGCTGTGAGGGCAGTATGGCATGGTGTGAATGCACCCCAGAGGTGCACCTCATGACAACAAGGAAACTGGGGAGGTGAGGCTTGGCATTCTGAGGGAATGGAAAATTCAATCTGGAGATGAGTAGGTGAGGTAAAATACTCCTTCCTCAATTAGAGTAAAAGGCAGCAGCCACACATCCAGTCTTTCACAGGTATCAGCATTTCAGTCCACACAAAGGGTTGTATTTACATTTCTCTCTCTCCATGATCTCTGTACTTTGTGAGGGTGGCCTTCCCTTCACAGCTCTGTGGAACACAAACTCTTCACACCCCAGACCATTTTGTGAGACTAACGGACATCAGTACTGCCCAGTCCCCAGTCAAATACCTCATGGCTCCCTGCAGCACTTTCTGATCAAGTAGCATAGGAATGATGTATTATCCCAGGGACTTGAATATGCTGAGAGGTTCCCACAATACCATTTTCTCTGTATCCATTTATCCCTTTTAATTGCTGTGATGCCACATGAAAGCTCATGCTCTCCCACATTTTCTCTCCTCATTGAAGATGTTCCCAGTGTATTTACGTCCTTCTTACAAACACACCACAGAAATGCTTTTATGCATTTACTGTGCTGGGATGGTAAAATCACGAACAAGGGGTGCTGGTTTGAAGCCAGGACAACAGAGGAGCAGGAATGGATGCTGTAGACTTGGGCTCACAAATATGTGCTCAGTAGCCCTTAGACTCACAAACATGGCAGTTGTTGGAACCTGATGTTTTCTGACTTTCTGAGGCCATCAAACTCTATGTTCATATTATGATGCAGGTCTAGCTGAAGACATTTTGTATGCATACGAAAATCCTTCATGACATTGTGTGTGGTGATGCATATTGTGGTGTTCAGGGTCAGTAGAACCACAGGAAAAGACAAACTATATCAGGAAAGGGGCAAAACAAGTTAACAGAAGGCACTGTGTGAGTAGAAACATAGAAGATAGAAACATAGAATCACTGATGTCGAAAAAGAACTTTAAGATCAAGTCCAGCTGTTATTCAAGAAATGGCAAGACAGCTACTAAATCATGTCCTTGAGCACCACATCTACACATCTTTTAAATACCTCCAGGATGGTGACTCCATCACTTCCCTGGGCATTCTGTTCTAGTGCTTGACAATCCTTTCAGTGAAGAAAGTGCTCCTAATATCCAAGTTAAACATCATCTGGTACAGCTTGAGCCATTTCCTCATGTCTTGCCAGTTTTTCCCTGGGAGAAGACACTGACCTTCACCTTGCTTCTCTGGACTTGCTCCAGTACCTCATTGTCTGTCTTGTAGAGAGGGACACAAAACTGAAAGGAGGATTTCAGATGTTACATCACCAGTGCCAGGAGAATGCTTGCTTTCCTGGTCCTGCTGGCCTCACAATTGCTTATGCAAGTCAGGATGCCATTAGCAGAAAAGATCAGATCCATCTTCATGCCAGCACTCCAGGTGAGGGGAAAAGAGGAATTTTTTCTTCAGCTGCCAGGTTCTGCCTGAGTTTGTTAGGTGCTCTGATTGGTGTGAGGCACAAAGGCAAGTGCTCAAACCTGTTCCTGTTCCAAGGAATCTTCCACTGTTGAGAAGACCCACACCTACACAATGCATAAGCTTTGAGGAAGCCCACTAGATTTCCCTGATGAGTAATATTGTTGATTTGCTTGTACAGATGCTAGCAAACACCTTAAAAACCTCACTGGGGGATTTCTTGTTGCCTCACTGTCTGGATTAAGAGGCTTCCCACTTGCACATAAATTTGGTTGTTTGCTTTTGGTTTTCTGTAACCATCCTTTCAGCTCATTACATGTCTACAACCAACAATCAGCACTAGATCAGTAAAAGTTAACCTCTTAATGATTTTGTGAATCTTGTTGGGAATGTAACTCCCTGAAGGAATTTGACATTCCGTTTTAGAACACTGATGCTGAAATGTAGGAATCCTCCTCTGAGCTATTCCGAGTCTCACCTGACTCCTATTGACAGTGTCTTTGAACTAACCCACAAAAAAAAAAAACAAAAAAACAAAAACAAAAAAACACACACACAAAAAAAAAAAGATATTTATCCCATTTAATAGACATGGTTTCTGTTCCCTCCATGAAAAGACTTAGCAGTGCTGGTCAAAACTGTAGCAGCTGCCTTAGGTTTTGCTTGTGGCCCAGTCATCAGAGGTGGAACAAGACCATTTAGGTGCACCCTCAGAAGAAAGAGCCACACTGAACAGAAAGCAGAGGTCTTTAGTTTATACAGGCATACAGCAGAACAAGCAGGACCAAACACTCTCCAGCCAAACTGGGCAATCTTGTTTTACTTGTCAGAAGGTGGACCAAATATTTACCCTATGAGACTGATTCTACTACTGAATTGTGGTGACCACATCTATTGAAATGTAGAAGATCAATATAGTGATTTCAAGCTACCTGGAAACCTGGATAATGTTCATAGGATTTTGAAGGACAAAAACCTATATATTGAAACAAATATATGGAAAAGAAAACCAAGTGGTTTGGTGCTACTAAATGGACTCTTAAGTATTGCTGCTATCTTTGCAGCAAATGACAGGAGCTATGAAACTAATTTAAAAGACAGTATTTTCCCTGTCTGGATTAAGGCTGTACTATGTCTGTCAACTTCCCTCATCATCGTTTTGAGGAGCAGGGACATCCTTGCTAATCGAACCCTCGAGGAGTAAGTTTCCAAGAATTACATACACAATTATCTTAGGCGTGTTGTACTGCACATCTAGCCCCCAGCCAACTCATCTACATATCTAAATGCCATTTTCTGTCCCTCCCAAATAAAACCAGTCCTGACCAGACATTCACAGGAGAGGAAGGGTGTTATTAAAGTGACTTCTCTGAGCCCTCCCATAGGAGAACAGCTGCTGGCATGGGTGCTGGTGGAGGGGAGAAAGCAGCAAGGTTTGCCTTCAAGCCACAAAAGGAATTGATTTTGCAGATGGTGGTCTGGGCCATTATGCCATTCTTTGGTCATGGTCCTGGAGCTCTTTGAGGATGCATGCAGAGCAGCTGGAAGACCACAGTTCTGCTGAGATATATGCAGGGACCAGTGCAAGCTGGAGGCATGGGGAAAGAACAGGGCTGTGGTCCAGCACTAGCAATGCCTGGCAGTCCTTCAGTGCACAGAGAGGAAGCAGGCAAAAGCCCCTGGAGAGTCCCTGCAGGACTCAGTGTTTCTCCAGGGCAGTTCTTCTGCTTTGAGTCATCAGGCTGTGGGGGATCCCAATGTTGAGGCAATCACATTACCACATCCTGGAGGCAATTCCAACAGCCATGAGCAGCACCACCCAGTTAAAGTTTAGCTGTCCTAACCCCTCTTTCCTAGAAACTCAGTGCTATAGGTGCTCTTCCATCATGGTCCATCTCATGCCTCACCCAGATGTTGTTTGCACAGTACCCTGAATTTCACTGGCACATCCTGGCAGCTTATGCCCCCTCCCATGTGTGCTGCTGGCTCCCCTACAGTCAGCCTTGCTTGCACCTCATCAAGCTCATCTCCTGCCATCACCAGCCCCTGACGCAGGAACGCCACGATGAGACGCAACAGAGATGACAGAGCCAGAGTGAGAGGAGGAAAAGAGTTGTTTACTTTTTTGATTTCACCTTATATACATTTCACAGAAATGGACCACATTGGAAGATAGAGGTTCAACCTCTTCAATTCCACTGGTCTGAAAAGGTGTCTATCAATTGTCCCTCCTAACTGGAGGAATGTAAACAATAGTATTGTTTATAGAAAATGTGTGAGAATCTGACTCCTAAGTATGTAAACAATCAGAAGGCTAAAAGAACAGAAAAGAACAGGGAGACAAGCCCCCAGGTATCTGTTAGAGCCAAGGTCTACGTCTTTGGAGGGTTCTCCTGTCTCATAATGACAATGGGAGCAGTGGCCTCCTTGTATGCCTCATGCCTCACAAATGCCATTCTTTTTCTCTTTAAAAAAAGGGTATTTTTTCTCTTTCTTCATTCTTTTTGCTACTATTTATTCACTTACTCTGTGTTTAGAGGGGAACACAGCAGAAGAATACAACTGCATTTGAAAGGCTGTGCCATGTTATGAACTAGATCCAAAACACTCAAGAAAGGCCCTCTTCACTTCCTATAATTTCATTAAATCCCCATCAATTCTCATTTAGATATTTTATTAGGTTATTAAGTACTTCTCAGTCTTTTGGCCAGGTACAAAGATCTTTAGTACCACTTAACCAGAAAAAGAGTGGATTAGTCTCTGCCTAGTTTCTCCTATCTCTTGGAGATTGTATAAAATAGTCTCCCTTGCTATGCTTAAGATTCCACACACCAAAACCCCTCCATCATGTTCCAGACAAAAGAAGGGACCTTGAATTGTAAGTTTTAAACTTATATACTTTATGAAGCACAGGTAAAGTTGTCTTTTTTTTTTTTTTTTTTTTTTTTTTTTTCTGTATGGAATTGTAATTAAATGTGCTTGTTGAATATATATTTTCAGTGTTGTTGTTATGCAAAACTTCAGCTGAAATTTTTTCTCTTCTTTTTGCCAATTTTCAAGTCTATTTGAGCATCTAAACTGATGAAAACCCTAATTTGATTCAAATAAGATAGACTCAATTTCGAATCAAAATCATTAACACCATCCACAGATACCACATTTCATCTCTTCAGGGACTGAGTTTTCACTTTCATTTGCATCAGTCCAGTCTATGGAAGAAAGAACTTTATCTTGCTGCTTCTGTCTGTTCTGGGTCTTGTTTTCATTCTTGTGGTCCAGGGAAGCACAAAGTGCTGTCAGTCACTGGTCATTACTACTTTTCTACACAGTCTGCTACAGATTCTGGACTTTGCTGTAAAGGTGCCTTATTAGGTGTTGTGTACATAAGGCCCTGTACACATCAGCAGTGAGTCCATCAGCAGACACATCTGACCATTAACTTGATAAAATCCTCAAAGAGAACAATGCGTGGTATTAAAATGAAACTGTGTTGCAATAGAGTATTTCCAGCAAGAGACGGCTGTCATTTGGCCTTGTATCTGTATGAGCCTGTATACTCCACCAGCTCTGGCTGCTGAAGTGAGTAGTGATAAAAGATTTATTTTGAGACAGTACATTACCTTGAATAGCATCACAGTCCTGGGTACCAGTGACAAATGAATAATGGAAGTGCTTTTTCTGCCAACAGCCTGTATATTTGTCTATTGCATCTCCTGCCAACAAGTTTCTGAACTAGTGTTTGTGAATCTAGGGCGTGAATTTACATAGAATATGAATAGATATTATTTACTATGGCTTGTTTTGCAGATGCAATACATTTTTATACTTTTATTTCTTAAACCGTATTTCTCAGAAACCAAAAAGCAAGCAAGAAGTCTTTCATTTGATTTTTAAACTGAGGGATGCAAAGTGACAAAGCTGATCAGTGTTAAACTCCACAGTAAATCTGCTTTTGACTTTAGAACTTAATATCCTTACACAAGTGTTTTTTACCTTTTGTATGCAAACTGGCAGCTAACTCACACACAGGAATTACTGCTTCACAAAGGTGACATTTTCTGGTTTGTGCCAGAAATCTTTTGTTTCCATCCTTTATCACCCAACCTATGCACTGAAGGAAGATCAAAAGGTAAGTGACAGTTTAAGTGAAGCCCAGACAAAGTTTCTCTGGGCTGCTGTAGGAGTTAAATCCCCACCACTGCTATTGAACTGTGTTTGTGCAGGATCTGCACCATCTGCCACACAGCCAGAATACAGCTACATGATGGGGTTATATCCCTTCTTGAGACCTGGATCATGAGGTAGAGGCAGAAGGGAATAGATTAAGACCAACTGAACCTTGGCCTGTTTCCCATCTCTTTCTGAAGAGACTTATGTCTTGGACAAAAGAAGGGAAAAGTGGTTCTTACTTGAGGGGACAGACATTGGCAAGGCCAAAGAACAGGTTTGGGAAGCCCTGTGTGCCCATGCCCCATCCTGTGCAGTCTGCACAAGAGCTGCCTGCACTTCAGGCCTTGATAATTGAGACAGATCGAGACAGGATTTTTAGAAATTAGTCTGACATACCACATTCCCTTGGCAATGGCCAGTGCCAAGTCACATTGACTTCTGATGATTCCCCCCCAGGTCTGGACCTTATCCCAAGGTTATCTCAAGGGGAAGGGACCATGCTCGTCTCTGCTCCTACCCTGAAGAGCTGATGTCTGTTTCTGCTTGTCTGTGAAATTACTTCCTCCCTAATTATTGCTGTCCTCTTGGAAGGATGGTATAATAATTTCAATTGAAAATTACTGTTGTTGAAATCCCCATATTGTTTGAGTTTCTGCACATATTGCTGGCTATCAGTTTGTGTTATACATCTCTTGATGGCTTCAACTCTGACTTCCAAACCTGCAACACTGCCTTTCTGTTCCTTTCCCTTGCCCATCAAGTTCTAGTTTCTGGTCTTCTTTACTTACCCTTTGTGCCTTTCCTAAACTCCACTCTCAGGACCCATCATTTTCACTCCTCCAACCTAATCCCCAAACAGGCCAGAGGCAGATCCACAAGAGAGAGGCCACTGGGATGAAGTGAGGAAGTGGCTGTCACTGAGTAAAAATCTTACCCTGTATGGTCAGGCAGTGCTGTTGTCTGATGAGGAGAAGCTGCATAATTTTTTTTTAATCTTGTCCTAAGACTACCTGCAGCACACAAGTCTTGTCTCCCCTCAAAAGCTTTTATCATGGAGAGCTGCTAGATCAGGGATCATGAGATGTTTGATTTATTTGACTAAATCTGCATAGCTTTCAAGGCTTCTGTGCAGATGTATTATGTCACTTGTGTCCCCTGGGTTTTTTGGGTTTTTTTCTGTATGAATTTTGATTACACATAAATCAGCACAGTATTTGAAGGAAAAATTGTGATAAAAAAACCCAACAAAACAGAGCATCAGTGAAGCTGACTACACTGCCATTGATTTCAAAACCAAATTTTACAGGACAGCGGATTTGTGCAAGTCTCTTACTCCAATTAGACTTCCAGTTTCAATGAGCACTGTCAGCTGAAAAGAAATGTGTTAACAGTTCAGCAAATACTGAATCACAGTGGGCACCTTGTAACTAGCCTATGTCATTCCAATGCACAGAAATTGGCTGCTGTTATTTTCCCTGTAGTGATGGGTGACACAATAAACTAACATCAAGACACAACTGTAACAAAGTCTAACTGAGAAGAACACAGATTTTAGTAAGTGTTAGGTTTGAGGAGAGATTTACAAAACTGCTGCAGCAAACTGTTTCACAATCTTCAGTCAATCATTGTGCACAGAGAAAAGCATGTCACTGAGTATAGCAATGCCTCAGACTCCACAGCCATGCCTGATGCCAGAGAATAATCCAGACTGCAGGCCAGTGCTACAGATTTGTCTCCAAGTGAATTTATATTTGACCTATATGTCTACCCTCCATATTGAAGATCAAATGAGAGGAAAAGTTCATGTTCAGACCATCTTCCTTAGGTCTATGATCTAAACTAATCCCACTCACTGGCAACAGAAGAAAGTTAATATTTGATGTCTCTATTTGCTGTGTGTAAAAGATGAGACAAAGTGCTTTTCTTTCTGTGAAGACATTGCTTCTGTCAGAGGAGCCCTGTTATGTTGTGGCAGCACAACCTGGCCTATCCCTGTTCCTGGAGGAGAATGAGATGCCTGCACCATCTGCTCCAGAGAGGCTGGCCCTCTCAGGCACAGGGGGGCTGAGGACTGCTGCAGCCCAGCTCAAAGGTCACTACACCATGTAAGCCCAGTCATTTTCTAAACTACACTTTGAACCAGCTCTTCCTTTGGTCTTCCTGTTTATGAGAGTCCACTACAGAATTTAACTACTCTGATTCCATAAAAATCTGTTTGTCTCCCAACTAAATATGCTCCTGACTGGGAAATACTTTATGTGATCTGTAGATGATGGCCAAGCTCATGTGGTTCCCCTGCCCACTGCTTCCTCTTACCCTGCCAGAAGCAGAGTCCTTGGCTAGGAGTACCTTGTGCAAAATGCCAGGGATTACTGGGAGAGAGCTGATAACAAAGCTATGATGCCCTACAACAGGACTTCCCCCCTCTGGAGAAGGGATTTTTTTTTTTCCTAGGACTCAGCTGGTGATGGGGAGCTCCCTAGCTCTCCCTGCCAAGCCTAGCCATGAGGCTCTGCAGGGCAGCAGGGAGGTAGCTGGAACACCCTGTGGGTTGGGACAGCCTGTGACATATTCTGGAGAGGACAAGGGAAAGCTCTTTGCACCCTTATCATCTTTGCAGATTTGTTCAGGGATCTGGCTATAAAGACAGATCTGTTATCTGTTATCTGTTAACACATCTGGAGAGAAGAAAAAGATACATTAAATTCTCATTAATCTGACAAAACAGCAGACAGTCTGCCTCTGCTGAGAGTCTGAAATAAAATCTGAACCTACTCTATCCTCTATGCAAACTGTAAAACCATGATCCTGATCCACCCTCTCTGTTTTTCCCAGGGCTGCCATTGGGGAGCTTAGTTGTGCTGCTGCCACTGGTTTACTTAAAGGCAATGGAGATCTGCATGAGATCCAGAATATTTTTAAAGGCTTAAAATAGGCCACAGCTTGGCCAGAAATCTAAATTAAAAATCTGTTTCCAAGGTTTGGCCAGCACAATGGCAGGCTGGAAAGCCGGGCACACAGCTGTGCACGGCTTCCCACGCCTGGGCTGGAACATTTTAACTGGGGAAGTGTGGGGGAAACTACAGGGCCAAGACCCCATAAATAAAGAGGAAGACTTAAGAATTCTGGGGGAGTCTGGGGGTTTGCTTTAACAAAAGCAAAGCAGTGGGCTGCAGAGCCATTTCGGCCCTGTTGTTAATCAAGGGAAACATCCCAAGAAAACAACCCCACAGAAACAGACGCTGTACAATTATTTTGTTTGCCACAGGGATGTCCCCTTTAAAACATATAAATAGACTGAATTATGTGCAATGCCTGCCTAAGTTATACACTTTGGTTTTTGTGGTTCCTTCCCAGTGTTGTACCCATAACTGAGCTCACTGTTGGCAGCAATTAAGTTTTGCCCGCTTCCCAGAGCAGTGAATTTGGTCTGTTTATTGCTCTTGTCCTCTCCCAGATGCCTACCTTAAGCCGTCTCCTTCAGGCAAATATTTCAGTCTTCAGTATCATACTGGCTGACTTCAGCTAGAGGGAATGACTGAAAGCATCATCATGATAAGGGAGCTCTGTGCGTGGAGGGACCAAATTCTGAGTAACTGGTTTTGGTTTGCTGTTAGCTCTGCCTAGCTGCTATGTTCCAGCAAAGGTGCTATGTGCTAGAAACACTATATAATCTTTCCCAGCCATGCCATTTACTCTAAGAAAAGACAGTCTGTGGGGCAAAGTCTCTGAATTACAGACAGTTGAAAGCCATCCAAGTGCCACCACTCCTAAATGAGTCTTTGCTGTGCAGGAGAAGACCTGAACTCACAAGACTGAGGTGCTTATTTGTGAAGGCAGCTCTAAACAAATGCCCTGTCTTATCCATGTCCTTGCATTACCATAGTTATAACAAGACTCTTGTAATATTTCAGTCCTGTCATCCATTTTTCATTATTTGGGTGTAAAAGGAGAGGACTCACGTTCCCATTGTGTGGCTGGACCACATGTAATTAGAAATAGGTACATGCATATCTCTGGAAATTTCCAAGGGCAGTACACAAGGCGTTTCCTCTTCTCTTTCATAAGAAACATATCTCTGGCAGCTCCCAGCCACAAAGATCAGTGTGAGAATCAAAACAGTCAATTTTTAACTATTATATGCTTTTCTTTTGATATTCTCAATAAAATTAAAAAAGAATCATAAAAAATCTTCAGTAGGATGTAAGCAATCCTTATAGCATATGAGAAGACACATTTAAAAGTGCAGAACTGTTACAATTTATTTGCTTGGACAGGAAGAATCCTTGAAAAGCAATAAAAGTCTGTAGAGTGAGCTCTAGTGTTGAAAAGTAGACCAGTTCAAAACCTATGATTTATTTCCTGGAGAATTTCATCCATGTCAGTCCAAATATTTAGAGGCATGCACATGCATACACACACACAAATATCTAAATGCTTTTGTTAATATAATATTTTTTATGACTGAGTGTTTTTCAACAGAAAGATTCTGGACTGCTGCACCCAAAAGGTTCTTTTCTAATCAAAGGAAATTGCGGAGATCCCCAACAGTATGAAATGTGTTTGCAACAATCCTTTATTATTAACTCCTGATGGTGCATCTGTTTCATCCTATTCAATAAAGTCTTTTATAGATTTTGATTCTTCTCTCTTGCAGCAGGCTAAAGCTTCTCACTGTAGGCTTTGGATGTGCACCCTTTTGTTTCTGTGTCCTTCTATGCGCTGTTGCTGCTTCTATCTAGCAATTGCTCTTGTTCCTAGCACTTTAGTGAAGATCAAACCACCTATTAATTTTTTCTTAACTCTGCTCTTGACTTTTTTGTGCCCTTAGTAATATCTCTAGTGTCTACCACTTTACACAACAGACCATTTTCATAAAACCTGTGAAGACCGGTGGGGTTTACAGTAGTCACACCTCACACCTCAGGCATATACCTGATTGCCTTCCATCTTTTCTTTAACAGGACATTTCTCAGCCTTCCAGCACTTCACACCATCTATTTCCTTTTCTGTTTTCACATTATTACATTTTCAGTAGTTTTTAGAACTTCTCAGGAATCATTAAAATAATTCTTACTACCTGTATAACACCTTTGAAGCCCTCTATGTTACCATGTTCGAAAAGAACTTCAGCCCCATTACTGAAAAATCAGGAACATCCAAGGGCTCTGCATTTATCAATGGGTCTGCCTCCAGGAAGGCAAACTTCCTGCAGAAAGTCCCATGCTTTCTGCTTTGCTGCTGAAGTTGTGAACCTGTTACTTTGGGAGAAAATGTGGCAACACTAAATATGTAAGGGCAGATCTTACTGATATGGAACAGCTCCCACTCAATCCATCTCTTTTTAGTATTGTGAGACAGTCTTTTGAACAGGACAGAAGTGTCTAAGTCTCACACATATTTGTGCTGTCTGGTTTGCCACTAATTCTGCGGACCTGACTGGGTCTCTTAGCCAGACCAACTGTAGTTTTCCTTTCCTCACCTGGGCTTTGTCCAGGCATCCTACACAGATTTTTGGCATAGACACAGGCATGCTGAGCTATCAACTTTCGATATAATCTTGAATCATGACTGTAATTGGAAGTTGAAGGAAAGGCTGTGGCCACCAGAAAGATTTGCTCATATTTACCCAGTGCACAGACAGGTACATCACTTCAATGATGCTCAGTGTCTCCACTGAAGAAGGTTATGTGCAAATCAAAGAAGCCATTTACAAAGCATTTATAAAACTGTTCCAAGAGATTGTAATAAATGTTATGTCTCTTACCTAGACAGAGCTGTGCTGGAGATGATTCAGGCCAATTTGACAGAAGTGTCTGTCAAGATCACAGCCAAAGTGGCTGTTAAAAATCACTTTTGGAGAACTCCATTGCCTGCTACTGAACTCCATTCTCCCAAAGGCAGTGCTGCTACCCTTTGCCAGGAAAACTGCTTCTTATTAGGTCACCAGTAAATCTCTGCTCTGGGAGTCTCTAGGTCAAAGGGATCAAGGGAGTGGGAGATTGTTTTGTCAGGTTGCTGTGCTATGGCCCTTCTCCTGCTCCCACCCTAGTCCTGCCAGGTGCCCTTGGCCCCAGAAAGGGCTGTTCATCTTCTAGCAGTGTCTTTTGCAGCCAGGTGAGTAGTGAAATCACTCCTTCCAACAATATGGAAAAAGTAACCTTGCCTGCACCCTATTAAAAAACCCACCAAAACTATATTTTCCAGTATTAACAACACTGACATCAAGTTTTGTGCCATCTTATAAGCTATTTTCTTTGTTTCATTTTGTTGTGGGGTTTTTTTGCCATTGTTTGATGATTTATTTTATTCCCTGAACTCCAGATTGCCTCAAGAGCTTTTTCTTAGCGATTCTTTAGAGAGTCCTCAATGTCATTCACAAGTGACCTTCCAGATGTCAGAAACAAAACTCAAATACAGTCAACAGACTGTTTCATCATGAGTCCAGTAATTTATGGTCTTAATTATTCCTCAATTCCCTTCATTCTTTCCTCAGCACTCCAGAGCAATGTTAAAATCCAGTTGTGTTGCATGTGCAGTGCACAGACGTTGCCAAAAATTTGTGACTTGGACCTTGGGGGAGAGGGTGACCACAGGCCCACAGGATGTACCATGACCAGGGAGGCTCTCTTGAAGGCCAAGCAGTTCTGACAATGTAAGAAATGGTTGAGACTGTCAAACAATGTAATTGTCTGTGCTGGGGAACTGTGTAGACATGGACGAAACATGAACCACACCATTTGTGTTCTGTATATGTCTGGGAGCACTGCTGTCCTTCTGCAGTGATAGAAGCTGTTCCTCCAAGTTCAGACAGAGGGAACCAAGGGCAGGATGTTTCTGGGGGTATAATCTCAGACCCTCATGTAACCCACATTTTATACTTGTTGTGACTGCTCTCAAAACACTTTTTTTTTTTCCAAGTACATTCCGTTCAAACAGCTTTCTGAAAACTAAAATGTATACACAGAGGTTTCAGCTTACCTTAGCAAATTTCCCTTGCAGAGAGATGTCACAGCTCTGTGGCTGTGCATGTCCATCTGTGCCTCTCCTGTGTAAAGGTGTCCATCCAGCCCTGACCCCCAGCAGCAGCACCAAGCAATCTTTTCTGGGTGGTTTCACAAAAAAAAAAAAATATAGCATTTAAATATATCTGTGAGCAGCTGGTGAATCTGGCAATATTGCATGGTAAAGATGCTTGAGTTTTATGAGAGCACAAAGAAACTGTAAGGAATATGTTTGTGGGAATTTTTGCTGATGTAGTTTGTTTTATTGGATCCCAATTGGAAGGAGGCCTTGTTATCAGCATTTATGTCCAATTGCACAGATCGGTCACCTACTGTGAGGGAGCTACAGCTTTTTATATTCTAAATCAGACCTGCTAATACCATTAATTTTTGAGGCCAGCTAACAAAAATACCAAAGCTGGCTGAGGTTAATAGGATGGGACCTCCCGTCAGCTTTGGCCTCCAGCTATAAGAAGCTTTGTGGTTACTCAGGGAAAATCTCCCAGTTCTTGGGAATTTAAACTCTAGTTTAGGTGTATGTGAAAGAGAACAGATTTGTGCCTCTAAGGGTTATTTCAAGAACAACGATGGTTTCAAAAGCAAAGTCCTGTTTGCCCTTCCCAAACCCTTCTGAGAATCTCTGCTTAAACCCAAGGCGATTATCTGAAATGCAGTTGTGAAAGACTTTAGAGACCGTAGCCAGTACACACCAATATTGATAACGGAGACTCAGAAAAACATCATTCTGTTTCCTGATGTATTTTATGCATTTTCAGCAGGATACAGTGAGACCAGGATCCATTCAACCTTGGTGGGTAGAACACAGTCAAAGAATAAGTCCCTGCCCTGGAGGACGGGTGGATCTCTGATCACAAGGTAACAAGGAATGAGGATCAGTGATTCATCACATTTCTTTGGAACTACTCAGCTTTATTAGGAATGGCCAATTATAACGAATGAGAGAAGCTATATTTTGATTATGGAAAGGCTAAGAGCAATGAAGCTGATACTCCCAGCAATTGAATCTAAGAGAAAGTGGAAACTATTGTTTAAATGGTATCTTCTCAGAAATGTTGGTTTATTTTAACATTAAAGAGTGAATCAGACTCTTTTTTTAATGGATTGTTCTCAGTAAATTTATCATCTTTCCCCTGAAGCCTCCAGGAACATGCTGTATTTACATATTCAATGCTTATATGAAAAATGGGAAATATGTGTTTATTAACCCATTACACTCCACTTGCAGGGGGAGGATAATTTTTTCCCAATTATCAGGTTGATTAAAGATTTTTTGGCTTAATTGAGTGCATGTGTGCTGTCTACATGTGTGATGGCAGAGCCCCCAAATAGGATGTGAAATAGAGAAGTGGATGGAATTCACCAAAGATCACCTCCTATTTGCATGCTTCTGTCTGAAACAGGTGTATCTGGTGGGAGTTATTTTGAGCTTAAGTTAATGCTGGCCTCAGCTGAAATAATTTTCCCTCTTGCTCTTCCTCTGATACAGAGTCAAGAGGGAGTTGTCTGACTGCTGAGTGTGATTGTACACATCTGTCAACAGAGTTGGAGATACGAATGCAAAATGTAGCACTCGGGAGCACCGTGTGGGTTTCCAACACTCCCTGAAGGACACAGGGACCATAAACCAGTGAATGGATTACAATAAGGCATAAATACAGCATTTTTATCTGTGACAGATGTAATCCTGCTCCAGCAATGCTTATGCTATTTAAAGGAATGTGGTCTCTCTTTCAGACCAGCTCTCTGAATTCTGAGTGAGGAAAGAAGTCATAAGCTTTCTTTCCATGCGAATAATTGTGAGGCTCCTTTGGAAGTGGTTTGGCAGTTTTGTTTTGAAGGGGGCTGGCCATTACCTCCTTCAGGGCATGCCCCCACAAGCACAGTGTCACAGAAGGGACCACAGGCTTTCATGTATGTTGCCACTCCAAGCAGGAGAAACTCTGCTTTGCTCCCTTGCTTCTCCACTTGAAACCTGAGGCACTGCAAGCCAGCCAGGCAGTAAGAGAGTTACAAGAAATAATATCCCAAAGCCAAGAAGCAGGTGTGAGACACACTTCTCACTTGCACAGACATATGCTACAAAATGTTGCAACCTTTCCTGCATAATATCTTAATGTATAGTCATTAGGCAGGACAGAGTGGAGAGTGCACATATGGAAAACGTCTCTTATTTGGAGACAGGAGCAAGTACTTTCCCTTTAATGCTGGCATATACAAGGAAATACTGATATGCCAACTCCAAACTGCCAATCACAACCTAGTCAAGAGACAATCTTGAAGAAGGCAGGAATTTAAGCAGGTTTTAGGTTAGAAACAATTTTTAATTAATTTTTCCCAAAAAGTGGCGCAGCTGGATTTTGCATGACTGTGTCTGGATTTCAATGCACTGCTAAGTCTTACAGGGGAATTAAATTGAAAAAGGAAGACTGGAAGTTAGGGCTGTGCAACAGGTAACAAAAGCGTTTGGCATTGGGGTAGCTCACTGCTTTGTACAGCCTCCAATGTACCCAAAGCTTCTGAGTCAGGAGGAAACTGTGCATGTCAAATATCTGGACAAGAGTATGTAGCTGAGTGGAATATTCATATGAATAAATGGCCAAATTCTAACCTCTTTGTAGTGCTGGATTATTTTAATTTTCACTAAAAGTATATCCTGATTTATTCCAATGAAATGTAAGATCTTTGAGACTCTTTAGCCAGCCAAGAGGCAATCAGGCACTGACTTGCCATGGCAAACAAAATCACAGAGCAGCTGATGCCTGGGGTTTAAGGAACCTTGCATTATATCACCAGGAAAAAAATAATTCTATCACTGAAAAGATTAATTGAAAGAACCATGTTGATAAAGGTCTGGTTATCTGTAGATTTTTGAGTGATTCAGGCATTAAGTGAGATTCAGAATGATACAACTATTAGTATTGAAGTGAAATTAGTAAGCTTAAAATTTTGACTGCATTTAAAAAACAACAAACAAACAAAACCAAAACCAAACAAACAAAAAAAGCAAAAACCAAAACCCACCATGAGAATTTTCGATGTGGTCTGTGAAGTAACTTTTCATGGGAAGCTTCATTTCTTGGGATATTGAAAAACTAGCCAAGTACTCTTGCAGAAAATGTATATACATCTTCTCAGAGATAAATTACATGAACTGCATCGCACAACAGGCATTTTTTCACCTCTGTTTCCATTCATCTTTAGCTACAGAGGCATATAATACTGGTGTAACTATCCAGAGATTCTGTAGACTTGATCTTTTGACACAGATATACAAATATACTTCCACAGATTCCTCTTTTTCTTGTGGCCATTCTAGCTTAGATTTTTATACAGGTCACAGCATGTGCTGCTGTTCTCTTCCCAGCTGGGGAGATGATTGGTGACTTCCAGGTCAAATAAATTCAGCAGGGTCCAGCAGCAAAAATAATGTACTGACGCAAATCCCAGCACATTTATTCACCTGCCATTGAGCCCGTGCTCAGGCTCAGTCCTGTTGCTTGCACTGGCCTTTCTGGATATGTGCCTGCCAGGACAAGGCATGGGCACTGGAGCAATACAGCCTTCAGATGTCACATTTCTTCCCCTTTTCTTAGCCTTTCACTTCCACTGCTCAGATCCCAGATGTGAAGTCTTGGGCTTTCCCTCAGTGGTACCTGGAGAAGCAGGGAAGATACTACCAAGCAGAGAAGATACTACCAAGAAGATACTACCATAGCTCTTTCACTGTCCAAGGGAGCCAGTGGAGCCAGAGCTATGTGGTTCCTTCTCTTTGCATGTTGCAGAGTAAGGACAACTTGAAAAAGAGGAGGTTTTCCTCATATCTACTTATTAAAGATTAGGTTTGTGCAGCATGAGCTATAATTTATGCATTTTCAAGGTGGCATTACTTTTACTGGCTGTGAAGCTTTGACACAATGAAATAGTTTACCTTGCCATACTTGTCAACTTCATGAGCTGCTTTCCAGCATATCTTTAGCAAGTAACACCTTATTGGCTTGTAGGACAAGGAATTTGTGGATGATTGTTGCTTCAAGGGCAGTTCTCAGGTAGGCAGTAAAGGAAGGCAGATACCGGTTGCCAAGAACATCCTCCCTGTCCTCTGCCACCCATCCAGGGCAAAGCATATTTATGCATCTGCTCATACAAGCCAGCCCATACCTTGTTTTCTCTGCTGTGAGTGTCAATACACTGAAGTCATCCCATAACTTGCTGCCATTTATAGCACTGGTGCATCTTTCCAGCCCCTGCCAGGGAAGGAAGGCTCACTGGACTTGCCACAGTTTGTTAATGGCACAAAGTGTTTGGTTGTTCCAAGCACGAGGGCATATTCAGTACAGCCAAGACAAGCTGCAAAATTCTTCTGGTTTTTTCCATGACCTGTCATCACCTGCCTTCTAGCCAAGATGTGGTTTGGAAGAATCAGTGGGTAAAACAGCATGTGGAACAAATTGTATTGGGAAAGAGCAGAAATATGAAGCAGTGCTGCACGCCATGCTGGCTCTTGTGCAGGGATCCTCTTGCTGGTCTCTGTGGGTAGCTGGGGAACAAGCAATGTTTCTTTTATTAACATTACCCTGTGCTCTTCTGTTTTATCTCTAAACTGTACCTGCTAGTAAGAAGTGCTGATTTTAACACACATGGCATGAAATCAGTTTTTTCAGGAGGAATAAAAATTTACCTCTCAGAAGGAAAGCCCCAAGCCCATATCCAACATCCTTTAGTTTGTTTTCTGTTTGTTGCCGTGTGCTTATATGCGACCTGTGCATGTAACACAGTTGTACATAACACAGTAGGGATCAAACTGCCACAGACAAGCTTTTAAAATCAAATCTTTTTTCTTCTGAATGATTCAATTTCTGTATTTTATTTGATGAGTGTTGAGAAAGCTTTTTTTAGCCTGGACAATTAAGACAGAGTTGGTTTTTTTCCTTTCTTTTCTAGTTCCTATGCCAGAGAAAAGAGCTGAGTTTGATTTCAAACCACATAGAACATTTTGGTGTAGAATCGTAGCAATAGAATTTAAATTAACAGTTTTGTTAGATGCTATACATTAAGATCATAACATAGTGTGTAAAATCCACTTCAAAAATCACTTAAGCTAGTTAAACTGCTCATCAGTGTCAGTATGACACGAAAGAGAAAAAGAATAAAATCACCTGTGCCTGATTTCCCTTGCCCCTCAAAGCCATGAAGTTTCCCATCACCACCTCACAATCAGGTAACACTTCCTTCTCCCTGCCGGACACATCACAGCAGGGGAAGGGTCCCAGCATTCCCTCTGTGACCCACACCACAGCAGGGGGATCAAGCTGATGCCCAGGTGGGCAGGAGGGATGGGATGGAGAACAGGTGTAGGCCAGGATGAGGTCTTGGAGAGAGGCACCCAGCTCCATGCAGCGTGTACCACTCAGGAGAACAGGGCTGGTGGGAAGGAGTTGTGTTCCTAACCACACATCCAAAGGGCTGCATGTGGAGACCAAGGGAAGACCACCTGGTGCAAAAGGAAGGAAAGGGAATGGAAAGAGTGCTCCTCCCCACCACTTCTCAGGTTCTGTGCTTCCTGATTCTTATTTTCTGCATGACTGTTGGGGTAAATCCCAAATATTTTTCTGCAGACAAGAGATGGGTGCTCTGTGTGCTCCGCTGTCATTTCCCCCCACCATGAGCTTGCATGGTCCTCAATATGTGCTCATTTACACAGGAAATCAATGAATTTGCTCAGGCAGGGTGAATAGGTTCAGCTAAGATGAAGTGCTGGTCTTTCAGTGTTGGAGATTCAGCTTCTTCCTCGCCTGGTTAGAATCGCAGTGGGAGAGTGACTTTCTCAGCCAGGCTCTGTGGTATGTCTGCAATAGTTTCTTAACCTCTCTCTATCTCCAGGACCATGAGACCAACTAATATTGGATCCCTGGGGAGGGCTTGCTCTCTGCAGCTGTCCCTTTAACCTTTTAATGCTCTTCCAGTTTAAGTAGTTTGTGGCAAGACCCAGACTTAAATTGCAGAAAGCAGATGTCACAAATTGCTTTTCAATATGCTATAGTGATGCCTGGAGCTGCTGACAAGACCTGAAAGGGTGAGTTTTAAAAGAAGGTTTTAGTTTGGACAAGCTTTAAACTGCTTTCCTCTAGTTTAGCATCTGGTCTCACATGAATGATGAACTGACGAGTAGAAAGAAAAAAGGAAAGTGCTTTCCCAAAGAATAGGTTCATGGCCTGTGAAAGTCTTTGCCAAAAGATAAAAGTAAGTGTTATAAAGGTACTAAAAGCAAACCTGAAGAAGACTGGAAGCCTCCTCCTATGGCAATTTTCAAAGAGAAGTTAAGAGAATATGTGAAGCAGGGCAGTTGGCAGATGCAGATTAGTGCTGTACCCCTCCAAAGCAGTCCATGGAGGCGACTGCCAGATACGGATATCTGGGTAAGACAAATCTCCCTCCAAACAATTCCTGTCTCCTGAAGGACCTTTGATGGCTCAGCCAGGAAAGAAGGAGCCTTCAGAATGCCATCTGGAAAAGGCACTGCTCCTGCAGCACTACCATCACAAAAACCAATAAACCAAGAACACGTGCTTATTAAATTTGACATTTGATTTTTATATCAATATTGATATTTTGTATAAATTTGGTAGGCATGATTCTAGGACATATGTCGAGTTAATTGCCATTTTTCTCCTGAAATGCACAAATCTCATTGTTTTCCATACCATCAGTTGCAGAACAGTCCAGACTAGGAACAACTAGCTGACAGGTCTGTCTGTGAAGGCATAAGTTTTTCCCTGCCAGCTGCTGCTGGTTCACTGAAGCTTTCTTTGTTTGTGCCACCAGACCCCATCTTGTCCTAAACACAATGGAGAAGTGAGGATGGGGGACACGACTATCAGCCTGTCACCTCCTGGTGTTGGCATGGCCTTTGTCACTGTGGGAGAAACAGCATCACAACATGTGTGACTCAAGACTTTGGGGCCTGCTGAAGGGATTGTACTTAACAGTTTTGGATCATGCAGATCTAGGACTCAGAGAAGGACACAAAGCTACACATCAATCCGTGGCCAACAGAAACAGGCAAACCCTCTCAACAGAAACACATTTCCCTGGTCTCCAGAGGGAAGACTTGGCTGCCTATCTTCTCATTTTGTGTAAGGGGACCCAGCTCACACTGTACTTTCCCACAGGAGCCCCCAAGGCAGGAGGGGAAACCCTGACAGCTGCACCCTGCACGGCATCTCACAACTGTGTCCAGGTACCACCACCTCAGGGGCCAGAAAGCACTGCAAACTTGAAAGCATACAGCTCAGATGTGGGATTTGGAGCAGAGGGCAAGTTGGGGATTAAAGAAGACGAACTGAGAGTACCTCCCCATTTGGGTAGACTACCAAGCAGGGGAAGGAAGCTGCAGGCTAGCAAAGGGATATGGGTGACAAAGTGCATAAATGCATTGGCACAAGCCAGGCAGGTCTCCTCATCCCTGACAAAACCAGACCTCTGTCCCAGCTCTGTACCTTCTTCCTGATTGATGCTCAGAGGCTGTGTGTTTATTTATGTTTTAAATTCAAAATCTCTAAGATAAACAGCAGGTAGCACACAACACTGTGTTTATCATCGCTTCTCCTGTGAGCAGATTTCTTAATTGTCTGGAGTGATGACTGTATATTGCACTAACACTCCTAGTCCCCACGAGACCTCATGCTTGCCTGGCTTTCCTGCAGGGATTTTCTCAGAGCAGATGGTTTTGGTCCCAAAGGTGGCATTTTTTTCTAGCAGAAGGAACAGTTATGGCCCAGCAACTGAGCAGTCCCCAAGGCAGGTGTGGGACTGTCCCCAGAAAGAGCCTTCTGGAAATGGATCATAGCTGGGGCTGCTGCCCAGCAAGAGAGCAGAAGCCTACAAGACAGGAACAAAGCACAGCAGGCTGAGCACAACCCATTCCCACAATAGCACATCTGAACCTTCAGCTTATTTTAAGTAATATTTTGCGATAACAAAAAAACCTTGATGAGCTCTCACTCCATCCAAGCACTTCACCTTCCTATCCTTCACAGCAGCGCTTGCTAATCAGGCAATTTTTATGTATAACAATGAACAACCCTTTCCTGGAATGATTTTCTGTGCTTCTGGTGCACTTAGCTTTGTTATATTGGACAGCACTCAGAGAGACAATTATACCCGCTCTGCAAATGAGAAAGATGAGATACTAAAAAGTTACGTGACCAGGTCAAGACACAATCACATTCACAGAAATAGGTAAGAAAATCCTGACAGCTGTGTAAGGTTGCCTGTTCTTTTTTCATGACACCAACAGTAGCTCATTCCTTAGCACATTGGATGAGGTGGGGACATTTATTACTGGTGTCATTTGTTATCTGTACCTATTTCTTATAAAATGGGTACAAACAGAGATCCACCAGTCTTGAGAAGGCACTGTGTAAATAATTATTTAGCCTATTGTCAATGGTTATGGTCATGTGGGCACATACTTGTTTGTACATCTGACATGATTTCTCCATATGGAAACCACTTTGTGAACACACAAAGCAGCTGCTTTTGAAGTGTCATATTTTAAGTCAATTTTTTTAAAAGCAAATGTCAAAGGAATGCTCCTCAAGCCCCTAAAAATTAAAGTGTACATATTTTGACTAATCTCTTGCCAAAGTTTTTTTTAATTGGCTTTTTTTACATTTAATTACCATATATAACTGAAGAAATACAAGTCAAACCACAAAAATCCCCCTATTTTACTTCACACTCATAATAAGTTACAGTAAAACTGCCAAATGCATACATTTTTTAACAAATTTGGAAGCCCTCTGTCTTGAGCGGGGATAGTTACATTTTTGCATTGAGACCACTCTACAATAAAGCTATTTCCCCCAAAACCTGCTATTCTTAAACTAGAAGAAAAATTTTGTGAGTCTCTCTTTCTTAAAAATAGTAACAATATGTGCTCAGTAAAGCAGCAGGGGTAACCACAATGGTTTCCAACAAAAATATCTGACTTGTATGTTGCAAGGTATTTCCATCAGCATTTCGGACACAAAGTTTTGGGAATGAGTTTGACCTCTGAATTACACACACTCCAAACTTGAAATGTGTTTGGATGATTACTATTACAATGTTCCTGAGATTCGTTTCAAGAATGCCAAATACATCCTTGTTGGCACCCTGGGAATTAGGGATGCTTTCTGAAGTTTGGGCTAGGTTGGGCTGGCAGCATCTCAAAAATCAGTTGCTAACAGGTTGCCATATCTGATCAATTGATCCTGAATTTTTAAGTCCTTTCAATTATGAATCTGTTGCCCACCTGATCCTGTCACTGCCTACAACATGCCCTACCAGGAAATTTAATGGCCTTTGGAGTGACCCAAGGGAGGGGGTTCTGGACCTTAATACAAGCCTGACCTCAAAGATGGAAAGGATGGAAAGGCACTGCCTTTTTGTGAGCACATTAGAGGTTTAACAGTTTGATGGCCTGAAGGCAAAACTTGCTGTGGAAGACTCCAACCCATGGCTCTGTTTTAAAGGATATAGGGAGTGGAGGGCAGTGGGATGCCTGTGAGGGTTAAGCCAATGTCCTAAGGGAAAAAAAAAAAATGTGAGAAAGGGGCTTTAGAGATGAGTGATACATGGCAACCTAAATCTACCTGAGTCAAGAACCACCAAAGATGCTGTGAAGTGAGTCATCTCTGGCTCCTCCATAGCCCCATATTCCTTCTGTTCAGTGGTCACAATGAAAGCCTTACACAAATGTGGGCTTTAAACTGGTTGTGATGAGCAGCTCTCAGCAGCCACACACAGTTATCCTGGCAGGAAAAGGGAAACCCCACTGTTAGAGGTAGCAGCCAGCACCATGGCTGGAAGTGGAGGGAGTGTGCCATATGCAGATGGGAAGGGAGTGGCCTTGGTGGCATGCTTGCCTTGGAGTGGTGGCTTCAACTCCTGCCTGACACATGGATGTAAAAATAGGCAGCCTTTCCTCAGGGCCTTATTAGCAGTGGACTAAAACCTTCTCCAAGCACCAGTGCATTAATTTTTTCCCCAAGGGTTTAAAGGTTTGTTAGTTGTCATGTTATGCAGCGTAAGAAGTGTAGACCTCTAGCAACAGGACAAAGCCATCCTGAATGACAGATAAGCAAGCTTGCCTGCTCCATTCTCCCCATGCTTTCTGGACAGATGAATATGTCTCTAAACCTGTCCAACTCTTACCACACATGCAGTAGTCCTTGAGAAGAGAAAGTTTATCTTCTTGCTCTGAAGTGTCCTCACTGAAATTAGTGGAAATTAGTTTGAGCCGCGGGGTCTGACAAAGGTTGCAGCAGTTCCTTTCCATTACTTCTGAGGTGCAGATTCCCGGGGCGAACACAGCACTGTGAATGGTGATCAGAACCTCCTCGGGGTGGGGATCCTCAGAGGAGTTACATGCAGCCATGCTGTCCAGCTGTTCTCTGCCAGCTGAGAATTAATGTGACATCTCACCATTTCCAGCTCTTTCATCCACAGTCTTGTGATAGCTGGTAATTTAATGAGAGTGTAGCTGTGGAAACAAAAGGTTACCAATTGAGGGCTACTCTCTAGTTGCTTCTTCTTTTTTTTTTTTTCAACAAACATGTTTCTGATTTTCACAAGAAAACAAACAAACAAACCCCAATCAAAAACAACATTTGAAAAGAATGTGACCTCCTGTCTGGTTTTGTGGATTTTGAATCCTGTCTGATTTTTTAGGGGAGAGAATGGCAGTTTCAGGATCAGAAGGAATGCATCTAGGCAGAAAAAAACACTCAGACTTCCTGGGAGAACTTCAAGGATTTTGAGAAATAAGTCCATTTCACATTTACTGCCTCATGTTTTTATTTAATGCCACAGCTGTGTCTGTTGATCCAGGGCTATCTTGTCTGGCTAATTGCTTATTCTCAACCTAGCAAACGTGGGTTTGTGGACTCGTAGCAGCAGATGGATACCATTGTTTCAGTAAATCTTTTCATACTGTGTTTGTCTTTGTTTATAGTGTGAAGGAAGGGATGCTGAAGGAATCCAAGGAAACAGAGATTTCAAGGACTTTGCAGATTACTCAGGGAATAGATGCACCACAAATCTGACTGAAGCTGGTGGGTTACCCACCGTAGCTGCTGCAGTGGCCTATCTGCAGAGGTGCCTCACAGGCAGATCTTTGTGCTGCTGGACATCTGTGTTGCATCAGGACAGATGAAGAAGAGCTGCAGACCAAACAGGTTGCCCAACTATCTGCTCTGTTTAATTAAAACCTTTGACTTTAGATCAAAGCCAGTTTACTTAGATGTGATTTTTTAAATGAGAGTCTGGCTGGAGGTATTTATTCATTGCCTTGCATCCACCATATATTTCTTCAAGCGCTATGAAAAAAAAGCATTTGTGAATAGATAAAGATATATAGATAGACAATTGAGAACTGATTATAATTGCTTTAGTATTTTTTTCACTCTTTTGACTTGTTAAAAAAAAAGGATTTAAAAAAAAACCAAGAGAAATAAATCAAGCTATGAAGGGGAATTTAAATCTCATAGTGGAAGCTAACATCATCAGCTCAAAAAAAATGCACCCTAACAGCAGCCAGAGAATCAGAGAAGACAAGAGCTGGAATGCTTCCCTCTTTGCACCCAAGTTCACTCCAGATCCAAGACTCCAGCTTCTTGGTTACTGGTGCAGTGCACCCCTAGGACCATCAGTACAGAAGATGGCATCATTTTGTACAATAATAAAAACCTTGTGGCTTGGAAACCTCATTTCCAGAAAGATAAAGACCATTTCTGGGTGGGGTATGTATGATCCTAGTTCCATTTAAGAGATGTATGGGGTGTGAACTTTTTCAATAGAAAAGCTGAAGTAATCATGGCCTAGGCTAAAGACCTGATATCCTCACTACGAGGCAGTCATGGTCTATAGACACACTGGGTTATCTCCAACTAAACCCATCTAGACTGGCACATCCATGAAGCAAACGCCTACAAGGCTGGATCCCAAGATCACGATAAGCTGTTGGAGCTCCCCTGGTCAACAGAGTCACGAGGACCTTCATGGCACATGGGCCCCTGTTCTGAGTGTGCTGCAGTTCAGCATGACCCAGCCACTCACAGGGAAGAGCAAAAGCCCCCTGTGGCTGCACAGGCTGCACCTGCTATGTGTGATGGACTTCTGGAAGGCAATTTCAAAAGAACAGAAGTTGTTCAGAGGTCAAACACTGTTTCTAAGTCAGTTTTCTGCTTATAAGCAGGTCACACAGATTCCACCTCAGCATGCCCTCCCTCTAAGAACCTGGGAGGCTCATTTCAGAGAGATTGATGATGGTTCTTACAAGTGGCTGAACTTGCCTTACTATTATTTTTTTTGGAACTGAGGCAGGTTCCTTGCTCTACCTGTCCTTGCTGAGAACAACCTCAAGATGTCCAACGTACCACAGTTGGGCTGTGTTCGTCATTCCCTAATGCAGCTGACACTGTGATACATTTTCTGTCAGGTGAAATTTAGAGGCACATTAACCTGCTTGACAGGAACAGTGAGTCACAAACAGCTCCTGAGGAGAAATGTCCTCACTGTGGAAATTGTTTCAGGATTTTTTAGGCTGCAGTTTGATACACCTACTGATTATATGCACACTCTCAGAGATATTTCTCCCCCACAAAAAACCCATAAAAAGACCTTCCTAGAAACACAACTGATTTTGTTTCCTGAATTTTCTAGATATTTCTGTCTTCTTTAAACAATGAAAAGAAAAACCATCCTTGAGACACTTTCTCCATGCCCACTATTCTGCTGGTAATTTCAGAATTGCTTGGTCTACATCATGAGGACTGGTAGTGGTCAGTGCATCTGCTCCAGAGTCAAATTAAGACTTAAGAAGAAATTACCTTTATCTGGCTGTTCTTGCCAGTGTGTTCTGCAGTTTCCAGTGCTGCTGGCACTGGACTTGGATATGCTGCCACCCGTAGCTGTGGAGGGGCCTGGCTTGGCAGCTTTGGTCTTTGCAGCTTGGCAGGGCAAGGGGGCAGAGGACATGGTGCCCTGGGTTCCTGGCTGTGGCACAGTGCAGGGACTCCTGCCAAGGACTGGCTCTTTCCCAGCTGGTGCACTAATGAGACATCACCACTCAGCTGATTTCTGACAGGCTCCCCTGGAGACAGGCCACTTCCGTGGAGCCCTGAGAGAAGTCTGGGAGGGATTTGAGCATACCAGGCAGCTTGGGAAGAGCAATTGGTACCGGTTATCTCCAGCCATTTGCTTTTGAGGAATCATTCCTAGCTGATGGTGATGGCAATTGTCAGAGGTGTTTGAAATCACAGTCAATAGAGCCACCGGTATCTTTGCCTTGAGAGTGACTGTAGTTGGAAAGAAATCTTTCTGCAAAATCCCATGTTTCCTGGTTCAGTTTCATCTTCTAGCCAGTAGTGTAGCCAAACCGCATTAATCGCTTCTTTCCTTCTCTTGCTCTCTCTCATTCTATGTACTTGTATGGCTTTTGTCACACTCATTTCTAAATGCCCTTCCCTTAAAGGAATTTAAAAGTAAAAATAACTATCTCCTTTTCCAGGGTGGAGAATGCCTCCAGTTTATAGTTTCCTAAAAGAATGCTGCGCATAGTTTATCCCAAAAGAGCTCTTTTTTTTGACACGTGCATGTGATGGGAAAGTTACATAAAACAACAGTTGGAGATAGAGAGAACAGGGAAAATCCTGGGATGTGGGTCTGGTCCTAGACACGGAACAGGAATGTGATCTGTGTTATGTTTGTGTAATCTTTAATTACACCACAAATCATGCTAAGGAAATATTTACCTGCAGTACTGTGCTTATTTAATTCAAGTGCAGGATGTTTTGGAATGTATCAGTTAATTCTGTAGGCCAGTATGGAGATGTAAAATGCTATGTCTGTGCTAAACAGTAGTAGCAGTAGTAATAGTGTGGTATTAAAGCTGAATTGAATAATATAGTAAAGATGCTGCAGAGCAATTAAAAATAAACTATTTATTCTAGTTGTTTAAGGGAACAAGTACAGGGTGATTAATGCCTCCTATAAAGAATTAGCAAACCATTAACTGCTGTAGGGAGATTAGTATTTATTTCTTGGTAAAAAACTTTTATAGATAGCCTCACACATTAGATACTTCCAATTAAATAGAACAACATGTTTCTTTTTACAGATTTTTGCCTGTTACTGATGCTAACAATTCCTGTGAAGAGAATTGTCAATCCTAAGTACTTGAAAGTGGTGCCATTATAAAGGAAGGTATTTGTCTGTAAAGCCTGGTAAGATCTTGAACAGAAAGATCAGGAGACATTTACAACTACACTTCCAATGTGAGAAAGTGCACTTTGATCATTTTATACCTCCACTTTTCTATCTTTACAGTCAGTCCTTGCCTTGTCATCCTGGCTTCTTGGGAAGTGATGCAGGACTTGGTGATGATCCCGAGTATGATCCCATGTATCCCAAATGAAAATCTCCCATTGGCACCAGAACTATATACAGGGTGGGAGTGGGGGGGGGGTGAACACAAAACACAACAAAAGTTCAGTCTGTGTAGCCAGTATTTTGTACCAGCAATGACACATTCTTCAGAGGAAGGTGCAAAGGACTGTACAGTGGGTGTTTGAAACAGTGTCTGAAGAGACAGGCTTCTAGCTTGGATTTTTTGATGCTCCTTGATGCACTCCACTGACTGCAGCAAGTGATGAGAAGTTAACAGCACAATTAAGTGCTTTTGATCACCCATGTATAAAAAGAGCCGAAAAACCTTAGAGTACTTGTTTAGAGTAAAACATGGGTGGACTATTACACACTATTTTGTCTTTAATGGAATTCCTACTTAGAAAAAGTGCTTTTGTGTATATGCCCATTTGCTAAGAGAAAGCATACAGCATATGGAAGAAGAATTTTCTTTAGGTTTCTCTGATATGTAGATGCCTGCTTAGTGGCAACATAGACTGTTTCTAAGGCGGTCAAAGCCTCAGGTGATTCAAATTTGAAGGATGCAACTGAGCTGACTGATGTGTGTAAGAGTGCATCTGAAATCAAAGAGCTCATCCTGAAGAGCTTTGCCATGTATTCCTTTCAGGGAAGGTAGGGAGGAACCTGCATTATTCGCTGGGAGTGCACAGCAAGCTCACCAAAATTGAATTAAACCTCTGAAAGCAATCTTTAGCCTGTTATATCTAAGTGGCTGAACCCTGTGTGAGGTTACATACAGAAAGAAGTTATTTTGCATTAGCAAAGCAGATCAGATTTTCATATTTTACTCTTTGTTGTGACCTCGGCTACACATAAAATCACAGCAGGTGAGAACTCATTGGGGCTTGCTCCTTAGGGAGAAATGAAAGGGGGTGTGTGATAAAACTCCTGATTCTGCCATTATGTGGGAGAAGAGCCTCACAACCTGCACTCCTCCATTCCTGCACATTGTGGCTGTGGGCCAAAGGACTTTTAACCCCTTCCCTTGTTTAGATCACTTTTTAAATTGAAATAGCACAAAATATTTTCAGACTGGACTTGAACCGTAGTTAATATTGGTTCAGGGTCCTTGATAAAATATTTGCTACTGGACTGGCTTGATGCAATAAATAACAGGACTTTATCCTAGAATAAGGTATGGTCTGGAAACTCTCCTCAGGACTTGCCTACATAAGAGTGTTGGCATTTTAGTCCAAGGAGGGGGACCTGCAGTCCTTCATGGAGCTATTGACCTGAAGAGATCAGGATAAAGCAGAGCAGGCCCTAAGTACAAGCACATCTAGAGTGGCATGGAATTATTAGTATAATAATATTAGTATAATAATTACAACCTATACCTCAGCATCAGCATGTATTTTGCCCCTCTGTGAGCTCCAGCCATTCCTCAGGCCTGCTCAGAGGACCCTGGCAGCCAGTTCAGGCACCAGGTCTAGTGGTGGGGCTTCACACTGAACCACTGGCAATTGCTTATTTTCATATATCTTCATGTAACAAGTATCCCATGCACCTGATCCTATAGCAGCAATTAAGCCAAACCTGTGACTGAGAGCAGAAATAATTTGCTTCAGCATGAATACACTTAGTATTTCTAAGTATAAGTATTCCTTAAATGCATATTTACTTGGCTCCATACAATTAGTTAATAAAAACTGATTCCCCCAAACCTCGTACTTCCTTAATTTAAGAATGCTCTGGTGTCTTCAAGCAATGGGGAGGGGGGGCTCGGCTGACATCCAGTATCTCTCATTTTGGGTGGACTTTTATAAAACACTGAAGTTGACTGAACTGCAAAAGACAAAAGGAAGAAGGGCTAAAAGACACAACAAATATCCACTTTATTTTCCCCAAAGAAATAAATTCACACTGGGAATTACTCCACCAAAACTAAATCAGTTTGAATTCATACCTTTGTTTATGCCACTGTAAGTTTTCCATGTAGACAACCCCATATAGGGAAGTTACATTTTACATTATAATGAGGTTGCAATGTGCTAATCCCCTTGGACTGAAGCAATTATCACCTGACTGCTAAGTGTTAAATGCTGCATTACAAGAGGATTATTTTCTCTTTTGTTCTGACTGAGGCCTGGTCTACCCACAAATTCACACTGTTAAACTGATTCATGAGGGACTTTGCATTTTGCCACCTCCCAATCAGTTATGTATTACATTTATAAAACTGGACTCAATGGCAATTCCCTTGATATGCTGTAATTCATGTGGTAAAATGATTATTTCTCTGCTACCTGGCCATTTACCATTATTCTCTATAGTCTGTTATTTGATTTTATTCACAGCACCTTTCATTTCATACTAGGACATTTACTCTTCCATAGCCTAGTTTTGAACCATGCATTGTAACACAGCTAAATAGTATAAATAAGGCGAGTTTGGGAATTTTCGGTCCCTGAAGTGACACACAGCAAGTGTTGGTGCCACAAAAAGTAGGTCGACAATTGGCCCTTTTTTCCCTTTATCACTCAGTGCAATCACATAATGCCAGGGGACAGCTGGCTGTCAAAGGTGCAGTCTTTTGAACAAGCTATAAACATCTAGGTCCCACGTCAATCTTCACAGCAGTAATGAAAGGTTGTTGCCTTGAGTGTCCTGGGTGAGTTCCAGTTATATTATTACAGTTCACATGTCTCAGGTTCCTTATGACTTATTTGTATGAAGCACTGATCACAAACTTTCTGTGCAGACATGCATCCAGTTCAGAAGCATCCCTCTACCACTTCAGAGCAGATTGTGGTTTAGCGATGGTGAGTGAGCTGTACCTGTGCACACACTGCACACCAGCACATAGCACTCCTCACCTGCAGTCTCACTGAGCACAGAAGAGAGAGAAACACCCACTCCAGTGTGTGCTTCAGATCTTGTATCCTGAGCTGGCCCTTTGCTGTTCACTTCAAAGATGAAAGGTATGTCTTGGCATAAACCTTGGCTCCCCATTCTGCTGGGCGTGTTTATAATGCTGCTGGGCACAGCTCAGACCCACTACTCTTGAATGCATCTCCTCCTACCTTTCTCTCTACAATTCCTCAAGGTTGGAGACAGATATTTTTTCTGTAGCCAGGCAATTCATGACTGTATACATTTGTATTGGACTTGCCCAAGATTTTGAGAACCTAGTCTTATTTGGATGAAAGATGTCATATACCACCAATGTTCTCGTCATTTGTTAGATGTAATGTATCCAAAGAATCCTTGAAGGCAAATTATGCTGTGCTTATTGTTCCAAGGACTTGGAAAATTTTATGTGAAGTATCTTAATTAAAAATAGAATTTTTGTGGCTGTGCAAATGCTTGTCATGAGTCTCAGTCCTGCAGATGCTGTTAAGAAGAAAGTTAATGCCAGTAATTGTGGTGTCCTGGTTTTGAAAGGACAGGTATCTGCCAGCAAAAGCTGGAAGTTCCCTTTGAATAGAGAATGTAAACCCCTCCCTCAAATTGTTATAATTTTGCAATTAGGGACTCTCAGGCAAAGTTTTGGGAATAGAAATAACAGTCCTTTAATAGGAATATTAAAAATACAAATGTAGTAGTACAGAAAATAAAATAAACATGCAAATAAAACAAACAAAAAAAACCCAAAACAAGCCTGAAGAAAACCCTGACAGAGTCAGGGAAGTGACCTGACACCCTGTTGGTCAGGGTGTCAGAAGCAGTCCAGATGAATCCTCCTGGAGTAACAGACGCAGTCCTGTGGATTAGAGATGGTCCTGTAGAAAGTCCAGTGGTGGCAAGATGGGTCCAGTCTTCCTCCAGGAATCCAGTGGAAAAACAGGATGCCCTGCTGTTCCTGTCTCCACTTTTTTATCTAGGTAGGAATGCTTGGGTTCCCCCCCAAGCTGGGCGGAGCATCTCACAATGGATGATGTAATGTGCCATGTCATTGGTGAGCCTTAATGGCCCATTATCAGAAAATATCAGCTCCAAAACTCATGCTTGCCCACTCTATTGTCTTGGTTAAGTACCTAGCAATTAGTTTCCTAGCAATCTAACAGAAAAAAATTCCACTAACACAAAGGAAACAGTACCCAACCTCCAACATGTGGTAAAACCATCTTGACATCCACTTCTTTTTCTTACTGGTAAGCTTAGACCCACACTTCGTGCAATCAGTGTAAGACCAACACTTTTAAAAACAATGTATGACTCCAAATAAATTGGTAATAATAAGTCATTGTTTACCTCACAGATTTCTGTTGGTTTCATGGTGTTTACAACCCAGGGATGCTAAAAGTGCTGTTTTTACCCATTGGATAACCAAAACATCAAGATTCACCAAGACATCCCGATACTGCTGGGTTTTTTTGTGGTGAGAAAAATCAAACCCCAGCCCAATTTAGGCAGCAGATTAAGATGCATTTGCAGTTGTTTTGTACCATAGGAGTATGGCAAGCTTCTGGCACTGGCTTGTCTATCATCCTGAGCCATGCTACTACAAAATCAGCATATGTGATCCCCAAACAAGCTCTAATACACCACATTAAGTGTTTATCTGTGGTAGGTGTCTGCAAGCATGCAGCAACAAGATGGCCTTGGCCCTTGACAGAGTCCCCTACTGCTACTTCTGAGGAGAAAGTGGGAAAGAAAAAAAGGAAAGAAGTTGACAGCACTGAAAAGAGAATGGTTGCTTGATTATCTTTGTAAGCTGCCCCCTCCAATTCTTGTGATCGAAGTCCTTCAGTGTCTCCTCTTTGGAGGACACTAGTAGTCCATATTCTGCCCTTAGGGAGAAACCTGAACCACATCTGGTACAGGGAAAAGAGCAAAGGGAAACAGCCTATCTAAAGTAGCCAAAGTCAGTGGAGGCTTGTGGCAACATAAAACCAAAATCCAGCAATCCATCTGGATATTTCCTTCACCTGCACATTTCATTACCACTATTATTTAATTAGAAGCTGACCCTCTGCATGTTTCTCATTTACAAAATAGGAAGGAACTGTTACTATTTTTTCCACAAATGTCTTGTTATTTGAATCTCATCTAGTCTAAATCTAGTAGGAAACCAAAACTGCTGAAAGATTTTTTTCTTCTGCTGATTAATGAGGGCAAAGAAATCCTGATGAGGTCCCTGTCTTTTGTTTTGCAACAAAGCCAAATCCTGTGCATCATGTGTGGATTCACTGAATTGCTGCTCACTTGTGCCACTTTAATGATGAATACATTAGTGATGTTCATCTTTGGCAACCAAGCACTTACCAAATTCTTTCTAAACAGATGGGGGAGAAGGAAGGGGATGGAGTAGGAAAGTCACTGAACCAGCTGTGATGGAGGCAGGAGGGAGCAGCATCTCAAAGTGGTTCATACTCCACTAGTTCAGGTCTTCCCTGGTCTTTCCCTTCTGGCTGCTTTGCCTGTGCCACTACCCTGGGAAGCCAGGCTGCTGTTGGTGCTCCTGCCAGGTAGAGAAAGCAAGAGTATATAAAGCAGTGACTACTGTTGGGGTCAAGACTTTTAGCAAGGGCAGTCATTGTCCTCATCCTGTCTATTTCTCCTGTGGCAGAAGGAGTAGTAAGACTGGTTTTGCAGATTCCTACTTGCCTGGAAAACCTTTGGCCAGGCTTTGCTCTCTCCCAATCCTCCCTGCTTCCCCCATACCTTAAAGCTGCTCCTTGGCTGGCTACTGAACTTTTCCAGAGCCATTTCTGCTGACTGTAGGCTATAACTAAGTGCTTTTTCCTCTGGTTAAAGGCAGGGCAAATCATTAGCATACTCCTTTGTTAACAGCCCTTGCAGATGGCTGGAATTCCTGGTCAAACTTTGATAAATTCATAGCAGTTTGTATGTGACATGATCTCCCCAAAAGTCATCCTTTTCAAAAGGTTTTATATCTCTGGAATGTGGCACTCAGGCCCTGATTTGCAGGGACAGATTTGCAGGGACAGTCCTTTAACTTCAGTTGTTGTAAACTTCATGCAGACTTGTGAGCCTCTGACACTACTCAGACAGGCCATTGTGCCTGAAATTGGGACTGAACATCTGACAGCACCCCAAAGGAAGGAGTAGGCATTCATGGAAATGTGACTGTAAGTGAGCAGTGAGCCGTACTTCAAGCATGTGAGAGTCTTGCTGCAGAAATCCTTGAATTCACAGGTTCTGTCTCTGTAATGGAGCCTCAGAAACTGAGGAGTAGATGTAGGAGCTGATCATCAGCTCGTACTGAAAGGCATTTGAACCTCCTGAGTTTATTTATTGCTCAGGGAAACCTTGTCCTTGCCTTTTTTCCTTCAAAAATTGTAACTATTAAGTGTACTGTGACTGTGAACTTTCATGTTTTCAGGGTCATAAACTCCCTGTGCTGTTGCAACATTATTGAAAGAAGCAGTTTTCCTTGTTCATGTCACCTCTCTTGCACTTAGGTCTGGGGGAGGTGGCTTGTAGTTGGACAGCAAGGTAAATGATACAGCACTAAAACAAGGAGATTACATTAAGCCATTGAGGTAAAAATTATCTGTTTTCAGACTGGCAATGTTTTTTTCCCCTCAATATTGACTGTTACCAAACAAGGGATGCTGTGGGAGATATCATAATTGCAATTCATATAAATGTCCCATCATAGTGATGAAATTTCCTTTGGTCAGACAGCAAAGAAGGAAGAAGTCCTTGGCTGCAGATGTCCCAAATATAAGTTGAATGAATGATTGGTTTGCATTAAATTTCAAAAGCCTATCACATTGCAGTAGGCCTGAATTCAGATCTTTTTTCTCATTACTATTCCTCCTGAAGTATCACCTAGATGCCTACATCTAGAGCCCTTTTGCATAAGACAGCTGCCAGTCAGAAGGATGTAGGTATTCTCTAAGGATCCCATTTCTCAGGGATATCAACTCTTCTACAGTTCTCCCAGGAGCCACAAACCTCCCAGTTTTTGCCAGATGAACTGGGAGCTCTGTTGTGGCAACCAGTCCTTATCTTAGGCTCTGGTTCCATAGTGCCTGTTCTGCACCATTGGACAGCAGGTGGATCTGGTCTAGGATTAAAAGCAGAGAAGTCCAGAGAATGAATGGGAAAGGGACAAATGTTATGGCATTGTTATCACCTCCTCTGGAACTCACAGGGCTCTGCTGTGCTGTCCTTCAGGCACATCTGTAGGTTTTCCTTTGTGCCTCTTTCCAAGAGGTCTTTCTTTCCTGAAAAAGCAATTCCTGAAGGGGGTCAGCAGGTCTGTGATCCTGATCTGCTTTGTCTTCCAGGAAAGACTGCATTAGGAAGCAGGATACCCATACCAGAACCCTTGCTGTTTAGGTCATAAAACTTTGATGGAACATGTGTCTGTCACACATCACTGGAAATTCTACTATCAGATGAAATTCAAGGGAAACATGTTTGCAACAATGTAATAGAACACAAAGAGATAAAACAATAAAAATCCTGCTGTTTAAATAATACTTACAGCAAAAAATCCTTTGTGGATCTTGGCCATTTTTCATTTTTTTCTTGTGTTAGGTGCCAGAATCTCCTTTTACTGACATAAGGTGGAGTGTCTTTGTCACATATAGATGTCACCACTGTCACTCCCTGCTCACCCAAGGGAGGAAAGAGTAGAGGGCAAAAGCTAAAACTGTTTTGCTACCCCATCCCAAGCTCAGATATCCCAGTTTTCACACAGCTTACTTATGAAAAGTGTCTTCTAAACATCTGTGATTATTTTCTGGACTCTACATGGCATCATATAAAATGAGTTACCTGACCCCTGTCTTCCCCCTTTCTCGAGATACTTTCATTAATATTTTTGATCTACATCTTCATTAACACAATCCTAGCTCTGGAATACTTGTCTTTGCCCCTGTCTTCTGCAGACAAACAAACCACTGCACCTGTGTAATTCTTCTCACTAGACTTACGACCACTGGTTTTTTTTGGTGACTGTCTTATAAAAAATAATGTAGATTATGTTGAGCAATACCAAACACTACTCTGTACATTTTTTAGAGATACTTTTGATAGAAGCTATCACAGATACTATGTGAAAAGACATCTCAACTTATGCCACATGCTGGAAAAAAGCAGCCATCTCATTGTCTGCAGATGGATTTTTAAACAAGATGTTACATCTGACATTACATTAATGTAAGAACTGATTAGTATGTGAATAAGAGTTACCAACAAAATGGCAGAAATTAAAATTTATTCATATTTTTGAAAGAGTGAGATGTGTAGGCACTGCACTCCTCCATTCTGTGCTCTGACACCTTCTCTCTTTCTCTTGAATAATCTAATAATAGCTGAAATTTCCACTCCAAAAAGCCCTCTGCATTAATCATTTGGTCTGTCAAGATCTCAGCTCAATTATTGTCAGTCTGCATCTCTGCAACTAGGAGATTACATTAAAAGTTACTTCAAAGTGATGTCAGAGAGCAAGAGTCGAATGGAGAAGGGGAAGCTGGGCTTCACTCTGTATCAGCAAAGCATCCTCTCCAGGACAGTGCTGAGCTGGGATGCACTACTGTTTCCAAGGGAAAAAAAAAATTAATGCAATCAATTTGCTTCACGTTTTGCCTTGTCTCAAAAATTATTGAGTCATTAATCTTAGCAATGTCATGGTGTTGTCATTCACTGAATTCAATTAACCAGGAGCACACCATTAGAAATCTGTGTATTCTTCACATGAAGTAATGGCCTTCTTGACTGTAATGAGTGGAACTCGCTGTGTTGAATTAGGGGGAATTTAAAGGAAGGGAGCTAATGAAGATGAATAGGGTAAACTGCTCCAGAATACTGCATCTTGTACACACCTAACCCTGACTGGTTAGGGGCAAATTCTTCTTATATAAGCAGCGGCATTAAATGGAAATGCAAATTCCCAAGCTTCCTTTCAAGGTCCCTAGCTCTTGTGCTCTCCCATTCTCTAATTCCTTTTTTTCACTGAGCTAGTGCACAGTTCACTAGCTAGTGAACTGAGTTAGTGCACAGTTTCTGGACCAAGAGTTCAGGGGCTTTGATGCTCCAGGGTATCCTGCTGCCTTCCTCAGAAAGCTGTGCTGTGACATGACTTTGTGCCCTTGTGTCACAACAACAAGTGCTGAAACAGCACAGTATTGCAATGCAGAGAAGTGTTCACCAAAGGAGCTGAGCACTGATGTTCTGAAGGAAAACTAGCAAGTCTGGGGAGAAATTGGAAAAAACAACATATGTCAAGAGGTTAATTGAGCTGAAGCTAATTTACACTGCATGAGAAAGCAGAAGTTTCTGTGATGCCAGGCAAGAGTCTGATTAACATGGGAATATCAATGAAACTGCAGTACATTAGATCAATAGATCATCAGAAAAAAAAAAAAAAAATTCTGATCATGTCTAAGGGAACCGCCAGAACACAAAGGAGGAATAGGAAACTTGGTTTTGTCCAGCAGGTTGAAATTATGTCAGTGGGAATAATAGCACAAAAGGTGGCATGCAGACTCTGATGAAGGGAAAGCACTACTGCTGACCATTAGATAATGCCTGGGGGGATCTTGGTGTTACCTCTATTTCACACGTGGTGCATGGTGCCAGGAATTCCAGGCTACCATTGATGGATCCTGGGCCACCTTGTGACACGGGCTGCAGGTTATTAGAGATAACAAATGTTAGTTTGACTCCCTAAGGACAGACAGGTGGAAGATAACAGGGTTGTACGTGAGGTAATTAGTCTTGCCTGTCAGCAGAACTAATCAGCTACAGCAATGATGATAGCATAATGACAATAGGGTTTCTGGTTTTGGTGCTGGGGGATGGGTATCTGTGATTTCCCTGCTATTCTGCAGCACTCATGCTATCTCACACACCAAACTCAGCCTTAAATTCACCCCTTAGGTTTGGATGTGCTATATGCAAAATGTGTGCTGGCTACCACATGAGGCACTTTCTCAGCTGTTTCCTGAAGTTACCAATAGGAACCAGGATCACCACATGTATTGGCTGTACTTCTGTAGTGTCTTGGGGAGGTGTAGAGTCGCTGGTAGGCAGTGCAGATGCCCATGATGAAAGAGGGTTCTGACTCTGAAGACTTTCCTTCTAGAAAGTGTCTTTCCAAAGAATCAGGAGTGGAGGAAGGGACAGAGCACACAGGTACACACATAGGGCGTACCACAAGCACGTATACATTGGAGACAGTCAACTAATACAAAGCCATTCAACTCAAGCTGTGATGTTAATGCACCTAAACTACTGGGTGTAGAGTGTGTTAAATCCCCAGGTGAATGGACTCTTCCAGATGTGTGTTATGTTTTCAGTGCAGCATCCTATTTAGAGAATTAATTTATTCCCAGAGGGGGGCATCTGCATAGGAGCTGAATGCACTTGAAGTTTTGCTTTTTAACTATGTACCATTGACTGACTTGTTTTCAGTCTCCTGAGTGCACTTGTGAAAGACCAAAGGTTTTTTCACAACACCTCTAATCTTCACAAATAAGATCCATCTTTAATGTTATGGTGATACCTTAAGTTTTTAGGTTTTATGTATTTTGGATCCTGTGTATAACATTAGTGTATAACTCTGATCTCTATATAGATTGCCAATAAGATCCCTTCACATTTTGGTCAAACAAAACAATCCTTCCAGGCCTGAGAACTAAGGTTGCCCTCACAGCCTCAGGCTCTGAAAAGTACAAACTAAAGTGAATTGAGGAGGAGCAAACGGGCAATACGACTTCATTACCTGAAGCTGTAATTGGACAATTAATTCCCTGATATACAAACAGACCAAACTTTTATCTGTACGAGAAACTTGTGACCTTTGTCCATCTTGGGTGTAGCCTCTGCAAGGCTTCTGCCGTGCCCAGGGTATGTGTGTTGAAGGCCTTTAATAAATACTTATTCTCTATCTCATTCTAGCCTCTGTTCTAGGTAGCCAATCCAATGGTCCAAAGAGATGAGAGCAAGTTACTGCTCACACTTGTGCTGCTGTGAGCAGGAGGTACGACTTCAGAGTTGCAAAGGCAGTGGTGATGTTGTCACTGAAACTGCCCTGGTCCTGCGTTGGAAGAGGAATACCAAGGCTTGTGGAGCTTTGCTGAATCCCTGACCAGGTGTAGTCACTGGAGGAGTACCTGGGAATCAAAGTATGCATCATCTCAGGTAATTTCCTGGTCTCCCAGGCCAGACATAACTTCTTTCAGAGAGCAGATTAGGTTCTAGTCTAGCCTGGTGCAGTAACTCAGTGCATGCTTTACATATTCAAAGTGTTTCAAGAGGTTTTTAATGACTTTGGGCACTGATTATTGTTCTTACAGTAAACAATTGAAGTGGGTTAACACCTTGCAATTCCCCATCATTTGATTAATGACCCTTTTTGTAGAGAAAATTCCTTCATCAGAAGATAATAACTCACAATAGAAGAGAATAATTCACAATACACAAAAATGTAGGGATATTAAAAGAATAGGAGATGACAATCTGGTGAGGATGAAAATGGTCTTTATTCACGTAGTTGTGTCGTAGTTTTAAGTAGGTTTTTCAAGTAATTGGAAATACTAAGTCCTGTGTATTGCTGATTTTATCACCTTACACAGTTTTTCTGCATTCTGCTTGTTCTGTCATTGATAAAATGACTCTGACTAGAACAACTAGAAGAAAAAAAGCAAGAAATGGACATACCTTTAAAATGAACATTTTCAGTTTAAGTGTTTGCACCTCCCCTTGTGCTTCTAATAGGTTCTCAGTTTGCAGCCCATTTTTACTATTTTGTAAAATTTCTGACAGTGTTTGCTATTATTGAAGTAGCTTTTGAGTTCTCACAGTGTGCAGCAGGAAACAGTTTTTATCTGTGTGCGTGTAACCATTTTAGTTTGTTAGCTAGTTTCATTTGACAATGAAGGTGTTTAATTTGACTATGAAGGTATCAACAGCAGTGAGGAGCTGCTCCTGTCCACCCTGGGGTCACTGTGGTCTTTCAGATGGGGAAGCCATCAGTCTGTGCTAAGCAGAGGGTGTCATCCCAGCCCAGTGTGCCACAACCAAGCTCATCTCACACTGCCTTTGGCACAGGAGGTGGCTGGTACCATGCCTGCTGCCACCATCTCCCTGCAGGATCCCATCTGAGGCAAGGAGAAGGGAGAAGGAGTGAGCGAGCTGGGGTGGGGAGGAGGTGGAAGGGAAAGCCAGCACCAAGCAGAAAGGGGGCTGGCAAGGAAGGCATGGTCCTGCAGATGAGGTGGAGGCACTAGGAAAAATGGAGATTTGTCAGGAGATGGGGAGAGGGGAGACTGGGACTGTAGAAAGAGAGCAGCCTGGGAAAAGGCACCAGCATAGAAGAAACCCAGGGAGAAGGAACTGGTATGGAGGGGATGGGATGGGAGGGAAAGTGGATTTTGTAGAGGTGGCAAGACTGAGGAAAAGAAAGAAGTCTCATCTGCTGCAGAAATCAGAAGTTGCAGGATGAACTAGATGTTGAACCAAAAATTAAAAGCTTCTCACAAGGTCAAAGCAACTGATCATTGTTCTAAAATATCAAATTCTGTCCTTAAAATCATCGAAGAGATCCTGTGCCATATTTGCCATGCTACTTAAACCAAACCTAGTATTAGTGATCACTGATCCTGTATTTAATTTCCTACTTTTTCTGTCTGACTTGAGATGCTGTAGCTTTCCCAGCTGCAGAGGCTAACAATGGACAATGCTGTGGGTGTGTTTCCTGCTCTAATTTGTCAAATATGCCCAAATCATCACACCCTCATCGCTTCTATGAGGTGCTGAAATCACTGCTACCTTTTGACCTTATCCTTTCTGTGCCTCAGCTGGGAAACAGGATCAGACAGCTTCCACGCCGGGTAGCACCGCTGTGGTGCAGAGTCACGCACAAATACAGGTGTGAATGAGCCTGCAGGGAGGCCAGTGGCCCATGGGACACACCACAGGGCCGGCTGGAAGCAGTGTCTGAGGATGCTGCATTGTCAGCCACAGAGTGAAGGAAGAGGCATGTCACAGGGCTCACTAGGAAGGCTGTAATAGGAAAAGCAGCTTGGGATTGTTGGACCAACATTCAAGAAAGGTTCAAAGACTGAAGTGCTTATCTGGCAGACAGTCAGACTAGAAACACAGAGCTCTCTGAGAGGGTTTTGTATCTTGAGCAGAAAAGTAGATTTCACTTGGAAGGCTGCACTGGAAACAGAAACTATTGAATATCTGCCCATCAAGGGAGCATAATCCACCATGTACAGCCACTGCAACAGGCTCTAAGATAAGAAGAGAGATGTGGGCAAGGTGATCTCAGACCTTATGCATTCCTGATTACCTAAATTTTTAGCATACAATTTTATAACCTTAATAACCCTTTTCAGCCCTGCTTTTCCATGTAAAGTAAATGGCATCTGGGAAATTTTTAGCACCTGACTAAGACAAAAGCAGAATATATTCAGCCTCAGTCTGCAGAACTCTTGAAAAGACTTCAAACAAACAATGCCTCCATTGAATTCAATTAGTCATTTATCACCTTTGGGATGGAATGAGATTAAAAGTAGCACTATTGCTGAATTCCATGTTAAATGATCTAATCTCCTAAAGAAATTCTTATTAATGACACTGCAACAGGCTTTAAGGTGAAAAGAGTGCTGATGGAAAATGAAGTCTAAAGCTGACATCTTGGGGACAAAGCAAAAACCAATCTGAAGCACTGTCTTACAGAAAAGCGGACATTTCTCTCCATATCCTTTTCTCCTGTGACATTTGGTATCCGGTATTAAAGATAAAATTTCTTCAGAAATTTGCAACTGTCTCATAGTAGAAAGAAAGGGTTGAGTAGGTGGGACGCTGCTGTTATGTAACTAAGGTAACCCTGGAAATCAGGATAATTTCAGAGAAAAAAGAAAATTATTAGGTCAAAGAATCTGGGATCTTTGACTCTGTTTCACAGGATGGCCAGCTAATTTGTCTTTGTGGAATCTGTATGTATGGTTCCTACTAAGTGCAGAAAAAGAAAAAGAGAAGACTAGTCAATGTGGCAGCACTATGACTTTCATATTTATTATAGGCAACAAAAACTGAAAACCCACCATAAAAGAAAGTCAAGCTGAAGAAAAATTGCCCAGTGTGCTCAGGCTATATACTGAAGTGATGATATTACAATCAGAAAGTAATCAAAACAAAGCCTGGCAGTGAGGTAAAGAAGCCAGTCATCTTACCCTGGTGTGGGAACAAGGAGAGAAAAACAGTCTGCCACTGTACATCCTGCGAGAGGGGTGCCATCCCTCTACCAAGTAGCTTCCCAGGAGCCAGGGGGGAATGTGGCAAGGGATGTATAAACACCTCCAGGTTTGTAGGTGAGTGGGGTTATTTCTGATGGCATCTCTGGAATGTGTAGATGTTGTAGTCGGGCATTTGCCACCACATTCCTTTCCTCCAATTCTACAGGCTTCAGTTTCAGCCAGTCATACAATGAGAACAATCCAGCATCCTTTTTTTGTTATTTTATTGTTGTTTTCTGGTTTTGTTTTTGGAACCATTGTCCTGGGTTCAGCTGAGAGAATTATTTTCCTAGTAGCTGACAGAGTGCTATATTTTGTATTCAGTATGAGAATAGGGTTGATAACACATGGATGATTTAGCTGTAGCTCAGTAGTGGTTACCCCAAGTTCAGGCCTTTTCAATTTCCCATGCTCTGCCAGGCAACAGGTGCACCAGAAGCTGGGAGGAAGTACAGCCAGGACAGCTGACCCAAACTGGCCAAAGGAATACTCCATACCACAGAACATCATGGCCAATAAATAAACTGTGTGGGAGTTGGCCATGAGGAGCCCATCACTGCTTTGGGGTCAGCCTGGGCATCAGTCTGGGGGTAGTGAGCAATTGTATTGTGCATCACTTGCCTGTCTTGGGTTTTATTCCTCTCTTCCTTTTTGTCTACCTTTAAATTACTATCATTATTATTAATCTCTTTTAATTTCTTTTGACTTCCTTTGATTTCAGTTATTAAACTGTTCTTATCTCATTCATTCCTTTCTTTCTGATTCTTCCCCCAGTCCCACAAGGGTGAGGGTAGAGGGGTGAGCAGATAGCTGCATGGTACTTAGTTTCCAGCTGGGGTTAAACCACATAATCCTTTATACCTATTCTTTGTGAATAACAGGGAATACCAGAGATGCCACCATGTAAAACAAAGCAGTCAAAATACTCTTCTCATCCTTCCAGCTTTAGAAAAAAAGGTAAATATCATGGCATTTAGTGAAGAGGCAACGCAGACATAACAATGAAGTACTTCTTTTTTAATGCAGTCATTGAAAATAATCAGTTCACAAGTTAAATAGGTGGGACCAAACACATTAGGCACACAAAACTAGTAACACTAATTAAGCTTATGTTCCTAGGAGGAATAATGTGACTAAACAGAGACAAGAAGTTTTTTTCAAACAATAGCAAATTGTTAAAAGACCTTTAAGTGGAGTAATACAACACATGAGTGATCCCATCTCTTATTTGTTTCCTGGCAAACTGAATTAAGTTTAATAGATACAAAAGGCTGCAAGCAGATACATGATCTTCCTCTACAGTTATGTAAGCAGATTTTGACTCTACAATAACATGTGCACTTCGGCAGAGAGCAAGCAAAACTCAGCTCTGATTCCAGCTGCAAGATAAAGGGGAAAAACATAAATTTGATGACAAATTTTAGAATGGTTTGGGTTGGAAAAGACTTAAAGGTACCTAGTTCTTACTTCCCCTGCTATGGGCAGGGAATCCTTCCACTAGAGCAGGTTGCTCAGAGCCATCCAGCCTGGTCTTGAACACTTCCAGAGGTGGAGCATCCACAGTTTCTCTGGGCAGCCTCATCAATCCCTGTGCCTCATCAGCCTCACAGTAAAGGTTTTCTTTCTAATATCCAATTTAAAGCTACCCCTTTTCAGTTTAAAGCTACCCCTTTTCAGTTTAAAGCCATTCCTCTTGTCCTGTCACTACATGCCCTTTTAAAAAATCCCTCTCCATCCTTCTTGTAAGCCCAGTTGAGGTACTGTAAGGCCACAATAAGGTCACCCCAGATGCTTCTCTTCTTCAGGTTGAATAACCCCAGACCTGCAACTGGAGAGATGCTCCAGTCCTCTGATCCTCTTCCTGGCCCTCCTCTGGAGTGATTCCAATGGGTCAGTGTCCTTCTTGTTGGGGATATCAGAGCAGGACACAATACTCCAAGTGGGGTCCCACAAGAGCAGAGTAGAAAGGGAGAATCACCTCCTTTGATCTGCTTTTGATGCATCTCAGCCTTCTGGGCCACAAGTGTGATTTTGTTGCATTATGTTGACATTCTCATCTATCAACATCCCCAAGCTGTTCTCATGAGGGCTGCTCTCAATCCATTCTCCATCCAGCCTGTTTTTGTGCTTGGGATTGCCCTGGCCCAGACGCAGAACCTTGTACTTGGCCTTATTAAACTTTCATGAGGTTTTCACAGGCCCACATCTCAAGACTGTCATGATCCCTCTGGATTGATCCCTTCCTTCCACCATGTCAACCTCACCACAGAGCCCAGTGTCATCAGCAAACTGCTGAAGGAGCACTCCATCCCTTCTGCTCCATGATCTTGCCAGGCACAGAGGTGAGACTGAGCTTCCTTATTTCCCTTTTAAAATGGGCTATATTTCTCCTTTTCTTCATTAGCCCCCTCTAAAACATAGAAGTCTGGAGCCAGATTCTGAGCTGTTACCAAAGAAGATGGGTCCAGCTCACTGGCTGCAGCTGAACTCTCAGTTTTCTGAAGGTTGTGGATCTGGCCAGGGGTTTTGCAGCCCATGTATTCCTTCCAAACACTCCTTGAAGCTCCAAATAAAAGCAAAAACAGCAGCTATACAGCTCTTCCCCTGCTTTTCTATGTGTTCCTCTATTACTATGTGCAAAGGACAAACAGTTGAAATCAAAGAAATTAATTCAGTTTTTCAAAAGTCAGTGGAAATCTACTGGTGGCCTGTGTGAGGTCTCACATCAAGAAGTTTTGCCATCTCCAAAGCTGGGGCACATGGGATTATTTTCTTTCTGAGGGGAATATTTAATGAGGCTGATTCAGAATGTGACCTGTCCAAAAAAAAAAAAAGGAGAAATGGAATGATGCTCCTATATTATTTGCTAACATATTTGGTTCCCCTCTTAAAAACATATGACTGCTCAGACTGGCACTTGCATAAGGACAGTACCTGGAAGGTTCATCCAGGAGCAGAAGTTGGTCATCTGGAGATCAGGCCATCACCAGTGTCCCAGTCTCCCACCACCTTTCTATAACCTGCCAGAAAAGCTCTGTGTGTTCTGAAGGTAAATTTTCCCTCTGCAGATTCTTCAGGAAGACTTCTGTTTATGCTGCCATTCAAAGGCATCAAGCTAGAAAGACCTTGGCTTCCTCCATAAATTATCAACACAATTTAAATTTCTTTCTTAGGAAAACAAAACCAAGAGTCTGTTTCAATCTTCTGACTCTCATATCTGTATTCAATGCACTGGCTCTGAACTTTTAAACAGTTATTCCACAGAGTCATGTAGAGAGGCATATAGAGAGAGATTTGAATGTTTCCTTTTTTTTTTTCTTTTTTTTTTTTCTCAACTAACTTCTAATAAAATGTCCTAAAGTCACGGGCCATAGAACTTCTGATTAATGTGTACAGAATATGTTGCCTCAGTGCCATAAAGAAACCAAAAGCAATTACTGAGCAACTAAATTAACACTTTAGCTTTTAGATAAATATGTAAATGCAGTTCTTGATTAAAGCAGGAATTTCAGTGCCTTTCCCCAGTGGCCATTACAATCCCCAACACCTGCAATGCTGCTGTGCCTCCCTCCTCTAGTGACCATCTGTGACCTGGCTGGGGCAAGATTCACAGCAGAAAATAAGTCACAACTGACAAATAAACAAAGGCTTTCTCCCTCCTTAACAGCCTTGGAGAGGAGAAAGGAAGCTGGTGACAGGCTTGCTGCTGTCATGAGTGAGCATAATGTAAATACGTTGACAGGCAGAATCTGAGATTTTGACAGATGTAATACAGCTGCAAAGCCAGTAATAACTGAGTGTTAAACCCCTGCAGAGAGGGCAAAGCCCATCTCTGCTGGCATTCTCCTTATCCTCTCTCTCTCCCCCACCCTGCCTTTGTAAGATCTTCTTTGTGGTTTTTAGCTTTTTCTTCCACCTCCTTTCCCCTTTCTTCCTTTTGTGCTTTCCCCCCATCCCCCTCTCCCTCTTGGGAGCCGGCAGTTTGGGCCCTGTGATTCTTCACGGTTCATTGGGTTTGCTTTGCAAGGCTTCATTCCTTCACATCAAACAAAGATTGTGAGGAGGAGAGCAGAGGCTATAGAAAGGAGGTTACATCAGGCATGTTGTAGACAGCACCGAAATGTGTTTGTAACCTTGCCAGATGGATGGACAGCCCCTGCACAGCAGGGACTCTCGAAAGCAGATTCAAAGTCATACATACCAGGGGGTGGGGAGGGGGACAGAGAGGCAGGATGTCAAATTTCCATATATTTCCATGAGCTTGCTGTCATTTCTGCCTAGCACGTCACTAGCAGCATGTTACAGGGTTTTCCTGCAATAGTCCTGTCTATTAAAAGAGTATCCTGACCTAGTTGCTTCATTTCCTCCCCCAAAAATCAAACACACCCTGTGCAAAGATTGGATGTTGCCTGGAGCTTGTGAGAAGCAGTCACGGTTTGCTGGTTTGTGCTTGTTGCAGTTGCTGTTCTGTGCCATGCAAAACAATTAAACCATTACAAATGGATATCCCCATCACTCTTTCAGCTTATTGAGGGTTTGATTTAACACCATCCAGATACAAAGGAATATACTGTAAACAGGCAGCTGCTCTTCAAGCTGGCAAGTCGTAGAGGTGCTCAAGTCCAGACTGCTCCAGTGCCTGTGGCCATAGCTCTGGTGGATACCCACAGGGCCAAACACCATTGAGAGGCCCATGAGGAAAGAGCATGGACCAGGGAACTCCCATTGTAAGCACATCTGAGCAAGTGGCATCATTAAAAATAGCAAATAAGAGCATTCAGCATTGGTTATAAAAGGCGGTTTCAGCAATGGCCAGTCCTCGGTACCACTCTTCTGTCAGAGCTTCAGGGAAGATGCAGCCTCACAGATACCCCCTCCCAAATTTGGTCTGTCTTGGACATGGTGGGCAACACAAGCCCAGCCCTCCATTCCACCACCACTATCAGCTTTGCTCTATTGAAAACCAGAGGGATACCTCTGCCTGGGGAGCCTTGAGGATAGAGGCTTCAAAGCACGGTTTACTCTAAGCATGGATTTTTCAGTGTTTCAAAGTGTACAGTAGTGACTGAATCCCAAGTGGACAGATGGACTACTTTGCAGTCTGCATTGAAGGCTGACCAATGCCCTGCCTGCCCTGGCAGCTGAAGCTTGTAAGGGACAATCAGAAATCCCCTCTCCCTTCTGCCGATTCCATGATACCAACTCCCACGGAGGAGACTGCTCTCTCCTGCCCTGAGAAGCCACTGTCAGCAACACTTCCTCAATACTCTGGCAGTTCACAGCTCCTTCACTGGCCCTTCAGGATGTGGTTAGGGAACAAGATTTTCTAATTCACATTCCACAGAACAATGTAAGGTGTGTGCTAAATCACATCTGCCAACCTTGGTCTACAAATTTATGTCAACTGAGCCTTCCTGAGTTGTGATGCCAAGAGGGAGATGGTTTAGCTGGTTAGTTGAAGTGCTCCCAGAACTCAGAAAAGCTCAGACAGATACTCAGCCACTAAATGCTGCCCTTAACTGGAGAGAATGGGAAACTCTGTTGAAGAAAATTCATTGGGAGAATGAATTTTCTCAACGTTTGTGCCCAAGAAGGGCAAGACATTTTTTGAGGAATTCCTGTCTTAGAAGGTTTGACCAGTTTTTTAGTACCCAAAAATAGTATAATATTATGTCTATCTAGTATTAACTTTAAAATCAAGTCTAGTTCAAAGCACTTATCTACTTACGAAAGTGTGCTGTTTTCAGCTGGGATAGTGTTAATTTTCTTCCCAGTGGTAAGTAGGGGAGGCTTGATATTACAGCGATATTTTTGTTACTGCTGAACAGGGCTTACAGAGAGCCAAGGCTTTTTCTGCTTTTTGTATAACCACACTGGTGAGGAAATTTGGGGTGCATGGGAAGCTGGGAGGGGACACAGCCGGGACAGGTGACCCAAAATGACCAAAGGGATGGTCCAGACAATATGACATTGTGTTCAGTATATAAAGTGGGGGAAGAATGAGAAAGGGGTGGACATTTTCAATGATGGTGTTTGTGTCCCCTAGTAACCATTACATATAATTAGGCCCAGCTCTCCTGGAGATGGCTGTACACCTGCCTGCTTATGGAAGCAGTAAATTAATTACTTGTTTTGCTTTTCTTATGTGCATGGCTTTTGCTTTTCCTATTAAGCTGTCTTTATCTCAGTCCATGAGTATTTTATCTTTTACCCTTTCTGTTCTCTCCCTTATCTCACTGGTGGAGGAGGGAGCGAGAGGCTGTGTGGGGCTTGATGGCTAACTGGGGTTAAACCACAACAAAAAGTCAACCTACTTTTGAGATATTTTTTCCTGTATTTTGTCTTATGCCAGTGACAACTATGAGTGCATGTGTGTGTTTGAGTTTAGCCAAAGTCAGCCAATTCCTTAGTGGGAAAAAATAATGTTGTTCCTTCTTATTCCACTGTCTACCTTCCTGCTCCTACTGCCACTTCTTCCTCCAGCAACTGAAAGCCATAAATTTTCACAGAATTCACAGAATGCTCAAAAATTTACAAGATGAGCCTGAAGACAACAGGTCTTGAGAGGGGTCAGCTGTGGCTTGAGAGGGGTCAGCTGGGCATCTGCCCATTTTTCCGCACCAGACTCCCACATGCTCTGGCAATGCTGCTGCACATAGCAAGCTGCTTGGATGCTGCTGCACCACTTCAAGGAGCTTAAAATAGGAACTTCCCTCAGAAGCAAAGGCAGCGGCTGAGAATGAGCAAGAGCATCAGAAGGAGCCTGGTTTTGCTTTTACACACAGTGGCTTTCCATTGCTTTTCTAAAGGCATTTCTTGTCTCTGTGGCACTCGTTAAAACAAGGAGTATTGGGCCCCTCAAGTGACTTCAGATGCTGCTGAAACATTTGTCATCAAATGTTAAAGCTGTTGTTTAATCACTTTACTCACAGCCAGATCCCTCCTTTTGCTTACAGAAATTTCTGCAGTCTGGTATGTGTTTTCAGGCAAGACCAAGCTGTTTTCCAGCAAAAAGGTCTTTTCAAATCTGCAGTCATGTCTTATTTGAACTCCAGCTGGGCTCCTTTCTGAGTGCAACTTGTCATGGTCTACAACACATCTCTTTCTGTAGCTGTTGTTTTACCATTCGCATCTGAAGCTGACTCTGAACTCTTCCCATTCTGTTCCCCATCACCTCCTGGTAAGAAGTGCTGGGAAATGGGGGCCATCACCATGCCATGGTTGTTTTTTTTTGTAATGCAAAGAATACATCAGGGTGCCATGTTGCATTACATTGTGTGGTGTTATGCTCTGCTATGCTGTGTTATGTTACGTTATGTTCAAGCAGAACGCTGCAGCCATCTGTGCAGAGCTACAGCCAGGAATTGCATGATGCCATGCACGATAGACAGCTGGTTTGCCCAAATATCTGGTGAATACTTGACAGTCTGCTATGACTAGTTACTGTCTAACCACTGTTTCCTTCCCTCATTCACTGGTTAAATGCCAGTAATAAATCAAGTTGACATTTTTGGGAATTACAATTTTTGAAGTTTTTTCCATTTCACAGCTCCACATCATCTGATTTTGCAAGGTAAATGACCAGTCCAGGATCTCTGTTAGCCTAATGTCATGTGTGTGTCATGCCTAATCTTTTTCTTCTGGATTGTATGTAGGTTTGATTTTTTGTTGGGATTCTGTTGGTATTTTTTTCCCTTGTCACTTAAAACAAGAAATTTCAATTAAAAAATCTGTCTTGTAAAGGTTAAATATTTCTCAGTGGTAGTTTAAATGATCTTTTTTCTTCTTCCTAACTTCTAAATAAATTTAAAAGCCCCTTCCCCTTATCCCAGTGGGCATCAAGTGTAGAAGTAAATTTTTGTTGATGTTTACAATAAACGCTCTCTAGGAAATGTAAGTTCTTTCTGACTAGGAAATGACAGTTCTTCCCAGGATGTCTTTAGAGTGTTCAGAGTAAGCAAAAGTAGACAGGAAAGCTCAGGTACATCCCAAAATTTAATGCAGCATTGCCAACAGACAATCTAGTGTTTGGGGGCTGTGCACAGCCCATTTTCACTGCATGCAGACATAGATTGCAGAAGACTATTTGGTCATTTATCTGCTATTACACTTTTTGGCTGTATTCATAAAGAGGAATAAAACAGAAAAAGAAATCTGCATGCAAACAAGTTAGGCACGGATGCAGTAACGAGATGTGTAAGATGAGTGCTAACAGTGGGTAATTTCAGAGCTCACAAATAAAATAATCTGATAATTTACATATGGCTGATACCCAGCAGTAGTGGTAAGTGTGAATAGATAGAAAAAGTATAAAAGACAAAAAAATCTGCGAAGTTTACATTAAGCTTGGCCATGTGAGCTGACCAAAGGGACACAGCAGAGCAAGTCTCAGTCAGGTCAGACAGCAGAAGGGGCTGCCCATCACCCAGCCACTGCTGTCTACCACTGCCTGCACTGGGCTCCTCAGCCAGGGCCAACCATGCAGGGAGCATTTCTTTCCATCCACTAGCAGGTCCACACCTCAGGGGAGAAGACCTTTTTCCCCCCAGATTTTGGTTAATCCCGCTTGAAAAAAAAATCATGGAGTCTACCAATTTATTCTGATTAGTTATTTATACATTCAAACTAGTCACAGGAGAGGGAAACTAGATGGGTTCCAAAGCCCCAGGTTTGGAAGATCTCAGCTACTATTGAAATCACTGGGATTTAGGCACCTATTTCTTCTTGGAGATGATGAACCAAAGCATGTCCCACATCTCTGACAATTAAAATTCCAAAACAGGAACAGGGCTGTAAAGCTGAAATTCTAAAAGCAGCAGTGTACCCTGTCAAAAAAACTCGTGTTATATTTCACTTGGTGCCTGCTCCAGAAATATTCTCAGCAGCTGTTGCAGCATCTTGATTGGGATTCCTCTCGCCTAACTTTAGTCTTCCCAAGTGAGGCCTCCAATCTGAACTTGATCTCTTGGCCTCCCCCACAGCCAGGCAGCTCCTCCAGATGGAGATTCAGAACTCAAAAAATTTGGTAAGGGGAATCTCTGTGGCTTCATAGTTGAATCTGTCTCAAGCAATTGGTTCATAAAATCCTGTTCTGAGAAAACACCCTTTACCCCATTACATATCACTGCATTTTGCTATATGGAGCATGACACACAGAGCAACCTTGATATAAAATAAAACAATTGTGCTTACTATTTGAGATTTCAACTGCTCAAGAGCTGTAAACCATTCAGGAAGCTAGGTGGGGAGGGCCCCTAAGAGAAGGGTGGTGAGATCCTAGGGATTCCCAGGGACCCAAGAACAGAAAATAACTAATGCTGTGGCCTCATTTCTGTCTCCAAGAATTAGGAGGAGCAGGGCAGGATGCTTTTATTTCAACAGCATTACTATTTTTGAATTGAGGGTGACAAAATCTGAGGTATCACACAAGCTAGAGATGGTGTCTTTGTCAATACAGTAAAAAGGTCTCTCCTGGGCACAGGGAAGAAAAGGAAGAGGGAGGGAATTGCCCTCTGGACCCCATGGCATCCTCCCAACACTGCAGAAGTCCATCTGGGGCAGCCCATCAGAGCCAAGACAGCTCCCACAAAGACTAAAGAAATGCAGCCAGTTCCTCAAGGAGCCCTGGTGAAGTCCTCCATGTCACAGCTTTGTCACATCAACAAGCTCTGCTTAAAAGCAGCTTACCCCTCCAGGGAAAATACAGACCTCCCAAAACATTGAGTTCCTTCAACTCTGGGTAAAAAGTGGTGTCTAGAACATGCAAATTTAAATTCTTTATTGTGCAGAGACGCTGNAAAAAAAAGAGAGAGATTAAGACAAGCACCAAGACTTTTAGTCATGTTGTAGACTGAGATATTAACCTGGGCTCCTACTGTGGTAACTGCATATAAGAATGGGATATTTCTGCTCGTTCAGGCCACCTGAAGGAGGTAATTTAATTTACCAGTTTGGTAGTCAAAGCTGTAATTAATCCTCTGACTTGCAACAGTGGTGAATGCTCGTCAGCTGTCTCTAGTGATAAGGCGCTTCTGCACGGGGCTACGGGATAAGGTCAGTCCTGCTGGGAAGTGAGGTGGGTCCTGATTGATTTTGGGTGCTTGCTGTAGATGCTGAGAGGTGCAATGCAGTTTCCTGGATTGAGCTTCATAGTTCTCTGCAAAAAATTACTGGTGAGTGTTTATTTCTACCTGCTAAACACTTGTGAGGCACACAGTTAGCAGAACAGAGCATGGTAAAAGCTGGCTGCTGTGTTTGTGTCCTTTGTAACTGTATCTGAGCATTCCTTTAGCTGCCAGATTGGTAAAGTCCTTTGAAAAGTGTTATTTTCAGATGAGGCAATTGTATTTTTGTATGTTGAAGCTCAAATGCTCTGATATTTAAGTGTGCAGTAAAATTCAGTTTGGGACTAGTATTTTTCTAATCAGACTTTTCTTGACTAGTGAGGTCTGGACACTTATCCCTCTTGCTTGGAGGGACTGGTCCTAGCTGTGCTGAAATAAGTCTGCTGGAAGAATTGTTCTTGCTTTGGCCTGAGGTGACTTCTCATTTCCCTCTGAAATGGGAATTGCTTTTTTTGAACTGATTTTTAGTTTCAGCTTTTAGATCTCTTTCATGTGAAGAGGCTGTGTCCTCCTGGGATATGGTATTTCCCTTTCCTCAAACCCCAGCTCCTACAACCTCCCCAGCTGCTGCTTCCAGAAACCAGAAGGTTTCTCTGTGGGTGAAGAGGGGTCTCAGTCTGCTTCTCAGTGAAAATGCCCCTTCATTCTTGGGGGTCTGCCTGTGTAAATCGTGTGAGCCCCTGTGTGTTGGCCCAGGACCACGTGGAAGAGGGGCATTCCAAAAAGACTTTAAACTGGGAAGGGGAGGCAGAGAGCTGCTGGGGTGTGACCACTACCACAGCTGTGCTGTGCATATCCCAGCTCTGTGCTGTGGCTTCTACTCTGTTGGCAATTGAATTGAAATCAAAACATAACTGTGTTGCTCTGATGCTCTGGCTGCTAAATAGCACCATTGTGAATAAATCAGTGTTACTTCACAGAATCGCTTTAATATGGCAGAATTGCAGCAATCAGGGTTTAAAGTTAGATTTAAGAGTATCTGGTAAAGGACTTGATTGGCATTCAAAAGAAAACTGCTTTTGTTCACTCTTTCTGCAAGTGGGGGTAAGCACCATCCAGAGGAATTAGCAGCGCTTGTGGCCAGGGTAACTCCTCATTCCTGCTCTGCCCTGATTTTCACCCTGGAGTCTTTATCTAGACAATTTTGCTTCATGCCATCTTTTTTTCTAGTTTTAAGAACACATATTTCTTTGGCTTTCTAGTTCTGTGTGAGTCTGCTCATTGCACTGTATAAAGAGCCACATAGGCAATACAGTACCTTGCCCTACTCAATGCCAAACTAGCCGTGTTGAAGGAAAGGAAGTGGAATTGCTCCATAGCCAAAACTGCAGGGTGATAGTTGGAAGGATGCAGCAAGGTTTAAACAGTACCTCAAGATAACCATGTCTTGTACAATGATAAATGATGCCCCATTCAGTATTGCTGCTGTTGATGTCTGCTCTGTGTTGATCTTGGGTTCATCCCACTGTGTTTGCCACTGCTCCTGTAACACATCTTCACCATCTGTTGTAGTCTTTAACCAGACCATGCTCTACAAGACTTGAACAAAATAATTAGCCTACCCAGAGCCTATCCCCCCTTTACCAGAGAGGGGTAAGGAGAGGAAGAGATTGGTCTATCTTAAAAATAAAAACCATTCAAGAGGTTGCTATTGCTGGTTGGCTTGTGAAGGAAATGTGTGCTCCAGGTGTGTCAGGTTGAGGTGGGCAGGGAGGGGTGCTGGCTCTCCTGGCTTATAGAAGTGATAATGGGCAACAGGAGAGCATTTGATGGTAAAGTCTGATCCTCAAGCAGACATGTAGCAAATTTCTGGTTTCAAACTACCCTAGCAATGCAAATGGTGACCAGGAAGGTTGATCAGGAGGCTACATGAATTTGGTTTTAAATACCAGATTATCTTCCAGGTATTCTGTTTAAAACACTAGTTTTTCAGACAGGTTGAGTGTCTGTGATACTAAGGTAAATGAATTTTGGAACTTCTGGAAAATTTCACCATAATGCCATGGATCTAGGACTTCTTTTTTCCCCTCCCTTTGTTAAACCATGACCTTTTTTTTTCTCTTCACAGTTTGAAATGGGCACAAAGACTTTCCATGTAGGACAAACTGACAGAGTGAAAGAAGTCAAAGCTCAGTCATGATATTGTGGGCACTCACATTTTCATGAACTCTTGTGAATGGCCCTCTGAACAAATAACAAAAATACAATTTGTTTTTTCAACCTCTTTAAAGATGGTAGGAAAAACAAACCTCAACTTGCTCATTTGAAAATGTTTTTTCTCTGCTGGGAATATGCTAATTAAGATTTTGCAGATTCTATCAAGAGTTATTCTAGTTTTATGTAGAAGTGCCTTTAACTTCTCTAAAGTCACATTAGTATTGCCACTCAAAAACTAAGGTCTGTGGCTAGATATGCCCCCTCAAAAATCATACATTATCACATTTTCATTGTTTTAAGGTAGAGATAATAAATACCTGAGACAACTTGATTTATACATTCATTAACAGACATGGATGAACTACTGCTTGGTTTAATTTTTGGAGTTTCATAGTTGCATCTATGGAAGTTGTATAAAAGAACCTTTCTGTGTCAGCATGTGCAAATTTATTTTGGCTTTGTGATGGAAAGGATACCCTGTAGTTTGGGATCTTGCTGTGGTATGTTGGCACTAATGTGCTTCAATCCAGACCAGCCAAAATGAATCTATTTTTTCTGATCCTTAGGACAAATCTGCTGCCACTTAAAACTACCTGTATGATAATTTCAGTGTAAAAGGCCTTTCTTTATGTTCCACAGCCTGGTTATAGACACTGAGAATAGTTTTTTTGGTTTATTTTTTTTCTATTTTTGAACTAAGGAATTAAATCTGTTCTTGGGATCTGGCTATCCATAACACTAAGTTATATCTTTCTCTGCCCAATGTTAACCTGTTTGTACTGGAGCATTGCATGTTTTGAAATAAGCACGGTTACCTTCAGTGCTATTCCCAAGAAAAAAAGACAGTGTAAGGCAAAAGTGGGAATTACTGGAGGGCTGTATTGGACCATGTACAGAATTGCTTGCACCAGGATATTCCTAACATTCCCCCCATGTCAGTATAGAAGGGGGATGGAGAGAGCGCACAGGAAAGCAAAGTTCTGCCTTATCAGACTTCCTGTACAACTTCAAAGCAGTATGACAAATAGTTTCAAGAGATCTTCTAGGTCAGCAATTTTAGAAGTCTTTACAAAACACCTTGGCTATAATAGATGCACAACTTGTGTGTCTGCCTTTGCTGGTTCAAAATTCCTGCCTATCAGTACAAGCATTTTCCTATGCAAAGTTGCCAAACTGGTTTTGTCCTGCCTGCGGAGTTCACCTATCCCAGTTTACAAGGCCAGGCATGAGCTGAAAGGATCTCTGAATTTGTATAGTGTGAAACTCCCTCTCAAATTTCATAAGCAAGATGAATATGTTTGACTAAAATACAGTGGGGATAACAGGCCAGGGCACTTTTCTTACCTGGCTCCGGTAAGTTTTTTCCTCAGAAGTTGCAAGGTATTTCGCATGTGTCTTGTGATCTCTCACACTTTGCTCATAAATGGTGTCCTGGATAACAATCTGTAGTTGTCTGTCAACACCATCAAAAGACCTTTGGGTTTTGTTTTGGCAGTTTCCATGGTTCTGAGTTACTTGCAAGAAGTACTCTGTGAACTTCCCTCTCCCCACTCTGTAGCAGAGGTCAGGCTCAAGGCTGGTTTGCCATCCTGAGAAGAATTTCATGTCTTCCATAGCCCCTGAAAATAGCATTAGTGAGGTATCATCAGCCTGGAGACCCATGAGGTTATTAGGGATATAAATCAAGACTAAAGCCTCTCTGATCAAAAATTTGAACATGATCTCCAAGAAAGGTGTGACACTTGGGGTGATCCTGTGCAGGACAAGGAGTTGAACTCAGCGATCTTTGTGGGTCCCTTCCAATTCAACTCTGCATATTCTGTGTACACTGCTTTCCCACTAGATGTAGTGAAAAATGCAGGTGGTTTCTTAATTGATGGGAGGTTTTGTTACTTTGTTTTGCTTTCCTTTCCTTGTGTAAGAAGACTAACAAAGAACAATTTCCTCACTAAGGGTACAAAAGGAAGGTTTCTTTTAATAGGATAGGAAAAATATTTCCTGCACAGCTCTAATGACAATATTCTGTAAGTTCTGACAGTATTTCAGGTAAGGAGTATCTCTGGGAAGATGAGAAGCTCCCAGCAAAAAATATCCCCCTGAAAACATCTGTTTCCAGTATTTTCTGGCTCCTGTTCAAGCACAGAATTAGTCAAAGATGGCCTCACATTTATACCCACCCTCTGCTTTTGCATAATCCAAGGGCAGGCAGAAGGTGCACAGGAAGGGAAGGCTTTGTCTTTCATATTTGTGGTTAGTCAGGTTTGAAAGGCAGCTCAGCCTTGATCCGACCTGAACTTTGTTTTGGCTGATGGCTCTTATTTTCTCAACACCAATTCCCCCATCCAAGTTCATCAAAGCAATTTGTAGGAGCTCGCACCTAGGTGCTCTTGTCAGTGGGGAAGGGAAAAGCCATCAGCTCCTTCAAGCATAGGAATTTTGCTCTCTCTACTGGGTGACAGCAGCAAGTACCAGCAGGGCAGAAAGCTTTATGGAAGGGCAAGGAGTTACAGGGAGTAGCAGGGCTGACTTGGCACTTGGAGCGTGTCCCTGCCACTGTCCCAGCCTCTCCTGTAGCTACTCAACATGCTGTTGTGCTGCTTGCTGCTCCTGCAGTTTCTGGGGGCAGCTGGCAGCAGCACAGATTGGGGCAGGGTGTGATCTGGCTCCTGCTGAGTTGCTGCAGTCAGGAAGGGAAAAGTCCTGGAGAAGTCTGTGCATACAGGTTGGTTCCAGCAGCCACTGGCATTCAAAAAACCTGCAAACAAGTCCTGTGCCTCAGTGCTTGGCTGCTGCAGCTTACTGCATAAAAAGCTCTGTGGCTTACAGTATTACTCCAAGGAAATGGTGGGTTTGGTTTTCCCCCCTCACTTGGATCTTAGCTTTGCTAGCTACCCCCCACATAGCAATTCCTAGTGCATAGCAAAAATGGGTACATAACACAACATTTGTCAATAAAAAAGAGAAGCTGTAGCCTTTGCTGAACCAAGCTGAAACATTAGATAACAGATAAAGGTCATTAAAGCTAGGCCAGTTCATATCTGTATTACCAGTGAAATTCAAAATGCTGTCTGCTGCCTCTTTGTACAAATTGCCAGATTCACGCACCTTGTAAATGGCAGTACTACTGGTAATGTACGTTTTAGTCTTGATTATTGGTTATTGTGTATTTATTCTTGCTCACCATGAGCTGCTCTGCAGTCATAAGAGCACAAACATTTACACAGGATCACCTCTTGGCCAGCTAGTCCTGTCAAAGGAACATGAAGCCTCTCTCCTCCTTACTTCTAAGAGTTTTCTGCCTTTTTCTACTGTGAAGTATTGGGTGAGAATGAAACCCCAAGTTGTGTTAGGTTGTGCTGGAGAAACAGCCAGGAAAAGCAAGTGTGTGAAGGAAGCATTTAGAGAGCAGAGAGGTTTTTTTAAACTGTGGGATCTGAGATTCTTCACATACTAAAGAGGCAGTACAATTCTCTATACATAATAGAGGAATTCTATGTATATAATAGAGGAAAACCCATGAGAGCTATCCCAGACCTTTTGCTCAATGTTTGAGATTTCCTGTCCAGGATTGTTCATTTATTTCAGGCTTAAGTAAATGAAAAAAACATAAGCTCTACTGGGGTCCTGTAACCACAGCCTTGAGCAAATTGTGGTCCAGAGCAGCAATTTCTATTGGTGAAATCTGAACCTTGCACAAAAGCAGAGGAAAAGACATCATGTGCTGCCTCAGCAACAAGGAGTTGGCATGCTGAGCTCTGGGCCCAAACCCAGCTGAGAATGGGACCACAACAGAGGGATCCTAGCAGGTGGGTTACCAAGGTGAGCTAGTGTAATTCCCCAGAGCATCAGCTGGTTTGGTGTGAGGTCCAGTTTTGGAGGCAGCTCTTCCTGACCATGGGTTTGGCCTCATAGCCCTCGTCTCCAGAGAGCCGCTGCATGCCACCACAGCCTTTTGGCAAGTGAGCACTCCAGTTTTAGGTTTTTTGCTCCTTTTTCCCCACCCTTCACTAGTTACTTTTCTGCCCTCAAGGCTTTGTAGCCAGCTCCCAGTGATGACGGCACATTGATGAGCATTCCCCATCCTGGAAAGGGAAATTTCACCTCTCTGGGACACAGTGCTGGATGAGTTAATTCCCAACTGAAGTACGTTTGCAGGGTGTGCTTGGGTGTTCCTCTGAGCTGGTGGCAAAGGAAACTGAACAGGAGGTGCTAACAAAGGAGGAAGGGCCTGTCTGCAGCAGGAAGCTTTGAGAAGTAGGAATTTAAGGGATGAAAAGTTGTTGACTTGCTGTAGCTCACGTCAATCTCTGGCAGTCCTGTCTTTATAGATCTTGCATCCTCTTCCTGTTTATATCATGTTCTTCTGAGCTCTGCACCTTGCATGAGACAGGATCTTCAAAAGTTGACACTCTTTCTGAAATAGATGTTTTAAGGTATACATTCTTTTAAGAGAAAAAAGGATCTTTACACAATACTACTCTTGATGGGTTTCTGGTGAGCAATTTCAAAACAATTGTTCCATCACAACTTACAGCTGCTGCTCTGTGGCAGTAAAAATGTGTAGTACATTGAAATTGTTTATATCCTACCTTGGGTTTGAAATGGGAAAAGTATAAATGTTCAAAATAACGGCATTCCAAAGCAGGGACTTACACATCCAGTGTCCTTCAGAAGATGTAAAATTTTGGCTTTTGAAGGGACACGGGTCCTTTGAAGTTCTGTACCTAGCTCCCCTTATAGGGAGAGCCAAGTTCAATTTCTCATCTGGACAGTGTATGGAATTTAACATAGAGGTCCCTCGTCAGCCTTGGGATTAAAGCTCCATCTTGTACACAGTTGTGAAGGACTTTGAAAGCCTGCAGTCATAGGTGCTGTGACAACTGGCTGAAAGTACACCATGAACTCGTGAGGAAAGGCAGCAGATGCTGAGCACACGGTCTGCGTGCAGCAAGGGGGCTGCAGCGCACCAAGGGAAATTAATTGGTTGCAGATGCTCTGTGACTGAGCCAATGAAGGAAGGCCAAGGGGGCCATATGGCCTCTGACCTGTAAGCTACAAAATGCTCATTTTTTTTCCCCCCCTCACCAGTTGCATTTTTGGTGTATGTTTGGGACAGATGTGTACTCTCACTTAAAACCTACCGTTCTGTATGGTAAAGACTTGGGTATCCACTGCCTCTTTTCTGGTCTCCCTTTTCTATTTGCCCCTGATGTCTGTAAGAGTAAGACAGAGTGTGCAGTGTTTGAGAGCTGAATATAGCAGCTAAATAAGGGAGTAACTTGCTGGAGTCCTTAAAGCTTTATAGCAAGCATGTACTTTGCTAATCTTAGATGGGTTTTTATGTCAGCATTTCAAAAAGAATTCTGAAAGATCCCTTTTCACAGAGGCATCACTACAATAAAAGAGAAAATATAGGAGATGACTCTTGAGCCGACTTTTGAGATGGAACAAAAGCCTGTAATTGAAGTTCTTCTCCAGGCACCTCAAGGAAGTGCAACAATACCTGGGAAATCAAACAGAAATGACTCAAAGGTTGAAGGCACTTGCAGGATTGTGCCATCACTAATTCACTGAGTATCTTCTATAAAATAGTTCTTAAAAATGGAGCTGTTTCCTGTGTAACACTGGATGGTCAAAAGCAGGAACTTGCACTCCTCTTGACCCTGCTTCTTCCCAGGCCTTCCTGGGCATGGTTATTCTTGGGACTGCCAAGACTTTTTCTGCTTTGCAGTCATTTTGCTCAGACCTTCACAGCTGAACTCCTGAGCCTCAATCCAAGCTGCTGATAAGTGGAACAAACTTGACTCAAAGTATGCATGTGAGCACCTGACATGAAGGATCCTCATTCTCACAGGTTGTAGAATCTGCAGCTTCTTTAGAAACCAGTGAAATGCCTGAGCACTCCTCTCCTTGGGAAACCAGTAGAGCCTCTTTGGCTCCTGTAAGACAAACAGAAGGAGATAATGTAGGAGAAACACGGCTATCATATTCCTATTGGGATAGAATCTCAAATTGTACTGAGATGCAGCTCTTCAGAGAAGACTAATCACAGGGGTTTGCTGCTGTTTGGGACGGGAGCAGTGTTTTTTCTATTCTGTTCTATCTGTGGAGTCCCACAAATAAAAGATAAGCAAAGTCTTCAGTGCCCTGTTATGCTGTTATATTTGGCAGCCAGGGGTGCAGGCAGTAAGGAGCTGCCATGGAGGACAAGGACAGCCCTGCCTTTTCACTTGAAATACTATTATCTGAGTAAGTTCTGATCTGTGGGTTTCTGTCTCTGCACATCCTGGGAGCTGATAGCAGCCTGGAGTGTCAGTGTGCACTCTGGTCTTCTGGGTCTGTAAACGCTACCTGCATCACTGGGCTGTCAGGCAGAAATGTTAAGCTCATTACCATGGGAAACTACACTCTTTTGGCTTAAACTGAGCTATATGATAGTCCTAACCTAGCTACCCAGGGAAAGCAAATATTTTTCAGGTGTTGGAAGACAGCAAGTGGAGGTGACCCTTGCATTTGGGAAGGAGCAGCTCTTCAGAGACCATAAGCATTTTCTGTTCATTTTGCTCTAAATGGCCAGAGGACAGATAACTAATGAGCCAGCACTAGATGTGGTCCTTGCTGATAATGCAGCATCAGCTGTTTGGGACCTGGCTGTTCAGGGAAGTCAAGCAGGCTGTTTGGTTTCTGTCCCAAACGCAGGTGTTCTCATCAGGAAGAAAAGTCTGATCTGATACTAATTGGCATGGCAGAGGCCACCTGCATGGGAGGGGAGGGTGAACAGGCCCTGAGCACATGGGCAGGGAGAGGACTGGCTCTGAGCAGGGTATGCTGTCCCTGTTGCTGACTGGGCTGAAAGCAGAAGACAAATCAGGCACTGATTTTGCTTTAATGGCCATTGAGGCTTGCTGGGAGATGTGATTCATCATGTGAGAGGTGAATCTCTGACTTCAGACTGGGGATGCTAGTAGAGATTGGGAAGGGAGAAGCTCTAACCAGCTGGGACCATATCATAGAATTATGAAATTCCCCGAATTGGAAGGGACCCACAAATACAACTCTTAGCCCTGCACAGGACAATTATGACATGGTTGTTGAAGAACTTTCTGCCTGCAAAAAATGTTATCTGTTCAGAAAAAGTTATGTTCTTATCGCATGCCTTGAGCCCTCTTCTGAGCTGAGGTTCTAGGGCTACTGGTATTTATGCCATAGAGCTGCTGCTCTGGTTCAGATGCCAGTGCAGCTCTCCTGTATCTGAGCTGTGAGTCTGTGCTAAAGCAGCACACTGCATCTGATACCCTGGTAGATAATAAGGCCAGTTGTCACTGGATCCCTACTTATTTTTCAAGTGAAGTGCACTGGAAGTGAGGCCTCTGTTACCTGGAGAGGAAGGGGAGAATGATACCTGCATTTACATCTATTGGAGTATGGGAAAAGCTTTACAGCTGAGCAGTTTACCTGTTACCAGTGAATGGCATGGTATTTCCTCCACATGGGCAACTGTGCCTCTTCTCTTAAAATACACCTGGGAAAATAAGTGAATCATTTCTCATCAGGCTACAAGAATTTTGAAACTCCTCTCCAGGGTTCCTTCTATACTCTTCTGTGTGCGTCTTAATTTCCTGTAACAGTCCTAATCTGCTTCCAATAGGTACCCATGGGAGCCTTGTTATCGATCTCAACTGGAAAAAGGATTGTTTCTCTCCCTCATTACAACTGCTATTAACTGGCATAGCTCTTGTCTGTCTCCATCACAGGGGCCATTAGTGTAATAAGTTAGAGAAAGTGAGCTCTGCCTCTGCCCCATGAAGGTGTCCCAGCAGTGTGAGGATGGAGCATGTTGTCTGTGTGCGAAGGAGCTCCCTATCCATTGTGGAGTGCTGAGACCTGGGGCTGTCAGAAAGGGCATCCTTTGCTGGCATTAACACCCCCACACGATGTCTGGAAGAGTGATATGGGTGACAGGCTGCCCTGACGGCTGCTTTTTAATTGCCTGTTCCTGGAGCAGCCTCTGGGCTGAACTGGCACTCGATAGCTTGTTACCTGCATGGCCTCCATGGGCTTCCTGCACAGCTGCTGGGAAAGAGAGATGCTGAATTGGCCTTGGAGCCTGCCTTCCTCCTCTGCATTCCCAGAGTAACTAGGCACCAGAGCTGGGGTGAGCTGCCTATTTAATCAGTGCTCTGCCTCCTGCAGTAGCATCACAGAGCACTGTGGTCTTCCTCTTCAGCACTGGGAGTATCCAAATATAGGGCCAGGCCTCAAGTGGAGGAACTGGAAGCAGATTTGGTGGAGAAAATACAAGGACAGTGGAGTCCCATGAGTGTTTTAGGGGCAGGTCATAGGTCTGACAAGAAAGATTTCCCAAAAACCCCTACCTAAAACCCTGCCTAAGTTTTATCTATCTAAACTAGTTGAGTGGGAGGCCAGAGGCAGGTGTAGAACAGACTTGTCTTGGTCTTGGACTGGCCACTGGATTGTGTCTCAGACCATAGTGCCTTCCAGGGAGATCCCTTCCTTCTTGAAAAGCAGCCCCTTTCTTCCCTGACTGCAGAAGAGGAGGGTGATGCTCATTCCTCTGTGCTCTCACATTTGCAGTGCCTTGGGCCAGCCCTTGCACGAGGCATCTGAGACAGGAGAGCAGGACAAAGAGTTGGTCCTTTTGCTCTGGGATGGACCAGCTACAAACACCTGTGTTACAGTAGCAGTCCCAATGTCCAGGTCTTGCCTGGTATGTCCACACATGGTACTCAGCCTGAGACCAGCAGAGTGTCTGTGCTAAGTCTGGGACAGGCCTGAAGTTAAAATTTGACTGATGTCACAGATCTCATTGCCTGATGTCTGTCTGGAATGTTTTCTTGTGTCCATACAGACTAAAAGGGATGTGGAGGAAGAGATAAGAAAAATAAGCTTCTGTGATAGGCAACATAATTTTCAATCCTGAGATCAAAAGCACCAAACTTCAGTCCAAAAAAAGGAAGAGTTGGTGATGTGCTTTTGGGGAGAGAAGAAAATCAGAAAATGAGATTAGGGAAGTACTCATAGTTATGCACATGGCCAATATGCAGAGCTTGCTAAGAGCCATAGAGATCTGTAATTACATTTGTATGGATTATACTAATCCATGAATTTGTAGCCCATGGGACCTGGCCATTTTAGGCTAGAGGAATACAGAATTATCAGGTAGTGTTTCATGATGTGCTAGTACATGTCTTGTGGCTTTTTCTTAACCCCAGGAGGACCTTTTTAGTAAGGTGCTGCTGTTCTCCCCCAGTCTGGGTTCTGGCTGACAGTGAGAATATGTCTTTTATGGGAGTGTAGTTTCAATTGTACATTTAAGTGGCAGGAAAATTTTGCCTTTGAACTTGCTTTATGGCAGACCATAATCAGGGATTTATTTAAATATAGTCCAGGAATTTACTTACCTGTTCTTGTTTTCTTGGTGTGGTGTGGTCATGCAAATGCAGGCAATCAGAAAAAAAAAAAAAAAAAAAAATCACTGATCACACTTTACATGACTCACCTTTGGGATTATGCTCACTCCAGCTTCATCTGTTTGACTTCTAACATTTCTGATTCCTGGTCTTAACACTGTGACTTCAGGATCCAAGTCCCCACAGAGGATGGCTCAGCTCAGGCTGCTCACTGCTATATCACTGCTTGAATCCCAGCTCTCCCTCTTGACTTTGGTAATTGCTCAGATATCTCTGACAGTAACAATTTATTTGAGAAATTTTTTAACTTGTTAATGTCTCTGCTGGGACAGAGGGAATACTTTCATAGCTCATGGAAGAGTAATATTCTCTAAAGAGGCTGTTGAGGAGTGTGACTACTTACATATCCGCCTGCAACAAGAGGTTGTGGCTAGGTTGTAACACCTTACACATTATTAAATGGATTGAAAGATGAATTTGAAAACCATCAACATCAAGTGATCAAGGCATGGGTTAAAGCAATTGACCCTTTCACTAAGATATTGAGCACCCTTCATGCCTCCTGAAACTGAGAATGCTGACAGGGTTTATGAAGTCACCATCTAACACATCTGGTACTGAACACTTCAGGCTTAATGGAGAACAACAATGGGACAACCTCAGCTGATAACACCAGCTCAGTATTTGACTGGACTCTGTTTTGTGTTACAGTTTGCATTACTAATGTTGTCAGCAGCCTACTACTGAAGGTCACCTTTCTGTGGGTTCTGCAAGCCTTAATTGTTGGACCTTGGATCTAGTCAAAGTGTTTTCTTTAAAGATGTACAAAACCAGGCAGGGCACATTAGTGCCAAGGAGTAACCCTGGAGAGTCTTTCTGAACAATCATGTGTTTCTAGGAATTCACACTGGGGGGAAAACCACATAAAATGCATCTTACATTTACTGGGGGCAGGGAAATAGCAGTGTAGTAATGGAGGGGCAGCAGGGATAACAAATGCCATTTGGGAAGTGTTAAAACAGCAGTAAATGAATTTCTGAACTTCAGTGTGCTTGTGAACTGCTAACCTGATGTGACTGCTTCCTGGCACATAAAGCACTTTAGAAAATGCTTCAGCATTTTCTGCCATCTGCTATGAGTTGGTGGCATCTTCATTGTGGCCTGTAACAACAGGGTTTCTCTCAGCAGACTTGATGTGTTCCTCTGTAAAACATGGATGATTTCAGTACCCCTCTCAGTATGCCCAGACTCTTATTTCAGACCAAAATCCAGGAGCTGATCCAGAGCATGGCCAGCCTTTGTCCCAGACACTTGTGGCTGTAAATTGCCATTAATTTTGGTGGCACTGGGTCTCAGTACCTCTAGTGAGAGGTATGGGAGGAGGGAAGAGCCAGATGTACCTAGGCTGGTTCACCTGTCAGACACCCAGCAGAGGGGTTATAGACAGACAGCCCTGCCATCCTTGACTTAACACAACCACAGCTAGACCTAGTTCAGAGCTTGTGGACTGATGGGTGTTAAGAGAGGGATAGCTGTCTTTGGCTTGCTCCAAGAAAGTCAGTATTCCTTATCTTAACTGAGTTTAGAAATAGAAATAAAATAAATAAAAATAAATAGAACATTCTCTTTGTCTCAGTCACACAGTGAATCTGCTCTGGGCAGATTTGTTCCTCAATATTGTTTGCCTGCTGGTCACAAGAGAGTCAAGAGAATTACTAAAACTTTATTAGAAGTCTATAAGATGGAAGTAGAGNTCACATTTGCAGAGTAAGCTGATATCTGTGGTTCAAAATGGCATGTGAGATGCTGCTTTGCCAGCACTCCTGGGGATGTGCATCCTGTTCCCTGTTTCAGTGGGGCTCAATAGAGCTGTTATACCTTCTCTGCAGACTGTTTGGCACCACGTACTGGGACATGGCTGTGGTCAAAATAGACTTCTAGAACCACAGAGCTACTTTAAAACTGGGTAAGCATCATCTGACACAGATATGGATGTGCCAGAGCTTTCACACAAAACATGTCTGATGTCTTGAAGTCAGACTTGGCTCAACAAGATATTAGAGATTCACTGGTGGAGCGAGTTCTGAGGCAGATGTGGACTTCTCCCTAGTCCAACTGTGTCCCTTTGCATCTGCTGATGCAGAGCATCCTGTCATTTTGTGCACAGCCTTTGGCAGCATGGAACAGTGCAGTGCAGCAAGGCTGCCCAGCCACACTCAGAAACTTCCCTGGCACGACAACTACAGCATTTATGTTAAGTAAGAAAATGCAGACCTACTTTTACCAGCTAATTACTGTGTCAGAATCAGTTAATTAGCCCATGTCATGATGAAAACAGGGTCTTTTATATGCAGATAGGAGTTAATAGTATCAAAGGGCTGCGAGGTAGGGAAGGGGGAAATGGCCCTGTGGATTGGATATTGTGCCCTACAAAGGAATTGCAGCCAAACAGTTCTGATTATCCTGCCCTTATCTAGACAATCTTTTCCCTGACTACTGCATGAAATATGGTATATCTGCCAATGAACTGAGGCTTCCTAATCAGTTCTTTCACTTCTCTTGGTTTTGGTGGGTCATTGGTGAGGTAGTCCCTCCCTCCCCATCTCAATGTGAAGTTGATGAGACACAGTGGTGGGAATGGCAAACTCCTTCCTCCTGCCCCAAGTGAAGGATTTCTCTGCTGCCTTGGACTGGGTTGCTTCTTTCCAAGCATATGCTACTCATTTTATCAACTAGGAGAGAGGCTAAGAAGGTAGTGAAAAAGGTGCCTCCAATGCAGGATGTAGAATAAAAATGAGCAGTAGGTGGAGGAAACCCTTTCAGCAGGAGGTCCCTGTGCAGAGCAGGCAAATGGTGGGGAGCCATTGTTTTTTGGATTCTCTCCACACTTGGATGTAGGCTTTCATCTAAGTCAATGAACCTGCAAGAAGGTTTCAGCTGGGGGGAAAATGTTCACAACATTGTTTTGGATGAAATATTAAATTTAAAAAAAAAAAAAAAAAAAGTAAGGTAGAATATTTTTTTGTGAATCCAGTTATGTCATTGGTGCTACTTTGAAATGTTGAAGTCCGTGAGCAGAAGGATCCAGGCTTTTACTTTACTGCTGTAATGCCTATCTTCTGGTGTAGAGTTTCTGTGTCAAATTTTATAATTCCTGTTATTTTATGAGCACAAAAGAAATGAACATAAAGAGGACCATCTTATACCAGTTTCAAAGGGTAAAGGCAGATGAGGATCCTAAGCAGAGCTCAGGTGCTGTAGGGATGTGGTTGCAGACACTGGGACTCTATCTTCTTGTCACCTTAGGTCAAGTTTCCCTTCAGCAGCTCAGCTGTAACTCCAAAAGTAAATTTTAAATTGTTACTTGGGCTTAAACATTATGTTTGGGTCAGTTCCACTTATAAAGATGCCATTTGGAAGTGAAATGCACTTACTGGTTGCTGTTACAATAAACCTGTGTCAGTGTCTGCCTAGTCTCAGGTTTCTCCAGTATTTTAATAGCAGAACATTGGAGCCATGTCAGTGGCGTGTCTCTTGACTGCATTTTTTTCCTGGTATCACTTTGTGACTCTCCTTGGAGAGCTCCACATGATCCTGCACACTTTAATGCTCCCTCCAGCAAAACCTCTTAAAGGATTACTTTGACTTGTGATTAGAAGTGGCAGGGAACACTTGGCAGATCTGAAACTCAACAAAGTAGTGCGGTTTGCTTTCTGGGATTTTTTCCCCCCTCTTATCACAGAATGGTTGCAGTTGGAAGGGACCTCTGGAGATCTTCTAGTCATCCCCCTCCCTCCACTTCCTCAGATTTAGCTATTGCTTTTGTTTCAAAGTTGTCAGATTGCAAATGATGCCTGGAAGGGCAGGTGGGGTTTGGTTCAAGACCCAGTGTTTAGCTTAGGAGACAGAGGGAATACTTATTTTTAAGTGCAGGAGAAGCTCTGCTTTTGACAGCTGCTCATGTAAGTTCTTATACTTTGTCCTCAGCTAGAGAAGGTCTGTATCTGCAAGGGGAAACCTGAAGAAGAAGGCAAGGTCTTCAGAGGGCATCAGAAGGTGGAAAGAGCAGCTGAAAATCAGTATCAGGTCTGTGGGGGAATAAATGAGGCTGAGGGAAGGGGATGCTTGCTGGATGCATCCATGTTAGGGGCTCCTGTTGAAACTCATTCTCTCCCAGAGGCAGAGCAACACTGCTCTTCCATGTGGGGCATAGTAAAAGTTATCAAGTCCTACTTTTACCCCCAAATTGCATGGGAAAAGTTGTTCCACCTCTTGGTAACACCTGATGTAACTTCTTGGCCATTGGCTGAGATTGCTGGGGCAATTTATTCAATCTGGATGAGAATTAAGCAGCACTCAGTGGCCCACTGATATTTACAGGAGCATAGGGTTGAAATCCTGTCACCAAGTCATGAGGGAATGCTCATCTTCTAGTGGGTGCTGACTTTTGCAGTCTGTGTAGTCACACAGATTATGCCTTTTCCTATGCCAAATGCTTCATGGACGATGTCTCACAGGTTTTATTTCCTCTACATCAATCCAGGGTTATGCCAAGCCCTATCTAACTGCAGAGGACCATAATACCTTTTTAATTACCCCCAGCCCCACTGAAGCACTGTAGGTGTTTTCAAAACCAACCGGGTGTGCAAAGTCAGAAATATACATGAAAGAAAAGGTCTGAACATCCCATGCCTGATGCTTAGTGCATCCTTGCCTAGAGGGTCCCCACAGACTGGCCAGGAGACCTGACTCATGACTGGTGAGTGGTGGGTTCACAAAAACCAGAGGGGCATGTGGGTTTCATCCTAGCATTAGTGAAGCAAGAGTCACCAGAAAGGTAACCTTGGACAGCCTTGACAGCATGCAATATTTTTATTTTAAGAGCGTTGATGAAAGTCTCCAGCATTACTGGAGACTCAGGTTTACATTCTCAAAATCACTGATGTGCTTAAAAACCCTGAGGGACCAAGACCTCTGCCCTTTCCTCTACCTTCAGCACTGGGCAGCGCTTCTAATTGCTAATTTGGGGATAGTTTGGAGTCACTTATCAGGCAGGAGAGGTTCAATTCTCCTCTTTCTCTACAGCCTTTAACCATCACTAACTGAGCTGCACAGTAATCACCCAGGACTGATGTGTTAACTCCAGCTCAGGCTGATGCAGTGCTGAAAGCCCATGCTCACACAGCCCAGCTTTGGTAGGGTCAGACAGAAATCCAAGCTACCCTTGTCATTTTGAAGTTGCTTTTGTTGTATCTCCAGGCAGATGAGTTTGTTTTGTGCCTGCAAAGATGATAAGGAAGGTGTGTGAATGTACCACTGCAGCTGATAATCCCTGGTGACATCCTGGGCTTCCTAGTTCAGGTGTGTTCTGACAGGATCCTGTAGCTCTTCCTGTGATTCTGTGATGAGATTAACTCCTCTGGGGGAGCTGCTGGGCCAAGCCCTGGCCTGCCCAAAAGGTATCTTTTGCCTCCTACTTCTGCCAGTGGAACTAAACTTTCTGGCCTGTCTGGTGGTGGTAACCAGAACACTGGTGGTGTTCTGCCAGTGCTTTTTGCAGTGACAGGGAGATTAGTAGACACTTCGGGTGTGGGGTTAGAGCTCTACTCTCTGCCTGGCTGGCCTCAACCTCTCAAGAAGCAGATGTGTTATAGGCTCGGATGAAAACAGCTCTCTTTGACCTGAGCCCTGGGGATCCTGACAAGCATGCCTGCCTCGCTGAGCATTAGGCCTTCGGCAGGCTTTGACACAAAGGAGTGAGGGTAAAGCATCTGGGCTCTGTTTATTCTCTGGGATGGAGGATGCATGTGAGGAGGGGCAGCGTGCCCATGCACATGTGCTGGGTGCAGGGGTGAGCACTGCCACCACCACCCCTGTCCCAGAGGTGATGTGCCAGCCCATGGCAGAAGCCAGGATGCTGTGCAGGGAGATCAAAGAGGAAAGCTGAAATGAAAAGATGACTGCCAGCAGTGGGGGAAAAGCCTTGAATTACAGCATGAAGTTTGCTCCTTTTTTTCAAATCAATGCACCATTTAGGACATGCATAAACCATATGTTAAAGGTGTTAGAGGGATGAATGTGGAGCACATGTGTTTGTCTGAGCCTTTACCTCGGGGTGGACTGACTGGAGAAAAGGATAAGCACTCTTGGAGCTCCTGACCATAAGACATAAGACACTTTGCTTAGTTTGGTCAGTTTAGACTATCTGTGCACATGAATTAGGAATATTTTCTTCTACTGATTCAACCCCTAGAGCTACGTAACACTGCCCATAACCCAGTGACCATTAACAGTTCAAAGTAAAACTTGAAGCTTACCAATATCTCTTGCAAAAGATAAGCAGGCTCTGTTACCAATTTATGGGGGAAGTGAATAAAGAAATCCCTAAACGGTTGTTCTGCTGACCTCAATATATCTTGTGGGAAGAACTTCCTAAAGCCCAAGAACTAAGGCTGCAGAACAGGAGACATTAACCAGGTGATTTATTTCTCTTTCAGAACACAGCATTGCTCACTGGGTTTTTGTTAGATTTTTTTTTTCCCCACTATAGTAAACACAATCAATATTACATTTCTAATTCAGGATAATAAAAAACCCCACACATAGAAGGAAATAAAGCTGGTGATACTTTATTGTTCCCATGTCATAACCAAGGAGTATTACTGTGTTGGAAGAGCTGCTCTGTGTTGCTGCGTTCAGTTACAAGACTAGAGAGAAGTTCCAAGGAAGATCTGGGTGTGTGGTACTTCTATAGCATATACTCCTTCAAGGAATTTGGGGTACTTGATGAGAGGAGAAGAAACATTTCCCATCCGGATTAATGGAGAGAGACTGGTTTCACTTGCTGTGGTTCATTATAGAAAATTAGCAATGACAAATCATGTATGGCTGCGAGAGGCAGGGTGTTCTTTTCACCTTTTCTTTCTCATTTAACAAAACCAAGCAGCACTACACTGATCAGCACTACCAGCCAAGACAAGCAGTGCCTGATGGTTTGGTGCTGGTTGGGTTTCTTTGGGTTTTCCTCTGTTGCAGAGGACAATGAGCAATGCTGCAAGTGGCTGTGCTGCCTCTCGGGCTGGAGCACCACCCAAGTGCTGTGGCACTGCCTCTGCTCCCTTAGCCACCAAGTCTGGTGGCCTGTCCTCCACCATGGCACGTGTGCCAAGCTCCCAAGCCCATTTAACTTGCCTGCACCTGGGAGAGAAGAAATTTGGCTCATAACCCTAGGCTTCTCCCTAGTCAGGCTGTGAAGCATTTTGTAATAGCTTCAGTCTTTGCTTCCTGGGAAAGATTTACAAGAAGGCCTTCCCCTAGCATTTGGTTTCACTTGCCCTTTTGAGCTAAGGTCAAGATCAGAGAGTGGGTAAATAGGCTTTCCCAACTTGCTGATGTTCAGCTGTTCTGTCCTCCAACTCCGCCTCTGAGCTAAACAACATTTTATTCAAGCATTTCTTCTTTCTGTGCCTCTATTTTTTATTATTTTTTTAAAGCTAGTAAGGAAAATGCAGATATTTAAGGTAAAGCGCTGTGACTATTCTTCAGTTCTACAGGTATCATACAAGCTGTATAAAACTGAATTGTGGTGTTTTCTGTGCCGAGTGCACTACATCTGGAATACAGAAGGGCTTTATTCACAATTTCTGGGGGAAAAAATCTCAGTGGATAATTAATCTCCCTGCTAAAAATATTTTTTTTCTTGTATGTTCTGTGATTTCTGCTAGATGAAACAACCAGTAGGCATTGCAAATCCTTCTCCTGTAAATACTAAAAGACATGAGTGGGTCACATTTTGGGCTTCAGTTGGCAGCTATCTGTGCTGAATTTTTCTGGTCTTTCTTACCACTTAAATCAGTTTGCCCTAATATTCAAAGAAGTTCTTGTACCTCTTTTTCTGAAACCTCACTTGCTTTTACTTTGTGGGGGGACAGCAGAGTTGTCAGTGCTCATAAAGTCTTGTCTGTACTGTGTATAGAAGCAATGCCATGTTCTTACTCTTCCGTGTTGCACATCTAAGTGAGGAAAATAGCCAGGTAAACCAGTCAGCTGCTGCTCCAGGAGCTCATCTTACTGAAATTAAAGGAGTAAATTAAAGCAGTGATGCAGCTCTGAAGTTTTTCCCGTAGAGTTGTAGACCTGGCTCCCTGCTGCTACTCCTGAGCCTTACCTTGGAGCTGCTACTACAGGGAAATGTAAGAGTGGGCACAAAACTCTAGGTTTTGGGATTGAGCTGATAGACAAAACCTTAAGTCTATTTTGACAAGAAAACAGAGGTCTTTCCTTTGGTGTTTCAAAGTCTCATTGTCAGAGAAGTAGTAATTTCAAGGTCATTTTCTGCTTGTAAATTGGATTGCCACTGTGGAAAGGTCTCTTAATTTTCCATTTCTCCAGTGAGATCTATCATGTGCCTCTTACCTGTGCCTGAGTAGTTTAATATTCTCTCTCTCTCTCTTGCCATTTAGTATTCCTGTATGGCTGCTTATTATATGCTATTTATTCAACTTTGCAGGTGATTACAAGAACAAATAGTCTAGTGTTGTATTGACATTATGCGTCTTTGACAATGTCCCAAAAATCCCTTCCCAAAGACACTGCTCTTCCAGATAAGGAAACAGGGAAAGTGTGACTGAATACCACGCATGTGAAGAACTCAAACATTTCCTTCCTCACTCAACCCCAGGTGTTCTTTTCTCGGGCCTTGTATCCAAGTCTTCATTAGAAATTTGAGAGAAATGCTTTACTGTGGCTGCTGGCTTGGCTGCTTTTCAGGTTCAGGCAGAATCTCCTTTATTCACATGCCCTTTTTTCTTATTATTTTTTTAATACGTCTCCAGAAACTTGTATTATCGTCTTTACCAGTGCAGAAAAATATCCAATATTTTAGAGCTTCTTTGTAACATGTTAATCTCTGAGACTAAAAAAAAAAAATCTTTTGGTCCCAGCCTCATTTTTAATAGGATAGTAAACTAAGAGGATACATGAGGATTATTCTAATCTCACCCTGGAGCTCTCTCCAGCACTACTGCCTATCTGGGACCCATTATTGAACTGCCTTCTCCAGTGCTCTAGAAAATAGGCACTTATCTTGATTTAACAAGTAATGATAGCAAAAGCCTGAGCTGTCATGCTTTGGAAATAATGGATTAGCTAATTGATTGTGAAAAGAAATATTAGGCTGGAGCTGAGCACCCTTTGGAGTGCTCTCTTCTCCTTGCTTCAGTCTTTAGTGCCTTGAGGGCACTGAGGGGGGGTATATTCAACAGTCCTCCTACAAAACACATGCAAGGGACTGCTGGAGGTGAGCTGCTTTTCCTCATCTTGCAGCTCTCCTGTGTGTGCTCTGGAAGAGCAAGGGAGCTGGTAAAGGGTCTGGAACACAAATTTGATGAGGAACAGCTGAGGGAGGTGGGGGTGTTCAGCCTGGGGAAAAGGAGGCTGGGGAGGACTCCTTATTGTTCTCTACAACTGCCTCAGAGGAGGCTGCAGCCAGGTAGGGGTTGGTCTCTTCTGCCAGTAACCACTGACAGGATCAAGAGAAAATGCTCTCAAGATCCACTCTAAGTGCCAGGGGAGGTTAATGTTGGATATCAGGAAAAAAATTCTTCACTGAAAGGGCTGTCAAGCATTGGATCAGGCTGCTCAGGGAGTCACTGGTGGTGTCACCAGTGCTGGAGGTATTTAAAAGATGAGTAGATGTGGTACTTAGGGCTTGTTTAGTGGTGGACTTGCTTGGCAGTGTTGGGTGAATCGAGGGGAATCAATCTTATAGCCTTAATCTAAATTATTTTGTTGTTCTGCTGCTGTGACAGAAGATAAACACACAAAGCCTTATTATTTGCCTATGTAGTATTTAAACATTCTGGGTCTGGGCTTTAAACCACTTGGGTCTAGGGACAGAACATGACCTGGACAGGAAAGGAACTTCTTTCTGGAGATATTCATTGTTGGCAGGTGCTGGGAGACTAGTCTGCCCAGAAGTGAGAATTCCAGCAAGGATGTATGAAACTGGGACATATGGGACACCAAAGATACTCTCTTACCTCTCATGGCAATGAATGTGTCTAAGAGCATAACTTTGACCTCAGATACTGCTGTAGCCAATGCACAGTCACACTGCTCTTCTTTCAGCCCTTATCCGTGAGTGAGGAACTAAAGGAGGGCAGGCAGGGCACAGTTGCCCAGCAAGACTGTCAAGCTGGGACCCAAGGGCAGGTTTTACCTCTCTGTGCAGCTCACTCTGTGATACTTATTTCTCCCTCTCATACTGAAAAGAGCTACATGTTGCTTTAGTCTTGAATATGTCTTTAGACTGTTTTCAAAAAGCATAACAGACTACCCCAAGCAGACGAATTACTGCTGCCAGCAGCACAATCATAGTCACACACATGGTTTCTTTCTCCTTTTCTCTCCTCCACTCCCCATGATGAAATTTCTAAAATGTTGTACACTGCACAGAATGCAAACAGACATCAGGTTAGTTTAAAACATACTTCTCTTTATTTGAAAGTTTTCTATTCACAGATAAAAGGCAGTTGATACATTGCATAGTATACATTTTTTTTAAAAAAGTATGCTTATTATCAAATGTGTCTGAGAAAACGGGATGGTTACTGGCTCTAACTTCCCACAACAAACAGTGAAGTTAATGGAACAATAAATTAAAGGAGGAGTAGTAGTCCATGTTACATAAAAAATAGATGTTAACAGATACAAATGTAACTTGAATGATGACTGATTCAGTTTCCCTTCTTAGAAATTCAGTGTCATATTAGAGTGGTTGCCTAAGCTGAGTTTTTATTAAAATGCAGTAGTGCTCTGAAGCTCTGAAACACAAAAGCCACACAATTTTTTTTTTAATTGAATGGGAATGTCTTCAAGAAACCTTGCTAGTGGGAATGAAGGTGCTGGTTCTCCTGCCTCTGTGATGGTCAGGTCCTATTCTTGTTAAGCTCTTGCTGCTGTAAGGAGGCACATTTGATGCTTGAGCTGTAGCTGATCCTGGCTCTAAAGCACTTCTAGGGCTTAACAACTGTTTCATTGCAGGCACTGAGTATTCAAAGGACAAAACTTCACAGGGTGGGAGAGTGGGGTGTCATGCAACCTTAGTTTAGTGGACTGGCCATCAGCTCTGCGACTGTCCTCGTGGTCATATAGAAATGCTCCTTGCTGGAAATGCAATACCTGGGCCCTCTGTGGTAATGAACCCCAGGGAGCTTCCTTGGTTGTTAAAGAAACAGTTTTAAGAGATGTATCTTGTCAGTGTGCTCTCTTTCCTGTTTACCTGAACTCATGTGGGTTTCCATGAGTGCTTTCCGGCTTTGTCATGGAGCTGGTCCTGTGCGTGAGATGAATGTCAGGGAGACCTGCACTTGTCTCCTGCCTTGAGCTGGAGGCAAACACCTTGTTCATCTGTTCAGGGGAGCTTCAGAGAGTGCCAGAGCTGTGGTGGGGAGGTAGGTATTGAACAGGGATGTGGAGAGAGAAACTTGTCAAGCAGAACAGCAAGAGATCTTCATCAGGGAACCAAGTAGCAGAGTCCATGCAAGCTGGAGCTCCAAGAGTCTTTACCACAACGTGGATGCTGGCCTGAATATTACTCAATGAGAAAAGTCAGCCATGTTCTGAATTACAGGGTTGTAATTCAACCCTGAGGATCTGATGACTATAGAAACCACCTGAGCTCTGCTGCCCTGGTTTGACAACCATATGCTCCTGGAGGCAATTATAATCCTGTTGTATGCCTCAGCTCCCTGGCATTTTTTTTCCTCCCTCCTTCCATACTTAACACTGAGGTAGAAGTTTCAACTAGCATTAAAACACACAAAAAATGAACAGGATCTTAGTGGGGAAGTAGTCTAGTGACCTTCAAAATTTGCAAAAACGTAATGTGGCTATAAAATGAGTAACTGAAATAGGAGAGTGATACTAAAAATGTCAGAAAACCAGTATCAAAAAAGTACAGTACTGAGTAGCAAGACATTTTCTAATGTATTTTTCAAAATTATGAGTTTGGTTTTTTTTTAATTCTCCCTCTGCAACAGAATTTTTTATGGTATCAGAGATATACTGGTATCAAAGTACAAGTACACATGAATTTTTGAAGATATTAACTCTTTTGGATAATTATCCAGTTGGCTTCAGTTGACTATTGCTTTTATTTCTTATAAAAATACATGTTTATTCATGTGTATGTAGCAACATATGTGTCTTGCAAACAAAAATCTGCATTATTTCTAAAGCTTACAAGGAAGATCAAAGTAATGGTAGTAACCTTTATGATGAGACTTAAATGACTTATCATTCATACAATATTTAAATATAAGCAACACAAATCACCAACATAGGATTTTTTTTTTTTTTTTGCTTTACAACCCCTGTAATACTAAAGAAAGTTTATATTAATACCTAAATAAATTGAGTTAAACTACTCCTATAGGGGCTGCTGTTAGTTACCTCCACTGTACTTAATACCACAGAGCAAATGAGGTCCAAATTTCAGTTGAAAGAACACGGTTAGCTTGAATTTCACCCCATTGATTTAATTATTGGCAGGAATGCAAAAACACATTCAGTGTAAGAAAGCTGTTAAAAGCCAAAGGGAAGAAAAAGTTATTATTCTTAGAGCTATTTTCCAAGAAATACTAGATGTTCCAGCTTTAATGCTGCATTTTTAAATCAGAAGAAAAAAATCCATGAGCAGAGGAAGACAGTGTTTACGAGCCTTCAAGGAGAACACTTCACTGACATTAAAGGCAACTTTGCAGACTCACTTGAAATGTATCAATTTGTAATCTACACATTTACAGGAGCTGCTCTGCTCTGAAAGCTGTTTCCCAATCTGTGCCAAAACATATGAGGCTGCGTAGCATACTTCTGATGATAGACCTCCAGGCTCTGTTTCTCCATAATTGATTTAGTTATTAGTTATGCAAGGGAGAGAAGAGATCCCTGAGGCTTAGTAAAACAGTATTCAGTTACTAAAAGCAGCCCTTTGTGAATTAATGTCATCCTACCAGCTCTTTCTGCTCATTATTCCTTCAAGTCTTGTTTTCCTGGACACCAGCTGTCACAGAGGAAGTCTCCAGCCTTTTCTTCTCCTGCCTCCTTGGCTGACTGAAGTTGCACCAGCATGGTTTGGAGTGTCTCCTTCACCACCTGGATCTCCCTCTGCAGAGACTGTGCAAGCTTTATTAAGGAATAATCTATAGGTGATTGGCAGTCCCTTTTCTCTTTCCAAGTTATTAAGTACATTCTTGTTCTGCTGTTCACAACAGATGGCCATGGCTATTTAATTGTAGCTTCAACTTCTTCCAAATTGTTTGGATTAAATATTAATACATTTCTCACACTTGCTAGCAAAAGAAAAATGCAGGCAAACTCAAGTCCTCAAGTAGCGTTATTTAGCAATTTAAAAAAGGGAGGGGATTGGGGGATACTGTTTGGATACTGTTCTGGAAGGAAAGAAGGAGAGAGACAAAAAATACTGTGTACCATGGAGACAGCAGCACTACATGTGAGTTTCCTGATGGATGGAGAGTGGATTTTTAGAGACACAGACTAATGTGGATCAGATTCCAGGTGAAAACAACAGGAGCAGTCTGAAAGAAATGCCAAGTGACCACAGCTTGTGTGGCATTAGTGATCTCAACCTGTGCTATGCAAGGTGGGGTGGGAATCTAGGCAAGGAGCAAAATCAGCTTGTTGCAGAGAAAGTGTTTCTGCTACACCTACCTCCAGAAAGCTTTCATGTTAGCTGCATTATCATTATAATTATAGTACAGAACACACAAATATAAACTATATAAGACTCCACAGAGAATGCTTTGAACAAGTTGAAAAGCAAAGAGGGCAGTAACAAGGTTGTACTGTTGCACATTAAAAGGAAGAAGGCCACCTGAAAAGTATCCAATAATTAGCATTAAATGCTTCATTTGGTTAAGAAACAGTTTTCCACATTTTATTTTCCTCTGTCTAGTTCAGAGTTCCTGCAATGAATTCAGGAAGAAGCTGATGGTTAATGGCTCAGCCTCTGAAAGAGACCTTCCACTTCCCTCTTTACCCAGCTGCACAATGACAAGAGGAAGGGTGTCACAGGCTGGCAACAAGGGGTGTGGCAGGGAACAGACCGGCAGATGAAGGCAGGACATTCACAGAGACAATAGCAACTACTGACACGCGCACCAGTATTTAAATGACCAGGCTTCCTTGGCAGTACAGCTTTTTGTGCTATGACTGGGAACAAGTTTGTACTACCAATATATTGGCCTTTCTGATGATAATCTCAAATCAGCAACACTTCATTTTTGGAAGAAGTGGAAGGACTGGGTGTAGCTCAGTGAGAAAACCAATTTTATTCTCTCTTCTATAGCTTACTTTTTGTGGAGAAGAAAGCGAGCAGAGGCAAGTCAGAGCCTGCTGAAATGGTAAATCAATGACCAAGTCTATGAACAGACCCTAGGGCCCTCCCATCCCTGCTGAGGCTACCTGGACAGGTATGGATGAAGGACAAAAACCCCAAAAGACAGAAATTGGTTCATATCTAGCAGTATGTCATCAAAATATGCCAGAACCTCACTTCAAGGGAAGTGAAATAGGATAACACTGAAACAATTCGGTTTCAAAAATACAACACAGAGAAAGGATAATGTACAAGAACAGTCTTTGTCCTTTGTAGAGCTCATACATTAAGAAATGTTGTTTTGCTTGACCCCAATGTCAATCCAATGTCAAGAAAAAAGGAGACCTCAGGTTATGTGACTATAAAAACTAAGCTGCTACTTTTGAAAAATTGTGACTGGACCATGGTAAAGCTATACTAACCACAGCTCTTTAAGGCATCCATTATTATGTCTTTGAAAAGTCTTGTCTGCTTTTGATTCTGTTACCAATTCCTCAAAATTTCATCTTTGTGTATTTACATGCATTTGCTATGATGTTTTGCTCTTAATATGTTCATGCATATTTCTAATTTCTGGACAGCTCTGTTAATCTAAAGGGCTTCTGTCTCTGATTACAAGTAGTAGCAGTACACACAAAGCTTCTATCCCAGGATCACAAAGCACTGTACAAGGACAAATTAATTATGCTTTCCATCTTTTCTGAAGTAAGATATTATTATCCTCTTCTAAGTCCTCAGTTCTCCACCCCTCTGCAACTTAATCATGAGGCTCTGCTGAAAACCTTACTGGTAAACATAAATTCTGCAGTCCATGAACACCATAAACCTGAAGTTTAATTAATTCTGATGTGTAGTCTCTGACTACATGCTGTTACTTGTAATATCCCAGGCAACTACAAAATTCTTTTCAGGTAGAGAGAAAAAGCAAAATGGAAATGTTTCAGTGACAGTGGATGAGAAACCTTAAAGGACAGAAGAAAATGAGGAAGACAGGAAAAAAAACCTGTTAACCAACAGAAAGATGGAGCAACAACAACAACAAAAAAGATGACTGCATAGTCTAAATAGAGCAAGTTCCAATAACCTCATAAATAACAGCACAATCACATGTAGACAAGTAACTGTCAAATGAGCCATTATGGCTAAGACAAATATATGTTACATGGGTTAACATGGCATCTCTATCCACACACAGGTTATATCTGGATAAACAGCTTCACCCAGTCTAAAAATAAATGAATAAACAAGCAGTTTTGCATGGGTCCACATGCAAATGTGTCCCTCATGCTTAAATTCTCTATCCAGTGCTGCAAATATTGAGCCAGTATCCAAGTCAGGAGTAAAAAGAAGTTCAAACAAGGAATATTTTCTGGTTCTTCTGTCTTCCTCTGAAAACTGAAAACATCCCCACAGTCTCAAAAAAGCAGTAAATTAAAGTACTTGGGAACAAGTACAACCCATACTCACACAAATGCAACCCATATTCAGCAATGCTGCAGGTCTAACATTGTCTTGCTGGAAGTTTTTCACCTATTTGACTTTGTCTCTTTGAAAAACTTGAGCATCGTCTCAGAGCCCATGATTTGCAAGCAGATAAAAAGCAGATCAAATTACTGTAGAGGCTTACTTAAGTTTTAGAAAAAAATTGGATCATTTTGCTCAAATGCAGGTTCTGATCTCTCAGCCCAGATGTTTAGGGAAAAGAGACAAAAAGTAGATATCAATCAGTGGCCTTCCTATAGGAAAGGTTAGAAACCAAGAGTACATATTATAAGATAAAAGATATTGGAAGGACAATGTAGGATTACTACTGCTGTGAGATAATGGGATTTTGGAAAGTAACTGTGTTTTTTTTTATATCTGAAGAAGCAATTTGTTCTGGAAGAACAAAAATAATCAGAAAGGGGTTTTTGGTTGGGTCTTTCCTTGTTTTTAACCTGGTTAACTATTCTGCTTGTTTCCAAAAGCAAAACTCTACAGTGGCTGCAGACATGCTCAGCTCGAGGTCTCACCACCAAACTGCAAGTGTCACTCCTTACCCTGGGCACCAGCACCCATGGAGGAGCTAAGCCAGCTGGAAAGCAGCTCTGCAGAAAAGGACCTTGAGGTAATGGTGGACAATAAGCTGCACATATACCAGCAACATTTCTTGAGGCAAAGGTGCCCAAACCAATCCTCCCAGGCTAGATTAACAAAAACATGGCCAGCGGGCAGAGGGAGATGATCCTTCCACCCTAATCAGCACTGCTAACATCCCCATCTGGTTGTTGTGGGTTCCACAATAAAAAAAAAAAAGGACTTACTGGAATGACTCCAGCACAGGACCAGTTTAACTGACTTTGAGTATTCATCACATGAGGAGATGCTGAGAGAGCTGGGGCTCCTCAACCTGAAGAAAAGGCAGCTCACAGAATGCTACCACTGTGTCTAAATAGCTGAAAGGTAGGAATGTAGAAGAAGGAGCCAGACGCTTCTGACCTTTTTTTTTTTGTCCACTGACAGAACAAGAATCAACAGGGAGAAATTCCAAAATGGGAAATTGAATCTGAATACATGAAAATATATTTTTTTGTTTGAAGGTGGTCAAACACTGGACTATGTTGCACAATCAGCTTGTGGAGTGCTCATCCTTGGGGATATTCAAAATCTGACTGGATAACATCCTGGACAACCTCCTGCAGATGACCCTGCTCAAACAGGGAATTGGACCAGATGATCTCAAAAGGTCACTTGCAAGTAAAAAATTCTTTGACTGTGTGTGCTACATGCCAAAGGACTAGTGAAGAGCCAAGACAATTCAGTAGTCTTCTGAATGATTTGGGCTTGGCCATTTGAAGAGCACTCTTGAGAGCAAGGGAAAGACACTAAAGTCCCTACTGTTTATGTATGAGGCCTGTGTGGTGCCACAGCAAGAAAGCAAAATGGTCTTTGGAAATCCATCACTTCTCCTTACAAAATGCAGGGGTATTTGCAGTAGTGGAATCAATGAGAATTTTCTCAATTTCCTCCTTCACATCCATGAATGTTATTTCTATAAACTAAGGTAATACCCCTCCCATGAAAAACCCAAAATATTCCCCCAAAAACTACTAAACAAAAAACTGCAACAGAATGACTTGAAAAATGGAACCCTTCAGTGGTCTGAATATCAGGTACTTTCAAATTGCTTGTTTCAGCAGAAAATGGAAGGCAAAGAAGTTACAGCACCTGAGTGGAAATACACTGACCTACCTCTATCACAGCACAAACTATACATGTGGAACCATGGTCTCTGTGCGACACACAGTGGGAAGGGCTCACCCACCTGTCACCTACAATAAAATTAAAGAGGGTGCCCTTGTCACCTGACTCTTGGAGGATCCCAAGATCTCTTACAGGTTCATTCCTCACTGTGCAACACATGGGGCTAAATTGTACATCATTCTCTTGAAAACCTGCCCTGGTGTAAAGCAAGAGTTGTATGGGAGTCTGCTGCAGGATAAAGGTAAAGGGTTAGCCAAGTGACTTATGACATTTAAAGAATGTCTAGGCACAAAAATCTGCTTTCAAAATAACTGATTGAAATGCCCATTTTAGGGCAAGGTAAGAAGATTGTTTTTGTAATAATACTACAGCCAGGTTTTCTTTCAACAAAGCTTTCCACCAAGAGGAACTATTACACGCATTCAAATTGTCTATCAAAATGTAACTACTAATTAAGAACACAAAATGACTGTGAAATTGCAATATAAGCTCCATTTAATTTTAGTGGGAATTCCAGGCCTTTCCTGTCAGGAAAGTAACACCTCTCATCAGCTCTGCAGACACCAGAATGCGTCACCTCTCATCCCTTGGTTTTTCCAATTAATGATGTGGATTGTTTTCATACATTCATTAATGATCAACTTTAAATGAATATTTTGTAGGGTTATTTGGTTATACTACATAGAATTTAGCAAATATGTCATAGTGCTACAGAGAACTGTAACATCAAGTCCCATGTCCCTATTGTTTGATGCTTTTTATATCAAAGGGCAGTTTAGTGGTTTTTATGAAAGACTTCAGCAATAAATTAGAATTGCAAGTGGGTCTGTGCCTATACTCAGGGCCAAGAAATATCACTGGATTTCTCCTTTGTTCAGGTCATGCTGGCACTTATGACGGATGAGCAGCATGGTTGATTTAAGTGTGCTATGCCATCAAAACATAGAATGAAAAACAATGACATCTGGGTTTTTTCTTCTAATACAAACTTAATTATTAATCAAGGCTATGACACACACTAAACATTGGCAAATGGCTTGAGAGCATCAGGAATTTATTTTTTTCAGTGGAGTCTTTGGAAGTCTTTTAATAGTCAGACCACAGCACTAATTTACACCCATGCACCCCCAGTTAGATATTTGACCTAATATATTTTGTAACATCTATGTGTATGGTAATTTTTTGGGAGGAATACGGGGAGGGTGAAAATAACTGGTGAATGGACTTGGAGAAATTTATTGTGCTTTCATTATTATTTCAGGTCTTTAGGCTCCTGCTCTCAGAATTCTACAGATTTTTAATGAAGACTGCACGATTGTCCAGTATCTGTGATAGGAAATTGTTTTATCTAAGATCAAATAGATTACCATGCAAACAACAAATTAAGCTATTAAATAAATTCTTCTACTGAGGCTAATTGTTTCTCTTGCTTAGTGCTAGTTCCTGCAAAACAGGCAAGTTACCAATGAGTGAAAGCTAATTTTATAGGCACTGAGCAGTCTTTACATAAAAAAAAGAATCTACAGGTCTGTAGCACTGTGGTAGCTATTTTTCTCATTCCTTTTTGAAGTATAGCACAGTGATTACATGTACCAGATGGTAACATTTTATGCACATTGACCTGGACTACCTCTGAAATAGCAACTGAATGTTAATGAGGGGTAACTGAATTGCTGAACTGTTTCTTTGTACATCCCTATGTTTTAAACATGGTTTCTTAGTTTGTGACTGATGGTCTTGCTAGGACCAGGATATCACACACTGTGCATTTCTGTATTTAGATAACATGAGCTGAATTTCACTGACAGGGGAAGTCAGATCTCTATCAGAAAACTGTGGCTTAAAATGAGACTAATCTACAACAGTCCTGAAATTTCCAATTACTAATTTTACTTTTTAACTAACTCTTGCAAGTGTCAAGAGCTGTGAAGAAATAGGCATGCTCCATAGAACATAAGAAACGTTATTATTTTGCATATATGTAGTGTATTAGCTTCTGGAACCAAAAATGCAGTTTTCTAGCTTATTTCATCTTACCTAGTTAAGCATAACTATGATCAGACATGACTGTTCAGTTTGAATATTAACTTAAGTCCCCTGCAAAGAACCCATAACAGCAGCCCTCAGTGTTCTTCTATAAGAGCCACTGAGAAAGCTCATTTGAGAGTAAAGGGAGCAAGGGAGAAAGGAATTGGATGCTTTGAACACACACACACAAGACACATCCATACAGCTCTGAAAAGAATGCACAGGGGAAACACAACTGCAACCAAGCATGAACATTGCAAATATAATGGAAAGAACATTGAATAATCTTTCTGTATATTGTGTGTATATGGGAATGCTTAGAAAAGAAACATTTAAAGCAGTGACAAATTACTGACTGGATTTTTTTCCTCCAGTGAAAAACTCCTTCCCCCAGCACCATTCTTCCTCCCCTCTGCTCCTTGCCCTTTATCCTTCTGCTAGCTTTAAAGAAACCAAGTTTCTAGAACAGGAATTTTGCAATGACTTGCAACAGATGCCGAATTACTTAAAACACAGTGGTATTTCCACACATATTTATTTTCCTTTCTTGAAACTATCCTCTTCAGGACTGTCCACCTTATCTTAGCAGGAACTGAACCCTTTCTAGCATCATCACCACCCCTACTCACCTTCAGGTGTCTCCAAGGGCTCCTCTGTTAATCTCTGCACCTTCAACATACCTATCTTTCCTCATGATCCTCTTGACTGCCACCTCTTCTGCGATAAAACCTAACCAGCTCAGTATTCTCATCTTCCTCAGCTTCACTGGTTCTTACTTTCTTTACACTCTCTTAGAAGAGCAAAATCTCTTTTCTGAAAGTTTTTCCTATGAAAGTTACACATGAAACAAAACTTTGTCCTCATAAATTTTGAAAAATGGCCAAGGAATTCCTCATAAAGGTTAAGCAGTCTTCAGAAAAACTGACAGATAAAGCACAGAAAGAGATAAGTGTGCATAAGACATCTCACCTGGTTGCTTGCACTGGAGTGTTAGAGGCAGATTAAAATGTATAGGATGTCACATGATGCATCTGGGGGTTTTTTTGAAAAGAAATAACCCCAAACTACAGGTGACAATATACACAGTTTGATTCAATAATGTAGCATTTAATTCAGGTAACTCATTTTGGGAAATGCAGGTGCATGGACACTCGTATCCATGCAGCTTTTGGTGCACTAAATATTTAATTATATGAGCATTACCAGCAAAAATTTTTAACAATAAAATAAAGGCTTTTCAGTGCCCAATCTTAATTTACAAAGAACTAACTTCTGTTTAAATCAATTAAAGCTGGATCAGACCACAGGGAAAATGCATTACAGGAAAACTTAATACACAAAAATTCCCATTTCAGCAAGACAATAATTTCTCCCATTTTAAATATATCTAACCTACCCTAAAAACTAGCATTCCATGTGAATGTGAAAGGCAAGTGTCTCATGTGCATACTTACACAGATTGATACATATCTATAGCAATAGTGAAAAGGATATGAATAACTCCTTCATCAACTCTGCAGGTGGAACTTTGCAATTGATCTTCCAGATGCATCAGTTTCTCACTTATTGCTTCACATTTTTCTCCCAACTCTGCAGAAAATATGAAGAACTCCTGCAGAAAGTTGAAAAATAAAAGAAAGCATGTTTGCTGCTGACTGCACTTTTCTACATCAAACTTGCATCAAATGAAAAGGAAAATAAAATATTAGTAAGGGGATAAGATAACTTCGCAGTGCAAAGGCATTGCCTAAAAGCAAATTCCCATTAGAGAGACAAAAAGCTGTTTCTAGATAATAAATTGGTGATTAATATGAAATGGAATGAGATTGTGGTCTCAGTCTTCTTCCTAGCAGAAAAAAAAGTCCCAATCTCACTTTCAGCAGATTATTAAAGTGGTGTGAAGACAGCTACTCTGAACTGTTCCCTGTTGCCACATCACAGCAGGGGAGGGAAGTCTCAGGCTAACCATTAAGGTACCCAAATTTCAAGTTGTTAATGTAAATATGATTTACGCTTTTACGTCATGTAAATATTTCAAGCAGCAACATTTTGGTAACTCTTACACACATAAAATGGACTTATATTTTTGAAGAAAAGTCTGGCTAGAGTACTTGGGGACTTTGCTCAGGCAATCAAAGAAAATTCATCAAAGTCTTTGAGATTACAAGGTGAAACTACTTTTTTACTGAGTTATCATTAAACAATATTGAATTTTCAAAAAGAATGCTTCTCTACTTAGAACTTACACAGGCAAATAAGTTTTCTATTTTAAACTGAGTATTTTAAACCAGTTTCAAAGTTCCTCTCATACGTTTTTTCAGATACATTGCACAAGGGTAATTGCTATTTTTTTATATTTTGCATTGAGTAGTACTTTGAGAAATGACCCAAATAAGCAGCAAATATGAGAAGAGGGGAAAAAAATCCATCAATTTGCACAGCTCTGAAACAAGCCTTTCCTCTCCCTCCCATGGCACCATAGTGCTGTCTACAGTAATGACAGGGGTTATTTGTAAAAAAAGATTATGGTGCTAAGATAAACTTCTTCTGGNAAAAAAAGAGTAGTTCATCAGCTGGAATCCAGAAAACTGGATTGTCACTAGACCTAGTCTGTGCACTCATTAGTAAAGCCAGATTCTAATGTGGCCATATATTAGCAGCAGAATTATTTTTCTCCTCAAAGAAAAAAGTATTTGGGGTCTCTTGCGGCTATATGTTGCTATAAGACATCAGCGGTTGTTTAAGAGAAATCAACACTTCAGTCAAAGGCCTTCCAAAGAAATCATGCTAATACTTTTTGGAATGCTGCCCATTGTGAAACAATTTGAGTTTCGGTGAACAGGTTTACCAGATCTCAGTTGTGTGCTATCCCTGAACTTTGCATCCCAGTGTACATTGCATACACGGAGTCGAATGTCAGAAGAGCTCAGCTTGCTGGCACATCCTCTGTTATGGCACAGAGCTTTACATTCCTGCTTTCCTTGGGCCTTTCCCAGACATGGCTATCCAGCAGATCCCACTGGGACCAGCTGCAGCTCAGGCCCTGGATGGGTAGGTTGGTTAAGAGGTTATGTTACAAAGCCCTGCAGCTCAGACACAGAGGAGCACAATGGCCAAGTCCCTGGCTTTGTGCACAGGACTGGAGCCGCCACTTCCAGGCATTGCCAAACCTGAGAAGCCACAGCAGCACTCCATAGAATGTATGGATGTGAAAAAACCCCATTGTTTTTAAAGTGAGAACATGGGAGGAGAAAATAAACATTCCCCTTGAAGCAACTAGGAATATCTTTTTCTGAAGACCAGTGACAGAAGATGAATAAGTCTTCCATCCAGCTACTAAATTATTATTCAGCATACCAGCAGGATTCCATGTGCTGTTGTGGAGTGGGACAACCACAGGCCATTTGTATCAGTAGAAAGCTCTTAGGGAACCATTCTGTGACACACAGGCAAGAAAAGATGACAGTTGTCCAAGAGAACTTGGGGCTCAGGCTAAACAAATTAGTAAACTGGAAAAAGCCAAACAAGTGCTCTGAAAGCACATCCAAAATTATGACCACACAGAGAAAGCTCTTCGTACAAAAAATGCAGGGTAATCTTCCTGAATTATCATATTTTGGGTACATAATGCATTGCCTGAAAATGTAACAAAATCCTGTTTACTTTAGAAATTCAGGTAAAGGAACAATAAATATTAGGCAAATGTAATCAATTCTAACAACAATATGGAAGCAGGGAAACCTGAGAGTATAAACATAAAATCAAACTTGTTTAGGTCTTTAAACACTTGAAACCAATTTAATCATAACTAAATGGCTATGGTTGCACTTCAGAGTAACCAAAATAGCTTTGTAAGATTGAGGTTATATTTAATTAGTCTTTAAATCCTAATAATGCAGCTTAATTTCTCTTTATTACAGCCATAATTGTGTATGAATGAATTATTTCTGCATCTACATAACCCAGCTGCCTTTTTAGTTGCAATGAGAAGTTCTTCCAACACCTTAGACAAGCATCAGCTCCCAGGAATTTACTTGCAGGTGTCATGTGATTAATGCAGGAGAACCATCATATAAATTACAATTTTCCAGAATTTATATGAATAAACAAATATGAAAATGGAAATGGAGAAACATACAGTACTCTCAAAAATACACAACAATAATTCAAAATTTCCAACCAATTCCACAGCTCCTGCCTCCAGGCCCTCATTTTAAAAAGTTTGATAGCCCAGAGAAGTAGATAGAAAAGATTTCTTTTAGTGCCTTTCATGCCTGGTAACATCATTGGTAGCATTTTTATCTGACATTTGTCTATGTAGGCAGGAAAACCCCTGTCTGTGATACACAAACTATTCAGAACAGCTCCTGGTTGCAAAGTGGCACTTTACACTGATCAACAATATCTCTGAGAGGAAAGTGGACTCTGCCTCAAGCTCAGCTTATTCAATAAAACATCCAGGCTTGTAGGTTGTGTCAATGCTACAAGATGCTATAAGTCTGAAGACTTTGGTTAGTTTTGCTTTAACAGCATTTTTAGGAAGCAGCTGGGAGAGATTGCAGGAGTCAGGAGAGAGCTGAAATGCAATATTGCTTTATGGATTTTTCTGTGAATAGGGAATGTAGCTGGCTGGGATTTCCCCCCCCCTCCAAATCCTTAAGCAGGTGAAAACAGCACAAATATGGGTGTGATTTACTTTTTAAGGTGCAATTCTTCTGGCTTCTCATGCAAAGTAGTAATTCTCATTCTTTCCCAAAGGTGTGGAAGTCAGGTGCGAGAAATTGTAAAAAGAGACAACATTCCCAGCTGATGCACTGCTGTAACACTGATGTAATCAGCATATTGCATGAAGAGCAGAGGGAATGGTTTTCACTTTCATCTTCTGCATTTTGTTTTACCCTTTTACAAGTAATTATACCACTTACGAGCAACAGCTCCTCAACAGCATTACTTGAGGAAAATGTTTGATCAGCTTTTCCAGTGCAAACACGTCCTGTGCTCTTGCATCTAGCTTAGCAATTTTATATAAAAGAATTAGTATTGTAGTGATGCCTACACCACATTGTAGCTATATTAACTTAATTCTATTTGGGATTAGAGTCCATATTAGTGGTGGTTGTGCTGAGAAGGACAATTCCCAGATATATCCCTGAAATTCCTTCTTCCTACAGAGGAACTTCTGTAAAAGGGCATTGCCTTACTTCCAAGCAGCAATACCATAGTCCAAATAAAATAGAAGCTTTAGAACACCTTCTGCAGAGTCAAAGCCAGATTTGTTTCACCTGCACTAAACAGTCTCTCCCTCATAGTAGTTAAAATAACTCAAAGTAATGTAAATAACAAATAAAAAAAGTTGCCCTTGCAGGCAGATACTTCACATTGTGGCACAAGGTGTAGAACAGTGATCTACAGTTGGCAGAAGTGCTGCATGTTTACCCTCAACACTTGCAGAAGTTAATGGCAATTGTCAGCACTTGAAACTCCAGAATGTTAGGCCACAACATATCTTAAATAATTACTAGAAACAAAATGCAACCTTCCATATTTGTCCTGCTTGAGCAGATGCTTCAGTCACATTCAGAGAAAGTGCACATGGCCTGAGATAAATGAGCTGCATGGCCATGAGATGACCACAGTGCAGGGGAGGAACAAATAGAAGAATTTGTTCCTGCTCTGCATCCCAGATTTCCTGCCCCATGTGCATTGTCCTGGGCAGCTGCTGTAGATGAGGAAGACCACTGAGAACAGTGCATGTTACTCATGACCAACACCATCATGGCAAGGCTGCCCAGGAAGCACCCAGGGACTACCAGAGCCTGCTCTGTGACTTGCAGTGTCACCAAGCCTGCTGTGACTGTCCTCAGCTAGTGTCTGTGTGCATGGCTCTTAGCAGCTGACATGGGATCTGGTGGTTCTGCCTGCAGGGTACAGACTGTTCCAGGGCTAAGGTACCCTTGCAGTGAGCAGGTTTTCCTCCTGCTGCAAACTGCTATGGTTACATTCCATTTTACCCTTATGTAGCATACAACAATAACTAATAGATCTCCTATATATCATTATGTTTTATCTGGCTGAAGACTTTGACTTTCAACCAGACTAGGATTTCTAAATTTTTTTATTTCTATTCCTTTCCTTTTTTCCTTTACCGTGTTCCTGTCTTCTTTAGAGGAAGGTGTCCAGACTACAGCCACAGTCCTCTGGAGGCTTTGGCATTCTCAGCTAAGCACAGTAATTATTTCTGTCTTACAACTGACATTCCCAGTAATGAGGCTGCAAATGACATTTGCCCTTTCTTCCAACACAATGAAGGTAATGAATCCCACTATATTTGTAGTCCACTATAAACCTAGATGATTCTTCTGCAGTATTGTCAACTTAGCTGCTATTTACCATTTGTATACATAAATCCGACTCTTTCTCCCTCAAATGTAATTTGCACCTGTCTTTCAACATATCCCTTCTTATTGATTTCAGACTGTTCTTTCAATCTATCAAGACCATTTGGAACTCTAATCCTAATTGAAATTATGTTGACTGGCACATAAACTCCTGGTCTACCTCCTTTTTAAAGGCAAACACACAGTCTGCCTTTACTGATCTGTTGGGACTTCAAGCTTCCTTTAGGAGTTTTCAAAGGAGCTTGTTAATGGTTTGGAGATTGTTTTTCTTGGCTCCTATGTGCTCAGGAGAAATTTCATCAGTCTAGCCTGACTTTAGTACATCTCATTTGCCTTGGATCTTTTACTGCATTTGTCTCTTGCTACCTTGTAGTGAATACTATGAGCACTACATAATTGGATGTAGCTTATAATCTTCAGAAAGACCAAAAGCACAGAGAATAACTATGAAAAAAAAAAATTCTGATCAATGTAGCTTAGTGTGTTCAGGGGTCTTGCTGCTTCACACACTGTGCAATACCCTTCTAGGCTCATTCTTACAAACTCTTCTGTCCTTTTCTTGTCAAAATTTTTGAGCCACTGAAAAACTGCTGACATAGACATGTAGTCTGTGACTGTGTTTGCACTTGCCTGCACCAAAAGAAGATGGTGCTGTACTATAAACCTGATGTCTTCTGGGCAGTACAAAGAATATCTGCTGATTTCTCCTCCTACAGAATTTGTCCCACAGAAAATCCCCTGTTGCTTCCCTGATTTTGTTTAAATGAGCTTTTCTTTCATGGAGGTAGCTATCTAACTTTTCTCAGAAGAGGGATTAAGGTTGTTTCCCAATTACTTTTGCTCTTATCACCTTCCACTTACAGACTGATCGCTTGTTCCATCAGCATGGTTATATATACTTAAGAGACTTCAGCACTATGACACACTCTCCACTTTCTCATATGCAACAATTTAGGCATAAAGCCTCCCAGCCAGCTGTGACCTACCTCTTCCCCACCATCACACACTTTTCCCACACTCCCTTTGCTTGCACTCATCCCCTTCCCTTCTCCACATGGGAGTGTTAAATGACTCATCAGAATTACAGGCCAATGTTGGCAATTTTTCTCTTCATGTATCTTCCATTACAGCTATAGAGGAGTGTCCCTGGAAAAGCATCTCCACAGGAATAGAGTTTTTCACTGCCTTCCAGCACCCTGCTGTGGCCTGACAGCAGTCTTCCTATTCTCATCCCTAGTAGACTGAACATCTTCCCTAATTGCAGACTTTCTAAAATGAGAGCACACTACTGCACTGGCTCATTTAATTACACTGGGACAATTCCAGCTCCTGCTGCGGGAGGATGAGGCTATTTACTGACTTACCAATAAAAATTCACAGTGGGTCAGGAGTTGGAAAAAGAAACAAAAGTACCAAACAATTTTCCTGTGTCCACGCCCTGCTGTGCAAGGAGTTAGTATAGCTGGGTTTCATTTATAGGTGGTTCCTAGTATTGTTCATTCCCATCTCTGCTCCCAAGTCACTAAGATGTAACAATCTGGGATGACTAACTGGGTGCTCTCCTGCAGGCACCAAGGAGACTGACCAGCATGAATTAGGGGACCAGAGCACCAAAGGTACTTTTAGGCAAAACCTTGACATGGTACAGGCTGCTGACACTTTCACAGGGCTTTGTGAAGAGCTCTCTACAAGTCACCGTCAGTCCAGCTGTGGCAGCGTGGTAGAGCCTGGTTTTCTAGCATATTTCCTTTCTTTTATTTCTGTGGTTGCATTATATTCCCACTCTGCGCTTTTGTTCCCCCTCCATCAAAACTCTCCTTCAGAGGACTCTAAGATACTAAGCAGTCTTCTGCAGTGGCAGCCCTGTATACCTGTAAACTCTGGTGCCCTCAGTACTTTTCCCTGATGGCAGTAGGGCTTTTTGCTATCTTTATCCCATGGGCTTACCTGCCCCTATTTCACGTCATGCATGGACACAAGCAGTCACACAGTTCATCTATAATTCAAAGTTCACTGATCAGAAAGGCAATTTGAATTTTCTGCAAAGTTCACCTTCATTCTCAAGGCTTCTTAGATTTTTGGGGGGTTTTTTTTGGTGTTTTTTGTTGTTGTTGTTGTTGTGTTTGTTTGGTTGGGGGGGTGTTTGTTTGTTTGTTTGTTGTGTTTTTGTGGGGTTTTTTTGTTTTTGTTTTGTTTTTTTTGGTTTTTTTTTTTTTTTTTAATGCAGAACTCACACACAGCCAAGCAGTCTATCCTAGGTGCGCCCTCATGTCAGTCTCCTTGAACACAAAGTCAAAAATCTGAGCTTGGTGTTGCATTTAGATTATCTTTCCCAGAGCATTCCAGCTGCTCCATAGTCTTTGGTTTCACCAGTGGGAATCTAAAAAAAACGCTACATCTGAATAGTTATTAAATAAATGAACATTAAAATTTAGGATATCTGCCTGGTTTGGAGCACTTGTCAGTTGTACTTGACAGGAGGCATGTATGCTGTTATGGAAGGTGAACTGGGGAAAGTTACACTTGTCCAGGCAATTTATTTGCTGGACAGACACAATGCTTGGATACTAAATTTTCTTACTATGTAAGAACCCAAGGCAAAATGATACAAAAATGGATCAGACTGAAACAGTACAGCTCTTGGAACCAGGGTAACTCTCCTTACACATATATTATATAAACTCCTAGTTTGTAGGTAGACAGACTTTTGTGTGTAAGCAGGTTTTTCTCATAGGCAATGCATCTCATGCTACTCAATTATCCTAGCCTTCTTAAATAAATGGGCTAGGTTCTGAGATCTTTTTATTTATGAAAATGATATAAAATTACAACCATCCAGTATTTTCATTTAGATGGAATTCCTACTACCGTGTATTCTGCTGCAGTATGCTTGGGTGCTTTTATACTTCAAAAATAATTTCAAAGGTATTTTTAGTGGCACACAAGAAAACAGACTTTGTTCAATTCCTAAACATTGTGACAGTGCTGCAGTTGGGCTGCCTAAATATTACTGGTTCTTCTTTTCCCCAGTGTGTTCATCCTGTTGTTAGTATGTGTTAAAAATATTAGCACTGGTTTTAAATATAAACTCCCTGAAATACTCAGCAATTACACCATTATCTTCAATGGAAAATAAAGAAAAAAGGAATTAGCCCACTCTAGGGCCCAATTCATTGTGTTGCTTTTCCAAGTGCTCAAACACTCTAGCAATTTTTAAGCAAAGGTAGCACTATAAAAACAAGTGTCATTTATTCTAATTGAGGCAAAGAAAAGTCTGTACAATATCATCACTTTATACTACCTAGGGAACACTTACCTCAGATAAATGACCCTCTGTTCCAAATGAAATGTCTTCCATAACCTGTTAGAGATAAATTATTAAGTATACAGTAGATACATGCTATATAAACAGAATTATTTTAATAGAACTTATAAAAACCATATAGCACAATTAAAAGTTATGTAAGCTGAACAATTGCATCAATTTTCTTCACATGCATGAAAGACTTAAATTGCATTTGTAATGGGGTAGTGGCAGCCACCCAATATTTAAAACTACATTTGAATATATTTTATTAAAGCCTGCTTTGGCTTCTCACTTAAAACCCACAAGGAATACTGCCTCTAAAACTGAAGGACTAAGTATAGATTGAAACTAACTTTTTCATCAAGCTCTTGCAAATCTGTATGTCCTTCAAGAGTCTACAGACATATTTTTATTTTGTACGAACCTTGTAAATGATTTTGGGAGGGAGAAATGAGAGACCCAATACGTGTTTCCTATTGGTAAAAAATGCTAACTATAGTCAGTTCTTCCTTCAAAATTTCCTTCATCTGTGAAGTCTATAAGAAATTAGCCAATGTTTCATTGACTGGCTGAGGAGCAAAGAAATTTGATGTTAGCATCATTGGGAAATCATTAAATACTAATCACACATAACAGTGTTTTTGATAATAAACTGAGATAGGCATACTGCTTTGGTAGGCACACACACACACATATATAGATACACATTAAAAAAGTGCAAAATCATTAATCTGCCATAAAATCACAGTTGTTACTGGATACTATTTTCAGCAATCAATCTGAAAAAAAGGTTGAAAATTCTCTTGCCTGTAATATTAATTTTTGGATGGTATTTTTACCGCTAAATTACATGCAAGCATTAGGCTTACTGAGGTGCTACAGTCCCTACCTACGAGCTGGCTTTTTTCCCAGCAGAACTCCATCCCAGTCTCAGTGCAGCTGAGGGGCAGCGTGCTGCACAGCTCCACATGTGGCTGTACCACGAGGACCTGACCACTGTGCACAAGCCAGCTGCCTCTTGCCACTGACATCCCTCTTTAGCATGGATCAATACAAGAAACACACAAACGCTGACTTTCACTAATGCTTAATGCTGACATTTAAAACTAAGATTAAATTTAAAATTTCCAAATTATTTTCTAAGCTCCACAAATACCGTGTTTAATTAAAGCTCAAATGAATGCAGAGTTTATTTAGCTTTCAAGAGGCTTTGTCCTTCCACATTACACATTTGCCACCTGGACCACAGGCTACCTCAATGCACAGTAATCAGTTGCAGTCCACTCACAAAGGCTTTCTTGGTGCTTGCTATCACTGAAGTCTGAAAAATGTTATATCATGCTCTGTGATAACTTTTTTTAATGGCAAACACCACATTAAATATTATTTTTTGTGATGGTCCATTTAGTATCACTAAGGCCTCAGTATACCTTTAAAAAATTTAATCACATGAAAGCTTTACAATTGTAGAACATTTTCCAAACACCAGAGTGATCTTCAACCAACCCCAAAACATCATCCCAGATGGCCAAATTGATGTAGAGAACAGGAAAAGACAGCAGGCCTTATCCTTATCCCTGTTCTCTACTTCCTTTGTGATGAAAAAGTGAGAAATTAACTACAAACAATTCTGATGGGACAACTACCAAAAATGCTGACTTACAGAAGGTAAAACTACTGAATTTTGGATTTTACCTTGTAACTTTAATCACCTCAATTTTCTTGAAATCTAGTAGGTGTTTCTTTCCTTCATAGTGATTAAGAGGGAGCACTGCACAGCATGCCAGAGAGCAGAAGAAGAAAAAAGGATAGGTCAGGAACTCAAGCCTGCAGGTGCACACATATCCATGTTCATCAGGTTACTTGTTGTTAGGGAGGTCCCAGCACACACAAATCACTCAATTTATTAGTTATCACTGGTGGGTTTGCTGTTTTTAAAAGCTTTTTATAAAAGCGTTTGCTTGCACATACATTATCAAGAGGCAAAAAAATAAAGCAAGATATTATAAGAAGTAGAAGAAGCAGGCATTAATGTCTGAAGAGAAATTAAATGATACTGTATATTTTAGAAATCACCCAGATATGCATCTAGCCATGTAGTAATGATCATTGCAATTTCCACATCACTCAGTTTAAAAGAATGGAACATTTGTGGGATGAAAACTAAAACCCACCTTTAATTCTTCAGAGACTTAGAAGAAAATCAAGCCCAAATAGTCAAAAACAGTCAAACTACAACTGAAACTATGGGACACCCTAATTTCATCAACACATCTACCAGCTGGAAAGTACACACTTATACGAGAATTCAAGAATCTATATCAAGCACATTAGACAAGCTGATTTCCACATGAATGAGGGCAGAAATACTGTCTACAACTTTACTCCAGTGTCTTTTTAATGCTATAGCCTAATGTGTTATCTTCAGTTGAGAGAAGCACATCTTATTTAAGTAACCCAGAATGGTTGCTGGGAGTTGGATTTGTTTCCTTTTTGATTGTGGAATTTTTTCTGGCGGGTTGCTTAGGGAACTGATTGCTGGGTGCTTATGGGTACATAACCAAAACAAAAGAGGTGGCCAAACACGAGTTTCAGAGCTGATATTTTCTGATAATGGGTCATTAAGGCTCACCAATGAATGACACATTTCATCATCCCATTGTGAGATGCTCCACGAAGCAAGGGGTGCCTCAAGCATTCCAAGGGAGAAGTGGGAACAACTGGACATCCTGTTTTCCACTGGATTCTTGGAGGAAGACTGGACCCATCTCACCACCACTGGACTTTCTTCAGGACCATCCCTACTCCACAGAACTGTCTGTTACTCCAGAAGGATTCATCTGGACTGCTTCTAATACCCTGACCAACAGGGTGTCAGGTCATGTCCCTGACTCTGTCAGTGTTTTCTAGGTTTTTTTTTTTTTAATTTGCATTTTTTTCTGTACTACTAGATTTGTATTTTTAATATTCCTATTAAAGGACTGTTACTCCTATTCCCAAGTCTTTGCCTGAAAGCCCCTAATTGCAAAATTATAATAATCTGAGGGATAGGGTTTACATTCTCTGTTTAAAGGGAACTTTCAGGTTTTGCTGGCAGATACCTGTCTTTCAAAACCAGGACAGTGGTTCAGGATGATTTTTTTTCTGGCCCTACGGTATTTAGTTTTCACCAAAATGTCATTAATGATTTAACAAGCTGAGATGTCAATGCATCTGATTTTCATCCCCAGTTAACAGTCAGTGTTATAAAGGAAGCCTGATTTACTGAATTATTTTGGGATGCCAGTCTACCACATAAAAACTGGGAAAAACAAAATCAGCAGTGTCTCAAAAAAAACAGTTATGAAAACTATAAAATAACTGTTGACAGTTAATAAACCTGTGTTCACATGATAGTAAAATAACAAACTTTCAAAGAATTTATACCTTACATATTTTTATACCAGAACATGTAATATTTTATGATTTAGTGAGGATATTTAATTAAAAATGATAAATGGCCCTTCTGCAAAGCAGTATCTGAGGATCTACGAGAAGGGCTCTTTCAACTATATTGGTTTTCTTATTATTGTTACGTTTCTTACTCAGGTTTTTTGTTTGTTTTTTTTTTGTTTTTTGGGTTTTTTTTTGGGGGGGGGTTT
>WEIU01023793.1:122972-150935 GCA_013389925.1 Aegithalos caudatus | reverse complement strand
TTTTTTTTTTTTTAATTATTGCTGAGCAAGGCTCACAAAGAACCAAGGCCTTTTCTGCCTATGGTACTGCCACACTAGTGAGGAAATTAGAGGTGCAGGGAAGGTGGGAGAAGACACAGCTGGGACAAGTGGCCCAGGCTGACAAAAGGAATATTCCAGACCATATATCATGCTGCATATATAAGCGGGGGAAGCAGGAGGAAGTGGGGCATGTTTGGATTGATGGCATTTCTCTTCCAAAGTAACTGCTTGTGTGAGGGGGCCCTGCTCTCCTGGGAATGGCTGAACACCTACATGCCCATGGGAAATGGTGAAATAATGCTTTGCTTTGCTCGTGGGTGTGGCTTTTACTTTCCCCATCAAACTGTCTTTATCTCAACCCACGGGTTTTCTCACTTTTACCTTTCCTGTTCTCTCCCTGATCCCGCTGCTGAGGGAGTGAGCGAGGGGCCGCGGGGGGCTTGGCTGCTGCCTGGGGTTAAACCACGAGAGTGTGACACTAATGAATTTCAGAAAAGTGTTGAACTACAGCTTTGCAGGCATCACTGACCAGCACCAGAATAATGCAGCATAAGAAAAGGGCACACAGAATAAAACAAAATCCTAACAAAATACACAATTAGTGACCAGTTAGAGAGGCTGTGAACTTTCATCACATCTCCTTTTCAAGCAAGGGCAATACTTTCTGTTTTGAGAAGGGGAGATGCCTTGCCCTCTGACAATTTTTGCTATGCCATGAATAAAAGGAATGGAAGACAAAGAGCCTAGAGAAAAGAAGGGCAAGATTTTCCATGAATAAGCAGCAAAATCCCCTGTCACCTTGTCTTTGTCAATGCTGCACACTAACTACTGATGTTAATTCAGTAACTTGGAAAAAGCCCTGGATGAAACCTGAATTAATATGGACAGGGAGTTAGAAAAGGCTGTTCAACCATGTGCTTTGCTTTTTCTAAAGCTCTGAGGCACTGGAAACTAGCCTCAAATCTGACCTTTTTTTTCCCCCTCAAAAGATCTAGTTTCAACACTGAGAATAGCTAAAAAGAACAGAGCTTTCTGTTACTTCTTATCAAACAGTATGGTCATGTACACCACAGTTCCCCTGCCTCCCAATTAAAAATCAGTGTTTGTGACCCAGTATCTCTGAACAGACAAAAAAAAAAAAAAAAAAGACTAACAATTTCTGAGTTCTTAATCCTTGAGCCCTTCGTCACTTCTTATCATCTCATATAGAAGCCAGGCATTAAAAGTGTTATAGGTTATATGCAGAATATACATATACTATATGTTTTAATGTATATACAACTGCATTAAAAATATGTATATGTTATATGCAACATATACATTGGTGCAATACTAATTGTCTACTAGGACTTAAAGCCGATTTTGTGTTATGTCCCTTTCCCTCAGAGTACTGTGGGGCCCAAAAGCCTACCTATCTCATCTCTCCCTTCACACCTTAAACCAGCAGATGGTTCCTTAGGATATAAAACAACATTCTCTTCCCCTTGTAGCAAAAAATTAATTTTTTCTGCAAATTCAGAAGATTCCTACTACTGCCACAAAAGGCATGGTAGGTTCCATCAATGCAATTATCTCCTATCTTGCAGATGCCACAGACAGAAGTGGTAGTGGGGGTGTTTTTCGTTTGGTTTTTGCTTTGTTTGGGTTTTTTTTAATATATTTTCTCACTTGGAGCAAGAAGCAGATTGCATTCTTTGTCCTCCATTTTTACTGCTTGTGCAACATGCATTTCATCTGTAGATAGGTATTGTTTCTGCCAGGGCTGAAAGACAAGTCCAAGTCTGAGAACTGAGAGCTCCATCCTGGCACAGACATGAGTTTATCAAAGCATCTCCAGTAGCACATGGCACCAGATAACACTGACGATAAAATGCACATTATTCTGCAGAAACATGATTAGACACTCTAATCAGCTGCACTTCTATAGCAACGATTTCCTTTTCCACACCCTGTGGGCATTAGCAACACTTTCCACAACCAGAAATGAAAGGCATAGGGAAGATTCTTCTCTTTCCTCCAGACCCAGTTAATCTAGGCTAATCCACTTCTGTGAAGCAATACCATCAAATTTCTTCTGACATTATTTAAATTTACTAAGAGCTTCCAAGATACTACACTTCATCAGGAAACTGAAAACATTTTCAAATATATTGCAAGTGATTTTGAAGACAATAAGTATATTTGGTGAGAACCTGCACTGTGGTCATGCTGAATAAGACAGCTTGAAAAGTTAACTAATATGTTTTAAAGGTGAGAACAGGGTTTCTGTCAAGAAAGTGCTTTATTATATTCCTACTATTCAACTTCCCCCTGCTCCATAATACACAAAGGAGATAGGCAAAAATAGGTGTCCTAAGGGATAAAGCTGGAAATGAGACAAGTCCAAGAAAGGAAGACAGAGAAGACACAATAATGGGAAGAGCAGCAGGAGAATCAGAAAGTCTCCTTTCTAAGATGGCTAACATCAAGACAGAGCAATTAGAGAAGAGTGAAAAAGAAAGCACACAATATTTAAAGCAGAGCGGAAAATAGAACAAGAAAGAATACTTAAATTTTTCTTCTTTGTTAATTGGATTCACAACTGTGAAACTTTCCTGAACTGTTAAAAAAAGAGATTGTCTCCCAAATAAGACTGGCCCAATATAGCAATCAAAAAATCACCTGTAAATTATTAACTAACACCTAGTAATTTACTTTTCATTATTCACAGCTCCTTTTATTTGTGAGTATTTTGGGCAAGTAAAGTTCCCTCACTACAATGGTAACAAGAAATAAGTGGGATCTTGCCAAGTTTCCCCTCCCCTGTAACAACACCTTTAAAATGCTACTTTTATTCACAAGTTCCTATGTTCTTGTTACCAGTTACACGGCTGAAAGTCATAACCCTTCAATTTGTGGCATCATAACATTTCCACAGCAAAGTAAATGGTATGACAAGAGTTGCTTTTTTCAGGCTGGAAAAGAATATCAGGAAAACACGAGCCTTTAAGAAACAATAGTCCTGTTTTCATGACAGCCTCTCTCATGTAGACAGAAAAATAAGGTAATTGAAACAAAGCAGCTGCATTGTTCACAACAAGGAGAAGGGATTGTCCAAAGTAAAGCATTTGATTATTCCCATAAGGGTTTGGTGACACTGCAATGTGTTCTTCACATTACTGAAACATGAGAAATTGTTTGGTGGTAAGCTTTCTGGGTACCCACCAGTATGATACAACTATACTGTATGGTCGAGGGAGACTATTTTACTCTAAAGAGCAGAAAACCTTGATTATGCAGAATGCCTTCAAATGTCACTGGAGAGTGCAAAGATTTCTTCCAAATTTATGAATCTGGCAAGTTATGTACCATATTCACTTCATGCAGCATCAATTTTTAAACATGTTCCAAATTTTCAGTACTTAAGTTAAACAACCCTCGTCCTGCAGTTCTTTGTTGCAACAGAAGGCAACACAAGTGATTCCACTGCCATCCAAGGGCATTTTTTCATGAAGAAAAGGACTTCTCATAAACAACAGACTGAAGTCATAAGCAAATAACACAGTTGGGAAAACTACCCCTATATAATCAACATTAGATTAAAACACAAAATACTCCAAACAAGACAAGAACAACAGAGAAAGAAAGCTAGACATCTGCAAGGATACACAGTCCTTTTGATGTGCTCTGAGACCACCTTTAAGACTATCAGCAGTATGAAACACTCTTTTCAGTGTACTATGCTATTCATAGCATTCACACCCAACTCTGCTCCCAAAACCATTTCTGAAACTTAGTATTTTATAAAAGAGACTTGAGGCACATGGTATGTAAGCTAACAGTGAATAATAAAGAAAGGCAGTAAATTCTAAGACTGTTCATTTTTATGTAAATTGGAATGTGATGTGGTGGCATTTTATCCTGACCTGTCCTCTTATGTATGGGAACCCCAGAATATCATATGTCCTGCCTGAAGGGACAGGATCTCAGTGAAGGTGACATGCTCCAATGCATTAAAAACACTGCCTGCACAAGAAACCCTTATTTCTTATACAGAACACATGCATGCCCTAGCAGTCTGAGCAACCAGGCTGCAGCCATGTTTGTTCTGAACTAGGCAAGTGATATTTGATTGAAACTCCTAAAAAGAAACAAAACCCACACATGAGATCTGGTAAAACAGACCTTGGGCTCGACCTCTGCTGCTTTAATAAATGCAAGTTGCCTTTATCACACCAACTCTCCTAACACCTCAGTGAATGAGGAACCTTGCAGATGAGCACAACTTACATCAGAGTAAGACTTCATGACATTTTCCATACTGTGTATCCAGGAGTAAAAATAAAGGCACCATTAATATGAAAACAAACATTGTTCAACAGAAAATGATCCCCAGACAAACAGCAAAAGAGAGTCAACTAAAGAAGAAAGGTTTTGCACACATTTGCAAAGTTACCTGTTGCTGTATCATTCAACAATGGCAAAGTATAGTCACGGCAGTATTGCATCTCGTTATATTTATGCATTTCCCTTTATTCCAGGATAGCATAGAAAATAGCTCAATAAAACACCTTTGTGTAGTTGTCACCAGTTATTCTTGAACAATATTATTCCCCCAAAATAATTTCACGATTTCTATCTGGGAATTAGGAAAAGCCACTTAAAAGCCCTGGTTTTGTGATGAATGGAAGTCACAGCATAATCTTTTGAGGTCTGGAGAATAGTACAATCACATTAAATTGCCTCAGCTCAAGAAATGTCATCTTTACATCAGCTGGTACCAAAAAATTGTTTCCAGCCTGAGGCAGCTATGATAAGGGATTTAGAAGTCATCACCATGTGGGTCAAGAGATATGAAGGAATGCATCCCCACATATAAAGCGTCTGCTTCTCAGAATTTTGGAGCTAATGTTCTCACAGCTGTGTATTGCTTAGACCAGCTGGGAAGAATAAAGGCAGTAAATGAGTCACTAGAAGGATCTGGTATTTTGTCTAATCTGCATTTTAACACTCCAGCAGCAGAACTGTTGGTAAGCAAAACAATATCAGATCATTACCCAGCAAGGGATGGGGCTGTAAAGTCTCTTGGAAGCACAGTAGAAAACACAGTCCTGGGGCACGCAGGCAAAGGTGACATTTCAGCCCTATCTGTGCACTGCTAAGATACTACTAGCAGCTGGAACAACCCTCAGCACAACTGAGGAGGGTCATGGGTTATACAAAATTACCACAGACCATCTGGCACTCCCAGGCATGCCTGTGCTGCTCCATAGACAAGAGGGAAAACCTTTTGGAAAGCCTTACTCAGCAGCCTTAGCACAGCAGTTTCCCTACAGCGCACATCAGAGTTTCTATAACATGACACACTAAGAGCTAGCCTCTGTAATCTGTATAATTAGTGGGTGCTTCACCTTCCTTGGGTGAAACTATCAGATACTGAACATATTTCCATTTTTTGTCTGCATATTTTCCCATTTTCTCTATAGATATCAAAAGAGCAGCGTTTCTAATGAAACATATTCTATCAAGCCACCTGACAATGGATCCATTTTTTAGGCCACAGTGAAAAATATTGCATTTGTTTTAAAAACCAACCAGCAAACAAAAAATTCCAAAACCCCCACCTCCCCAAAAGGTATTCCAGCAAATAAGCTAGGTTCCCCTCCCCTCCCTCCAACCATTAAAAAAGACATGAAGAACATATTCCAAACTTTTCTTAAGAAAATAAAAGAGAAAAGGGAAGGGGGGAGGGAAAGTAATGGACAAAATTAATATTTTGAAACTTGAATCTTCATTAAAGATGTTTTGTTATGAAAGTTCTTCATTAACTTTCCTTTCCTTCTGTTACAATGTGGTCAAAAATGACATTTCTAAGAGCTCTGCTTTACTTTGAAGCTATATCTTAAATTGAAGGGTTCTGAATCTCAGCTGTTTCTTATTTGAAACATTACCTGGCAAAATTATAGGTTTCATCTGCAGAAAAGCTTTAGAGGCCTATTTGAATTCATGCTAGCCAGACTTGATCCTCTTTTGGTTTCAAGAGCATCCCCAAAAGTGCATCCATGAGCCAGATGCAAATTCTATCTGTGTCTAAAATGTAATCCTAAAACTTACTCTTTAAACTTTCCTTAGAGACCATTTCTTTAGCTTATGATATATATAAATGAGTAATCTGAGCACCTCTATGAAGACCAAAACAGAGAAACTCTCTCAAGTTATTGCCCTAAGCAGGGGCAGTGTTTGGGGAAGCCTCTTGAGCTCTTGGTTGCTTTTTTTTATTGCTCAAGCTGTAAAGTAGGTGTAGCTAGCTACTTAAAGACCAAAGAACCTCTAAAAAACAAATATCTATAATCACCTTATTAGCATAAAAATAAGATATTTTTCAAGACATAGTATTTTGGAAACATCTTTCTGCTAAAAACATTAAAGATTTTCTCTTTCCATCAATATTCAAAGAAAATTTTTAGCTCTTAATTACTTGAGCTATTTTTAGACTAATACCATTTGTACAACTTGGAAAACAAGTTCAGGACTGAATCTTCACCATCTGGGACCTGCAAATTCTATCTGATAAACCTCTGGAAGGAGAAACAAACATACAGCTTCTCCAAGTATTGAACACTTAAAGAAAAATTTACATCCTTCTAGGTGCCTTATATGTCAATTAAATCCATAAATCCACTCCAGAAGCATCAGAACATGCTACACTTTATTTTTTAATAAAGAGTATGGTTTTCAAAAACACAGCACACAAAGTCCTTAAGACTTGTCTTAAACTTACAGACTGAAGTATATGGAGTAAAAATGTTATTAAAAGAGGGTTAAGCAGCACACAGAAACAAAGCTTGATCTTCAGGTCTGTTTCTATAATTTTTCATTCAGATCTGACTATCTTTAAAATTTAAGAGTTCAGTAAAATAAACATTTCTATATTCAAAAGTATGAGTGAGCAAAACTAAATATATAGAACCCTCTCTTTATCCATACAACAAAAAATAACAAGGGCAGCAATTTATAAATTATACCTGTAATTACTGCTCAGTAATGGAAATGGAAGTGGTTTTTATTTGGTAGATTACATTTTATTAAGACACAAACTCCAATTACAACCCACGAAAGCTTTTTTAAATACATATATACTCAGGGTGAAATTCACTCACTAGAAGATTCCATTACAACAGCACTGTAATATTTGCTAACCATATTTCAAGGAGAAGCCTAAAGTCAGAGGGGTCACCTAGAACTCTCTTCACACAGCAAGACAAGGAAATAGAAATGCTAGCATTTGTTTCAAAAAAACAAAGACATAAAAATCTGTAAATTCTGCATTGGGATTCAGTTCTTAAAATATCTTTATTGTTGTCTTGGTTTGTATTTGTTCTCCGCAATACCCGAAACTGGCATTTTTTCAAAACTGTTATATGGACTGTCATTACTTGCTAAAGATGTTCAGAATTCTGGTAAGGGATTCTTTGGCCCTGCTCAGTGTTGGGTTTTGCATAGGGGCTGAAGGGTGATTTTTCACCCAGCTGCCATATGCCCAATCAGGGTTTCTGGCTGGAGATCACTGCTGCTCCAGAGCAGCCCTGTGCACTGGAGAACACAGTGATTCTTTCTTTTACCTGCACCCATTGCCAGGCTGCTGAATGCAGCCATGAACAGAGTTCTTAACACATATGGTATTTCCTACTCTGAACTATTTTTGGTATTATTCTAATGCAAGTTCCTCAATACTTTTATGCATATCAATGCTGCATGTTCAAGCATTTTTATGATTTCAAAGGTTTTCATGACACCATCCTTACCTATGTAGTTTATCCTCCAGAATCTCCATGTACTTCTCAGCATTTTCTTTTACACTGGTCACTGCAAAATAAAGGCCAAAGTTAGGTAATGATGTAACTGTACAGTTCTATGGGGGTTTTCTTTTTTTAAAGTAATTCATCTCTTACCCACATATTTTACACATATCAGTTAGGAATAAGAATTTCATTAATCTTTTTCACATTCAAATTATAGTGTGGGTGTCTTCTCCCTTTTTTTCTTGCAAGTCTATTGTATCTATAATATAATAATAGATCAATAAGGAATGCATTAACCTCTTGGTTGGGCCAGAAAAACAGACTAATAAAGACACAGTTTGTAGAGGTTTCCTCTTGACAAAATAAAAAATGAACAAAGACAATGACAACAGGCAAAAAAATCATCCCCACAAAAAAAGAAATATTACCCACGCAGCTAGGTCCTCCTCTTTAGGAGAAGTAAGCCCGCCTAACAAATGCATCAGTACATGCACAACAATTTAAATTGTTATTGATCTTGTATCAAACTTTTTCTGATAAAAACAAAACACTATAGAATGAAAAGAAATACCACTCAAGATTCTTATGAAATTTAGGTTGGGGTGTTTTTGTGGTTTGGTGTCTAGGTGGATAGTTGTATGTGTGTTTGTTTGTTTTTAAAGTTCAGACCTAGACATTCTCTGAGTCCCTACAACTTCTTCACCCGGAAGACACTCCAAAATACTACCTACCATAACAAATAACAACAAAGGTGTTCTTTTGAATGATCACTGGTACTCCATCCATGGTAGAAAGTAAATATTTTTTAAGGAAAATAGAAGCTTTTAGATAATAAACATTTTCACAATATGACAACTTTTCTTCCTCTCTCCCTAACAGCTGCTTGCAAAGTCCAAATCTAGTAGGACTGTAAATCACTTGGTCTCTTTTAAAGTCTTAATTCATTGTACATCAAATATATATTTTATATGAGAGGCATCCTACAGAGCAGCACTGTTTTTATGGGCAAAATATACTACGTGGATCAGGTATCCTGTGAATTTACCCACTCATCTCTCCTACCTTCCTTACAATACGATGGCTCCAAGCACGGCTTACACACATCAAGTGCTTTCCCCTTCTGTGTGTGGGGTTTTTTTCCCTTCACAAAGAGGAATGTCATTAAAGCCTAAGCTGAAAACTTGGCATTAGCCAAACCAGTTATGCTGAAGTTTCCACACAGAGGAGTTCACTGAGGTAATGCCATTAGCAGGAAGCATCAGGGTCAGTGTAACATTGACTGTCTGCAGAAGGTGGTGCTCACCAGGTCACACAGCAGTCACATGCCACTAAAGCTGTCTGAAATGCAATAGCAAGTATAGAACACATTCTGCAGGGTTAATTTACTTTTTTGGTTGTTTGTTTTGTTTTGCTTGTTATGTGACTTTATTAGATTAGCAAACAAACACACGAACCAAACAACAAAAAACCTGAAACAAACAAAAAACCCACAGCCTCAGTAGTTTGGAAGCAGGATTCTGCAACATTATATTGTACATAGACAACAGCATTAGTTTATACATTCACAGGCCAAATTACTCATTAGAATAATGTTGATGGATATTATGCAGAAGGGTTTATAAGGATTTCTGCAATGGCACTGGAGACTAAATAACTTTGCTTAGCTTGTAGCAGTTCTGTAACAACTACAGGGCTTAGTAAAAGCTCACCATTTCCTTACCATGCTTTAATTCCTACACTTCCTGTGGAACTGCGGAGAGCCTGTAAGACGGCGAGACTTTCTTTAATGACACACTACAGCTTTATAAAAAGGGCCACCACTTCTTGCAAACTCCCTATCCATCAATCCCCAAATGTGCTGACCTGAGTCCTAGTGCATGCTTTGATAACAAACAGCTTCAAGGTGTTCGGGTGCTGTACTTCCCCTTCTCCTGCCATTGTCACAGTGTCCTTCAACATGAGCTGTTACAACGCAGGGGCTTATTCTTTTGGATAACAAAGTCAGCAGATATTATTAATTTTTGGAGAGGGATGAGAAGAGGTGGAGAATCTGTTTCACACTCACTTTGTTTCTAACCAATATAGAGACTTCTTACGTTACATGAAAGATAAACCTTGCTTTCAATTTCTCCTGCTGTGCTTGTCACTTTTTAATTGGGTTTGATCTGATAGAGTAATTCGCACTTTCACAGTTCAGTCCTGCCCCTACATGCAATTTTACAATGCCCTTGAAGCACACAGCTTAATATACCAGCATTATTCAATGACAAAAAGTAATGGACAAGAATACACCACTAGTCAAAAGTAGGTCAGCAAAAAGCTAACACTCATTTGGAAATCACCTCACATCACTAAACCCTACTCTCTCCTGTCAAACGTTTTTACTACATTAAAAGAAATGCAAACTTTGCTGCTGAAAGAGAAAGCTCCCCAGACTAGCTTTGTCTCCTTGCCTTCTTCTCTGTGTAACTGGAAAAGCTGTGATCTGGAGATTTTGCTGGAAGGAAAACACATCTTAAAAATCTGATTATGGTTACTTCCCTTGCAACAAACTGTAGACAGCACTGCAACAAATACAGAAATACTTTCAGCCTTTTAGATCATCTCATCCATTGAAATAGAAGACAAGCAACAGATTAGCAGATTTTTTGTTCTAATTTAATGAATCTATTCACCATCACTTCAAAGCAAAAAAAAATGCAAACAGGAAATGGTGTGTGCCTTCAATCTGGCCAAGAAAGTACTAGATGACAGAGAAAGAAAGGAAATAATAATTTATGAGATTCCTCTCTGCATGCCAAATAGTTTATTTTCACATTTAAGTGAATGGGCTTGCCTTTTTCCATCAGTTCTCTGGGGACTTACATGCTTAGCTTATATTGGCCTTGAGGGGAGTTATTAAAATAAAGAAGTATAAATTCTCTATTAAAATAAGGAAGTATAAATACTCACAGAAGATCAGAACACCAGGTTATTTGCTAAGACTAAAAATAAACTTCTCCTGAGAAGTCTTAATTGAAGAAAAGTGAATCAGCATTTCTTCCCCTTATTTTATCTTCAATTTTTCTTCCTCCTTACAGCAGCAAAGTCCAGTCTTGGAATCAGTTCTGGTCAGACAGAACTGAGGAGCAGCAGTGAACTCCTGTGGTGGCCTTTTAACAGTTACAGAATGTAAATCTGCCATTTTAGAAACTGCATAAATACCATTCAATAATTTGCCTAGGTAGCATTCCTTTAAAATATCATCACATGCCATTTCTCATCTGAAAGCAGCCCCAGTGGGGCAATGCTATTTCTATTACTTACAAAGATTATTCAAGCCTGCACATGAAAGTGTATCATTACTTTTATTCTTCAGTCTTTTATTCTTTGGTCCTCAAAAAATTGAACTTAAAGAGACCTATGGACTATGAGATTTGCTTTGGAGTCTATGATCAATATTTTCTAAAACTTTATAAAACCTGAGTATCTGAAAGGAGACACCTCAAACCCAGTGTTCATATGGATGCTCCAGACGCAGAAGCTTGGCAACTTAGAATAAACTTTTGAAACTGAATAAGGGGCTTAAAAAATGGTAGTCAATATCACAGTAGTTTTCACAGGTCAGTGGTTCTCTACCAGACAAGTCATCCACTGAGTCCAAGAGATACGAAGTCCAAAGTAAATTTTTTGCCTTCCATTCTAGAAGACATTTTTTTTTCTTGTTCTTGTTTTTTTGGTTGTTTTGGTTTCTTGTTTGGTTTTTTTTGTTTTTTTGTTTTTTTTTTAGTTTTTTTGGGGGGTTTTTTGGTTTTTTTTTTCTTTTTTTTTTTTGTGTGTGTTTTTGGGTTTTTTGGGGGGGGGGTTTTGGGGGGTTTTTTTAGGATGTATAGACAGTATAGATGAATAATGACACATAGTTTTATACAAAATTAAAGGTTGGAAGAGCTGCAATAGATCCTATACCAACACCCAGCATAAAAAGAACTGCCAGATATTACCTGCTTGCATGACAAGCCTGAAACCTACAAAATTAGCCTTTCTGATCCACAAGCATTATGTTCCTTCTCAAATATTTTATTAGATAGAGTAAAACTCCCACTGGCTTCAATGACATTTTTGCCTAACTTAAGGATCTAGGAATAAAAATAAAAAAACTGCATAGACATGCATTGATCTATTCTGAGGACAGAATTAGGTGTGAACAAGGCTGACATGTTGTTTCTCCTGTCATAATTCTTTTTTCAGATGTAAATATTTTTATTAATACCAAGAGAAAATGAAAGCAGAAAATGATTCTATGAAAATGATTCTGATCTTTTCTGTCATGAAAGACGTACTACATTAATGTGTGAAGTTGGGGTCTGAAAAACTGAAGAATGGCTTTGATATATTTAAAGGTTCACTTGGAAAGACAGTCAAACTTCAGAGATGACATCTCAGCTGCCCAACTACATGCCAAGATGTTTTATCAAGCCCCAGCAACAAGCTTTTGGATTACAGAATGGTAAGGAATCCTGCAGACAGACAGGGGAAAACCCCAAAGAACAAGCTCTGTGTGAAGAACAATGGCCACTCTCCAATACATTATTGCCAAGGAACTCAAGTAGAAAGAACAGAAAAGGTCAGGATTAAAGGCACAAAAATAATTGCCGTATTAAAAAAGTGTAAATACTTTTAAAAGGTAAATTAAATTCTATGCTGGTTCCCTGTCATCCAGTAATGAAGTAAATACTGACATACGTTGTTATTATCTGTCTCTTCCAGTAAGGGTGGTTTGTCCCAAGTAATGTGCTAATCCTCTAAATAATATTGGGGAACAGCACAAAATAGCTGAGGAAATTACTGCCACCAGAGATAAGGTGGCCAAAATTTAGGAGTCCAAATGGACTTGCTACTTTGCAATTAGAAACACTACATGAAGGTGAACTGGAAACACAAACATCTCTAGTGAACATCTAAGAAATTAAAGCCAGACGTTTAAAGATACAACCCAGTATTACTTGATGGGAGTTGAAAATATTCTCTGCCTAATTGGAGATGATTCTGTAACTCAATCACAAGGTTTTTCACTCCTTCTATAAGCAGCTGGCCTGGAGAATCCTGCCACAGAAATGGAAAGCTGTGCTTTGCAGTGGCATACCACTGGCAGGCAGCTCAGGAGCAGCAGTTCTGCTGGGACTGAGATCTGTGAATGCAGCAGGGCTGTTCTATGCAGGGCTGCTAGACAGTCTCAGTCCCTCTGGATGGAAAAGAGTCTGCAACAACAGCTGGGTGATTCAGTAATGTTGATCTTATCACAATCCCATCCCACAGGAGAAGAGGGGGCTTTCAGGGATCCATTGTCAAATGACACTCCACTGCTTTCAGAGCTCTCAGAGGGATGGAGTTTCTTGTCCGTGTGAAGATTTCCATCAGCATCACTTTCCTCTCCAGCACTAGGCTGGATACCATAGAGCAATGCTTCTGATATATAGAAGAAAACAACTAAAAGTTCCATGTAGAGCATCACTGTCTTAGAATTCTTTGCTCACTCTCACATTTAAAATCTTATAGTATATTTCCCCTTTATACTCTCTAACTCTGGAAAAATATGGGAACTAATAAAAATCTATGAAGAGTAACAGAGAAATACAGAATCGACAGAACACAGGACAGCATAGCATTTTGCCCCTAATACTGCACTGAAACAGGAAAAGACTGAAACAGTGTGAGCAATCCACCTTCCTCAGGAAGTTCCCTTTGGAGCTGTAGATGCAGAGTATCTACTGTTCAATTTCTCCCCAACACATTAATTGGTACATCCTGAACAGCAGGAAGGGTAATCTAACCTCCAGACATGCTGGGAATGGGTGGGCACTGCAAACCCAGGAGGACCAGCTTCCTCTCTTTAGGAGATCACATAAAGGCCAACTTTGGCCATGTTTTTCCAGCTCATTTGGAAGGATGGCAGTTTCATACACATAGCAGAAGTAGGCAAAGAAAATGCTCCTTCTGCTTGTGTCAAAGTTCCCAACATATTTACAGATGGCTTAATTTGTAGACCTTGGTGCAACAATTATTTTGAGCATGCAATAGGACAAGTGGCACCTTGCCCTTGATGTAAAGAATTACAGCTAAACATAGATAGCATACAGAAGATAGTGATTTTAACAGAGAAGCTACATTCTGCTCTCAAGTTAGACGTCAGGGCAGATGTAAGTTATGGAAAATCTCAGAATGAACAGAAGTTTGACAAAGAAATAAAAAACCAGAAAATAGATCTTACAAAGAGAAATGACAGGAGGTGCCAGCAGCTCTGCCTATAACAACTGACAATTCTGTCTTTGAGCAAAGCATAAAAGGTTTGCAGAGGTGACAAGGAGCAGGGGAAAACCACCCTGCATAAAAAGGCACATTTGAGAAACAGACATTCCCAGAATCTGCCTCCTGAACTTTCTTTGTTGTGTGCAGTACTTTTCATCCAAAGAGACAGGTGACCCTTCAAGTTCTGTGATGATTAAATTGCCTAAATTCAAGAGAATTACCATACTTTCACATGGTTTCTGAGCTTCTTTCAAATTCCTGCAAAATCTGTCAAACCTGACACAGGGATTCCTTCGGTGCTACGTGTGGGAGACAGCAGGCAGAAGGAGGCAAATTGCTTTCAGTAAATAATTTACCTTAAAAGAAATCAGCTGAAATTTTATGCATTGTTTTACTACATCAAAGCAAGCATCCTGATTCTAAACTGAAGGGGCAGTAGGCCCAGCAGTCACCAGAGCACAAAATAACATGAAAAATATCTGCCTTGATACTTTAAGAGACTATATGAAGTGTAGGGAGGGTGACAAAGCAAATAGCACCAGAGCATCTGCCTGTGTAGCCCCAGGTCTGGAAGCAGCCTCCTGGCCTTCCAACTTCTTCCCTGCATGTACCACCTCTGTAGTAACCACAGGCTAGGTGCAGATCCCCTATCACAGGCTTGGTCACTTTTCCACAAATGATTCCAAAGGTACAAATGATTGGAGTGTACTAGATGGAAGCTTAAATTGGCTGCAGAAAACCAGGGAGAGAGAGATAACCATTCCTGCTTCATGTGTTTGGTACCGGATGACAACATTCTCACTTCAGGGTAATCTGAGCTCAAACCAAACTCTCCCTCTGCTTTCCACTGCTGATATGAATAAGCCTAACTTGCCCTAGAAAGGTTTTCTTCATTGCAGACAGGTTTAACTTTAAAATCAGATAGGACATGAATTCATGCCAAATTTCTAGCTCCAGAGTGGCTGTATAGTGCCACTTCTGGAAGAATGCTGGAGATCTTCAATGATAACATCCTCGGGGGATGAAGGCTCCTGAATTCTCCTACCGGAAAGTAAAGGTTAAGTTTTCCTCTCCCATTCCATCACACAGATAGGACCATCCTCTTTTTCTTGCTTCCCTGCAGCCAGCAGAGTCATTGTTTACACTCTGTTACACAACAGCTTATTAACTTACTTTAGTATTGAAAGTATCATCTCTTTTCCAAAACCCATGAGAAAAGTTTCCTTTCACTTTTCTATTCTTATTTCTCTTTCATTCTTAACTAAGCAACTGGGGAGAAACAAAGGAGAAGACAGATATCACAGAGAAATCTGCTTACATTTTCTCCTACCTAGTTCTCCTCTTTGCCTGTTGGCCACCTATTACTTCAATCCTCTGCTGACCATCTGTTCAACCTCCCCGCTCCAACAAAAAAAAAAAAAAAAAAAAAAAAAAAAAAAAAAAAAAAAAAAAAAAAAAAAAAAAAAATCCTTTTTTCCTTTCTCCTCACAAAGCAAAGCCTGAACATCAAGGAGAGCCCTCATGTGTCCAGCTTGCCCTCTGTAGATTGTCAGCAGCCACAAGACATCATCTGGAAATTATTACACACCCAAACGAGGCAACCAGACTCAACATGTGCACAGGCACCAGAAGAGTTCAAACTCGTTACTTGAATTGCCACAAGTTTTTCCTGGAAGTAAGATTTATTTTAACACTGTTAGATAAGATAAAAAGACCCAGAATGAGTCCTTTATATAGCTCTCCAACACAAACAACAGAGAACAATCAAGGCTTTATGCATGAGCTAAGCTCCATGACAATTACTGACAACACCTAATGCCCATGTTATGAAAGGCAGGAACAGGTCAAACATTTCTGTCTGACCAGACAAACTATAAAACAAGTGAAATCACAATTAAATTTTTGGCTTAGGAGGATACTTTACAGGTAATATGGATGATCTATAGACCAGGGGACACATCACAGACATTCAACAACATCAAGGCTTCTAAAAGAAATAGCAGCTGGTTTCAGGTGGCTGTTCTGCTGAACTTCCAGCTAATGTTTTAGTACCTAAATCTCAACTAAAAAATTATATTAAATTACTAACCCACTTGGGCTTTTTAACTTAAGGTCACAAAGATGACCAAAGATTTTTTTCAATCACTCTTACCCCTCCAGAATTTTTTTTCTAAAAGGACTCAGCAAAATTTCATGCTAGTATTTATACTGCTGATTATTCTTTTCCTATCTCAACATGCTTGCTAGTCAGGCCATACAAATTAGCATGAACCCAGGCACCTACAGAGAGACAGCCCTAGGTCAGAGGATAAATATATTTTTACTTCAACAAATATAATTAATTATTGCAGAAATTGTATTCAAAAACTTCTTTATTGAACAAAACCACATCACTACAACACAGAAAATAAAATTAGAAAAAATGGAATTTTCCCCCAAATGCTGCTGTAGAATCTGGTTACTAGAAGAGATTAAAGGGAGAGCAGCATACAAGCATAAGAGCTTTGAAAAGCAACAAAAAAAGGGAAAAAAGTGTTCAAAATGCCAAAGCTATCACTGACAAAGTGAAATCACAAACACCTTCATAGTAGAACAAATTTCTACTAAGACATCCGTCCTTCAGATAATTTTAAAGAAAGCAAAGTGGAGCTTAAAGGTATATACTGAAGGTTAGAAGTAATACAAATTACAATAGTGATGAGAAAGAATATTCAGCATTGCAAGCTATTTTTTAACAACCTTGAAATGACATCAAATAAAGCAGGGACTTCCTGTACCAAGGCTTACAAACGATATCTGCAAATAGCACTAGCTTACATTTTTGTACTGCTGTTCTCTCCAAGGACCTAGAACAGGTCTTGAAACTTCAGAGAAGCAGCAATTTCTGTTTTGAAAAATAGCTGACAATAAGACCATGATACAGAGAAGCAGTAGAGAAGCAGTGTCCCACATACACTGAAGTTTTCAGAAACCCTTTGTAAACTACTTGACCATTGTTGGCTATATCAGTCATCCCTTCTGCACTGCAATTACAGGGCTTCCAAACAAGAAAAAAGGTGGAGCTGTTCAGCAGAGAGGTTGAGCAGAGCCTGTTCTGCAGCCATTTTGGGGATGAGGGAGCTGTAATACATCATTTTCCTTAATCCCTAATAATCTTTGCCCTAGCTGCTTCCTCCTGGCATTATGCAACCTGCACATAACGGCAGATGAGTTTCATTAAACCCACAAGTAATATTTGGCTATGCCTGACATCTCAATGTAAACATGATGCTTTTGACCACGAACATGCAGTGATGCCTTAAAAGCCTCTCTGCTCCTTACACACAAAGCTGGGGCAGATATTTACACAGTGTAAGTGGAAGAATTACTGCAGCTGAGCAAAACAGATGTACTTACAAGAACGTATGTGCACTAAGTGCTTCTACTAATCCTGAGCACCCAAAAGGGCAGACTCACAGACACAAGGGCACACTGTTGAGGGGACAGATGTTTTTTGAACTGCTTTCAAGACAGGATCATTAATTTAATTGGCTGACTTAAAAATGTTGCTTACACTATCAATTCTTTGTTAGTTTTCTTATTAGCTTCCTAGTGCAAAACTGTACTGCAGCAGAGCTCTTGAAAACAACAGCTTTAATATCTCTAAGTGAAGGTGGTCACAATGAAGGCATAAGATTTCACATAAGGTGATAAAGTGCACTTTATAAATTAGTTGTACACACCCCTTAACACTGCATAATAAAAAAAGGATTCCAATCACATTCCAATGGAAGAGAAACTCCAGCACATTGCAGATTACCATTTAATCTTCACTGATTCTACTTTCTCTTTCATATCTTTTTTCTTTGATACCCTCTTTGGTCACCAGAGCCAGGCATAAATCTACATCTTCCCCTTATCTGGATAAACTACAAAATACTAGAGCTTCCTGTAGCCTTTTGTTTTTTTTAATAGAGAATTCATATTTTGCTTATAAAGATGATGAAAAAAACAGCCTTATTACTTACTACTATTCAAACTCTCTTTCCAGATTGAAGCAGTTTCATCATCAATAAAAAATCTTTTGTTTTAATTAAACCCTGAGACCTCTGTTTATATAATGTCCATAAAGGAAAGAAATTAAAGGCCTTGCCCTTCATATCAAGTCTCTGCATTGTTATATTCTAAGTAGAATGAGTGAACTCATTCTTCAAAGCATCAGAATGCTTTAATGCAGTGGCCTTTAAAAAAAATCCCTGAAAATAGCAATTTTTGTTGAAACTGACACTTTTTCTTGCCTTTTGACTATGATTTTCTTTTCCATACATTTTATTTGCCATATGACCCAAGTTGTCTTTCTCCCTGACTCCAAAGTCTAGCTGTTTGTGTCATTTTCTCATCTGCTCTTCTTTTCAGTTTCTACTCTGCCTTTCAAATTCCTCTTTTTCAGATTTTGTCAGCTTTGCTCTTTCACTTAAGCTGTAAATCATTCCATACCACAGGGAATTTTACTTCTGGTTTTGCTCTCTGTACCAAACTTGCAGTGTTTAAACCACTTCTAGAAAAGAAAACTTCTAAGTACAAGCTAGTAACTGAGACAGCAGTTTGTGGACACTTTACTGGTCATTCTGGTGATGTTGAAATAACTTCCCAGTGGCTGATACAGACTCTTCTACAATAGCTTGAATTGAACATTTTTTTAATACCAAATGTTCTTTAGGTATGATTTCACATGCTTAGCTGATGCAGTCTTCATGACCCAAATTATTTTTCAAGTGTCACCTTGAAAAGAAAAGTTTTAATTGCTTAAGTTTTGAAGACATGGGGCAGAAATTGAACTCTGGCAAAAATCATCATCCAAATCTTCAGAACATCTGAACATCTGCAGAACAGCATTATGAGGCTATTCCAAAATGTCCAATGTTAGAGTTAGAATTATGCCTCCTCTCTTAACCTTCTCACTAAGGTGCAAGAGCAGCAGTAACTTCTTCTGGACACTCTCAGGACAAACTAGAGACAACATCCATCAATTTCTCATCACTTCATGGAAAAGGTGGATAAGCAGATGGAATTGTCCACCAGCTGGACCACAACAAACCTGGCCTGTGGCACCAAAGGAATGAAATTTTGTATGTGTCTCACAAAAATTGAGCCTGAAAACAGAGAAGATGGCTCAGGTTTCCTGCTCAGGTACCCAGCCTAAGTATTGGACAGTCAATAGCTTAAGAGAGACAGTCTGCCCAGAAACCACTGGAGAAAAGTGAAGTGGAGGGAGTCAAATAGGAGGAAAAAGCCATGATGAAAAGCAGGTTGAAAGGTGCTGCTGAAGAACTGAGCCCAAGGAAAACTGCGTTGGTCTGCAGGAGATGAGCAGATTACAGCCAGCTTTCTAGGGCACTCTGTTCAAGTGTGAGTAGAGCCAAGTGGTACAGTTCACCACACTGGAGAATAATTTTTCAATTGAGCTGCTTCCTCTTTGCCTGGCTGACTGACTAATATGTCATTTGAACAATTAGAGTGGTTTCTCTGTGTCTTCCCTCACAATTCAATTGAAACGTCGGGACAATTTGCCCACAATCTAATAGGAGCAGACTTGTATCATCCTGCATGTTTATGCAAAGTTGAGGAACATTAAACATTTTCTCAACTTTAAGGTCCCCCATAGATTTTGCTGCTAACACCGGGTCAAGTTGTAGAAATGAGAAATGCTCACACAGCAAATGCTTCTACACTGTTGGATTGCAAGAGGCTTTTTCAAAGCGCTGTTTGTGCATTTTAGCTGTGAAACTTCCAGGGATATCAGTAGGAGTCACACAGCTAAATCCCCAGGCAACACTTTCAGAAATTACTTATATTTAAAGGAGGATTAGAAGAAAATACTTCTTAAGCCATTTTCCATGTAACATTTTCAGTCTAAAATTTGGAGAAATACAGAATCATTTGGGGGAAATACACGATTCACTGGGTATCAATTTTCCCATCCAATTAGGCTGGGCAGCTATGCTGAGTATTTAACACACACCCTTGCTTCCCCCTCCCTTTCCACAGAGTGTATATATTAAACACAAGTTAAGACTTCTGGGTTTTCAACTTTGTTGATTTTACATTCCTTCTGGGATTTAAAGTAGTACTTTGTTTAATTATTTTTCCTCTACTCATCCACAGTATTGAATGACAGTAATAATGAACTCAGAATCATTGTACAAATCCCAGTAGGAACCATTCACAGTTTGCTAATAGGACATTATATTTGCATTACCAAGTTCAGTTCAAAGCAAGTTGTGTAAATTAGCTCTGAGGGTTACTACCGTGAATCTAAAACCAGAACATCAGGTCAATTAGCACAGCTCCAAAGTACAGTATTTTGGGTGAAAACATAAGGGGTATGATTAAAATTCTAGGAAAACCTCTTTTCAGCTAAGTGCCTCTGAAAACATGTCTGGTTTCACTTCTGGGAGAAACCAGAATGTCTCAGCTCACAGCAGTGTAGCCTGATGCCAGTGACCCTGCTGCCTGATAAGCGCTATTGACCTGTTCTAAAGAGGGGGCAAATTTAATTCCCAGGAGGTGCAGAAATCCTCAGAACCCTACAGAGACACTTCCTTTCCCATCCAAATTGAAAGAACAGGTGAGTATGAGGAAGACATGGAGGATGTGTGAATTTAACATGGATTATATTGCTTACATAAAATTGCAACTAATGCACAAAAGATACTCAGTTTCCTTCACAGAGACAAACCCAGCATGCACCAACTCACAGCCAGAGACTAAAAAGTCACAGTTTAATAATGCTAAAAGAAGGCCCACAACAAATTAAGGCAAGAAGTTCCCAGTAACAAATCCTATAGGACTATTTACTTTTAGGGCAGACAAACATACATGTACACACACACAAACAAATATGGTTAGTAGTAGTAGTAGTAGTAGTTAATGAACTTAAAGAACTTCAGAGCCCACATGGCATCTTTGGACAAACTGCTGGAACAGAAGTATGCAGACATAACAGGAAAAGAGGTATCCTAATGAAGTTCTACCTCAGAACTGCAACTCTGATGAAGGCAGAAGGTGTCACCTAAAAAGTAAAAGGAAGGGCCAATGGATATTGTTCTGGTCAAGTCTGTTAATTGGTCTAGATCCTACAGTCATTTCAGGTCAGCCATCAAGTCAGCACAGCACATGGGTTATACCTCTGCCTGGCCAAAGATGATCTTAAGATTCATTCCTTGAAACATTTTGTGGTTAAGCTTCTGAAATTTTATGTAGCTGCCTCGAAAGGAAGCTTATTCTTTAATGCTAACACATCACTATTATCTGCAGAAAGATACTTGAAATAAAAGTTAGGCAACTTCAGAATTATTTTACCTTAAAAGATGGGATTTCAGATTACACAACAGAAGTCATTCAATAAACAGGTTTTATAGTCAACTGTATAAAAATGGTCATTCTTCACACAAGAAGATGGCTAGAGCTGGGACACAGAGGGGTATTTCATCATTAATATTTATAATTCTTTAATTCATTAGGCTGCAGCCTGATGGATCTATAGGGGCTGAACCAAGGAAAACTGTTCACAAGGCCTGAAAGAAACTACTTTGATATATACAGAACCAGGTAGAAAGGTATAAATAAAGAGATACTGGGAAACAAATTCGATGTTTTGAGTTGAGTACCTCCACAAAATACTCTCAGGTTTGTGTGCATGACCAGCTAAATAGCTGTAACCTCCTGGTGGATGTGGTGAGAATGAAAGGATTTGCCTATGTGAGAAAACAGCACACAAATACATAACAGATTCTACCCTAGCTGCAATGCAAACTGATGTGTGAAACAGAAAATGGGCTTTTAGTGAATTATAAATAGCTGGCAAGGACTGAATACTCAGCTGGGTGAAAAATGCTTTATATGGAAGACAGTAACACATGAAAGATCAGAAAGCATACGTAAATGGAAATAAAATGAATATGTTGTTAGAATACAAACAAACAAAAGTTGTATTTTGGAAAGTAAGCACTATAAGATGCTTACTATTGCATGACAACTCAGCAACAAAGAGAGATGAGCTAAAGTGCTCAGAAAAGCAAATAATATTTGGTATAATAAGTGCTTCTGAAACTAGGTAGAATAACACAAATCAAATGACTGCTTACTGTATACCTACTCAGTAGCACAGGAAAGCTTAGATTAGCCTTAGGAGTCTTAGATTACAAGCACAAATGAATTTGCAGAGGCAGTGAAGCAATACATTACTGCAAGATTCAATAGGATCTACTGTGAAAAAAAATCCCTCTTTAAAGGACTATTCACCAAATTTGAATTCTCCATTTTTTTTCAAATCAACTTATGGGTTGTTTTCTTTCTTTATTTAAATTACAACTCTTCTTTTCAATTTGCTGTTATTTTCCATTGGGTTCCTCTCATGTTTCTTCCATCACTTTATATAATCATTAAAGAGGCAGAGAAACTCTCAAATATTTTGTCCTGAAGAAGAAAAAAAAACCAACCCAAGATTTTTCTGTCATTCTGCCTTTCTATATCCATACTGAAATATCAATTACAAGTTTTCTTTTAACATACACAGATGCAGAAATGTACCTGAATCTGTGTCAGACTTCTAGGTGCATCCACAGAGGGTCAGGGCAAACAGGAGTGGGGAAATAAAGCTTATCTCTTCTTCCTCTGTGTCTAACATGATTCTGTCAGTCTATCATCTCCCTAATGAGTGGCAAATTCTTATTCTTAATTGTGCATTATTTCCATTTTCAGCATTTTTAAAACTAAGTTATCTAAAGAGAAAAGATGTCGAAAGGGGAATCATACCCTAAGAAAATGCATTTGAGGAGCAGCAATTAAATACTCACTTTCTAAAAAGTTGTGAGGCAGAATTGCTTAATAATGGTTCATTTCAAATGAACCCAAAGAAACTCAGATTTTTAATAACTTCATTCTCCTTGGTCTTCCCCAGAAGATATTTAAACAGGGCACACAATTGCAATTAGCAGCAGGAAGCGAGTATTGCTTCACTAAAGCAAAATGGAGCATGACAGCATAGAAAAATACAGCTGCCTACTTTGATTTCTGGCATTTGATTTTGGTCAAAATATTTTTCTGGGGAGAAGTTCCATGTCATTTGGATAGCTACCATTCTTTGAAATGCAATAAGATATTTATGTTTTCATAATTATTTTTTAACAGAGTTTTGAGTGCTTGTTCTGCCATCAAATCAGAAGATCTGTAAGAGGTATTGTCCAGCTGAACCGGTCAAATTGACAACTGGGGGCCAGGTGTGTTCATTTCACAGAGCTCTGACACACAACTCCTGCCACATGAGGTTGTCACCTCTTCCTGCAGGGCTTCTTCACAATTTACTAACATCCATTCTCTGCACTTTAAGAAGCTCTCCTCAGCTTTTTCTCTCATGCCTTCCTTGAAAAACAGGAATCCCTGGTTTCTGGAGGTTCTGGACCAGGAGCGCACTCGAGGCCAGCAGAGAGTGAACAGTGCCACCTCCTGCCCCACTGCCCTGAGCTCAAGGGGCCATGCACCCCCTACTGCAGCCAGCCAGGCACGTAATGACTTAGCAGGTTCAGATGGCACAACAGACCTGCCGAGCTTCACAGTGCAGGGAGGAGTGGGGAGACACACAGCATGAAGGGGAACAAAAAGAAACCCTTGTGTCACAGCTTCTGTCACCATGCCATAAAAATCACCATGTACTCTACTAAGAATCACCTTTGATTAACCTTTTATCTTCTGCCCTCCTTAGTTAAGGAATTAGCAACAAAAGCATTAAATGACACTGCATTTCCTTTATTTGATTTGCACACTCTTTAGACTTCATCAGTTCTGAAAGGTTTTAGTATAATCTGCTTTCTACTGGGCATGGGCAAGGCCACACAGATACACGGCATCCCACTTACAACAAAAATAAAAGTAATTATCCTGCTTTGCCAAATATTTGAAGAATATTTGTTCTTTTACCTTAAACTTCCCAAGAAACAGACTCTGCAGCTGCACTATTTACCTACAGTGCTTGTATTTACAGTACTCTTGTATTTACAGTGATTTCTAGGAAAACAATGCTACTCTCAAATACATTTTTGTGATGGATTTTAATTTAATTGAGGACAATTCCATTCTTTGAAACAACACAATAATGCAAACATTCTTTAGACAGAGAAAAAATATACAGGCACCCTAATAAGCTATAAATCCTTTCCACAAGCTTCTGCTGTCTTTTTAAGACTTAAATTATCTTTGTTGCTGTGGATTGGGTAATCATAGCATTCCAGATGTGGATGAAGGAACCAGATGGACAACAGAGAAAATAAAATCCTTCACTGTCCAAAAAAGTCTATTTCAGGAAAAAACTTCTTACAAAAAGCACAGAGGCAATAATGTACTCGGGGTACCCTGATGGGAATTCTAGCTGATGGGAACCACAACTATTTCAGATCAAGCAGCTTCAGACCAAAGGGACAGCTTGTATGGCTGTATTTAAGGGCAAATCTCAGCCTCTCGAAAACGTACTTCATTCACTGCAATGGCTAAAACAAAATGAGGATTCTCATTTTTTTCCTAAAAACACTGAGCAGATTAAATGTCCTCTAGACTTGCCAGGATAGTTAACAGAAGACCCCTCTGGGAATTATCTTTTGGCAAAAAGAGAGCAGCTCTCAGGCTGCTTGGGCTTCTGCCCAAGGTGGGACACTGTGTACCCAGCAGCCTGCAGATGCCAGCTGCATGCAACCTCCTCCATGAGGAAGCAGCCTGGGTCCCCCAGGGTCACTGCTGGGGCTGACACTGTTCAGCATTTTTGTCAGGAATGCTGATGGTGGGACCGAGTGCTCCCTCACCAAGTTCACTGAAGACACCAAGCCTTGGGGTGCAGACAATGCACTGGAGAGGAGGGATGGCATCCAGAGGGACCTGGACAAACTGGAGAGCTGGGTCCATGCAAGCCTATAAAGTTTAACCAAGCCTAGTGCAAGGTCCCACACATGGGTTGGGGCAATCCCAGGCACACCTACAGGCTGGGCAGAGAAGGGACAGGGAACAGCCCCTCCAGCAAAGATTTTGAGGTGACAGTTGATGAACAGCTCAATGTGAGCTGGCAATGTGTGCTTGCAGCCCAGAAATACAAGGAAAATGTGAGCTGCATCCAAAGGTGGTCAGAAGGTCAAAGGAGGTGACCCTGCCACTCAGTAGAGACTTGTCAGATACCCACCTGGAGTCCTGCATCCAGCACTGGTGTCCCCAACATGAGAAGGACATGGAATTGTTGGAGCAAGTCCAGAGAAGGCCACAATATTTATAAGAGGACTGGAGAACTTCCCCTATGAACACAGGCTGAGTGAGTTGTGTCTCTTCAGCCTGGAGAAGAGGTTGTACAGAGCTCTCATTGCAACCTTCCAATATCCAAAGGGCAATACAGGCAAGTCAGAGAGGGACTGTTTGCCACGAATGCAGTGATAGAACAAGGGGATATAGGTACAAACTGAAAGAGGGTAGGCTTAGATTAGATATTAAGAAGAAATTCTTTACTGTGAGGGTGGTGGGACCCTAGAACAGGTTTGCCCAGAGAGGCTGTGGATGCCCCAACTCTGGCAGTCTTCAAGGCCAGGCTGGGTAAGGCCTTGAGCAGCCTGGTCTAGTGGGAAGTGTCCCTGCCCATGGCAGAGGAGGTTGGGACTGCCTGATCTTTAAAGTCCCTTCCAACACTTAACATTCTACAGTTCTATAAACCATTCATCACCCTGACTTTAAATGAGTACCATTTGCTGCTGGACCCCAAAAACTAAGTGATGCTCTTCACAGAGAGAGAAACTGTTTCACCATTTCAGTTGCATGAACTACATTTCAGTTACTCAGAAAGACACAGGTACTGTGTCAACATCAGCTGAGAGTACAGGGATCAGAGACAGGAGCTGAATCCAAGTGTCCAGCTGCTCAGTTTGTTACTCCAAACTGCACACTGCTTCAACAGACCCACATCTGAAGATTATTAAACACAATCAAAGTTAAAACTATTTCTAAAAGCATTATTGAGGTGAAAGCAAGTCCCAGCATCAGCTGTGAAAGAGAATACAATGCATACTGCCAATGTATTGTTTCACCTCAGGTGATGGGCTGAATCACCTGAAGGACCAGAATGTTCACAAGTTCACGGGGGATATCCCTGCTATCAGAAATAGCCAGTGTTCAGGGAGATTGCTTTCCAGCCTCCAGCACAGGGATGCCCCACCCCTCACACCAAAGAACAGCTGGGACATGCTAACAGTTCGTGGAGGGCAAGGCACCCCAGGTGACAGATTTTATGACTTACTGTGGTTGACAATGCCTATCAAGGGGGTACTCAAACTCTCCTCAAGGGGAGACTTTCACTTGCAAAAGTCAAAGCAAAAAGTTAATCAGCTGGTACATACCACAGAAACAAACTCTAACTCCTTTCACCTTTTCAGCAAGGCTCTGCTTTTGACCTGCTTTTTTCCACATTTTTTTTTCTACTTTCATTTACCCTTGTTCAAAAAGACAATCAACAAAGGTGTTTCTGCAGGCACAGCTTCAGTATCTGCACCAACTGTCTCTGTTGCTATAGAGTCAGTGTCAGCATGCAGCTTAACCCCAAAACCACATTCAGAACATTTGCAGCTCAGGTGGGCTGGCAAGGAAGGCAGCCTTTGTGAAAGTGGACACATTGAGGCCTATCATAAGCACAGGAACTGCTGCAGGGAGCGGGGTTAGAGGGTACCACAGTACTTCATTCTGAATCCAATAGATTCAAAGGATGGGAAGAGAGTGGGGAAGACAGTAAAACATAAATGGGAAGATCTTGTGTCACAAAACAAGTCCCTCTGTTCTGCATGGACATTTAGGTTTCTGCATCTTTGAAAGTCTGGCTGATAGAAGTGATATCATCAAAATCCCATTTTAGCTGCATTACTTAATCTGCTTTTAGCTCAGCACTATCATCTCCTCAGACTGAAATGGCCAACACACACAAAGATCGACCTCAGTGTGAACAGCTGTCTCTAGTGCTGCATCAGCACAACCCATCACAGGCAAGTTACTTGCCACAGGGCATAACAGGGAACACCCAATCCAAGCACAACTCAAATGGTATTTCAATTCAATGCTTTTGACAAGCTTCCTTCCTACTGTTATAATTTTTTCACATTTCCCTTTATATTTTTGATAAAAATTCTTCTGCCTAAGAGCCCAATACTTCCAGACTTCCTAGTAAAAACTAAAAAAAAATATTAAGAGATCCCTCAAAAAGGCTCTTGAAACCTCTTGAAACAGACCTCTGTTCTGAGCAGCTTTAGCTAAATTAAATATTTATAAGTGAAACAAAAGAATGAAAGGAAAATCAGAATATCCTCAAGAATCAATGCAACACAAAACACAAGGAGCAGGAAGGACCCACATTAGCAGAAACATCTTCACAACTGACACCTTCAAACTACCAAAATCTTCCAAAAAACTCACAAATCAAGCTTGATATACAAGCTTCGAGCATTTCTGTGTCATCTAAGTGAGATATTCCTCAAAAGAGACAGAAAGTGCCCTCCTGCCAGACAAAATATGTGAGCAGTTGAAAAAATGAAAAATAATTTTAAAATCACATCCCATTACTCACCCTGATGTTCATTTTTAGTAAGTTCAGTTACTAATTCTCTCACTGACAGCTTTGTATCCTTTTTCCTGGTCATCTCCTGAGATCAGCATCTCTCATCTTCCAGCTCTTGGGGAACAAAACTACAATTCTGAGACCTTCCTTTAATTGCTCTTACTGAGCAATTAAACTTTTTATCTAATAATAATGGATTTTGAGTTCAACCTCCCACAGCATTCAGTGATGTTACTAAAGCTCTGCTTCAAAACAGCCCCAAATCATCAG
>WEIU01023793.1:58350-97764 GCA_013389925.1 Aegithalos caudatus | reverse complement strand
AATTTGATCCTCAAAGCTTGGTAACAATTTTATATGCAGTTACTACCATTACAGAATTATAAGACCAAAAGATGTATATGTGCACACTTAACTTATAAGATCTCAAGTGCTTTAAAATAAACCAAGAAAATGAGACCCATGCTCACAATCAGTGAAACACAAATAAGCACAGAATAAGCATAGGACTGCAAGTCCATGCAAATGCAGGAACACCAATTTTTCAAATGAAACAGCAGAGAAAATACTAACGAGCAGAGGTTAATTACTCATGCTATATTTGCCCAAGACAACACAAAAGGAGCTCTGCAAGACTGGGCTTCTTGAGGGGGTTGTTTTTGCTGTTGATTTGTCCTTTGGGGTGTTTATGAGGACATGACTTTTCCATGCTGCCCAACAGAAGGCTGCCAAGAGCTACTTTGGAACATCAGCTGAACGTCAGCTCAGAGTAAAGGATGCTACCAGCTGCACTGCCAGTAACTGCACAACCACCGAGGATTTTACACCTTCTGCGAAAGCTAAACAGAGGGACCAATGGCTAAATCCTGCAGGATCACTGCTTAAGTAGAGATGGCCATAAACATAAGCAATGAGACATTCAATTTCACCACTCACTTTAATCACAACAAGCATTTCATAAAGGTGTGACATGCAGGACTTAATGGCCTCGCCCAAATTAGAAGTGGAGACACAATGAGACTCAGAGCAGCAGCTTCTTCCTCGCAGAAGCCCATCTGTTACACTCTGTGTGGGTTCTCCTTTAATGATTTATTTAAACAGAAGCAATCAAAAGGTCCAGCTCTTCAGTTTAGAATCAGATAATGGCTGAGACAGGGGATGAACTGTAGAAACAATATAGAAAGCCTATTTGGTGAAGAAAGACTAGCACTGAGGAAGAACATTGAAACACCACCTGAAAAACCAGTAGAACACAGAATCATTCTGGTTATGTCATAGGCACCTGGGTTTATGTCATACTTAGTTGGTATTTTTTGTATCAATTAAAAATAGTGTAAAATTGTTAATAATCTTTACACATCTTCCAATTCCAAAGACCAGTTACAAATAAAAATAGAGAAGCTTTTGTATTACAGCTACCACTAAAAACAAATATTTAAACAAACAAAAAAGGCAGGTTTCCTAGTGCACCTATTGTAAGATTTTCTGTGTTGCACCTATCAGAATAAAAATGTCTTTGAAATAGAATAAAACTTCTTTGTAGCAAATGGTCATTAACACTTTGATAAATCACATCCTATACAATTGTATATGAAGCATGGAACCATCTTTTCATAAATATTTCAGTATGCAAGAGTAAGTATTACATTAAGCAGAACCACCAGTGGTTTCTGCTGTCCGGACAATATTAAGTTTTAGACTAATTAATTACATCCTTCACAACAGTCAAATTTGCAGCTTTTGGAACAATGACCATAAAAAGAATAGCAGAATTTTTGTTATTCTTAGAAGTACATTCTGAACATATTTTATTCCTAAGTATTATTCTAAAGCCAAAACATTGGGATTTTTTTAATTTTAAAAAAGCAGATTAAAAAATGAACTCTGATAGGTTTCTCTTCTGTTGAAAGGATAAAACACTGTAAGATATTCTGTGCAAGCATGCAGAGTGTGTGTATTGAACAAAAGAAAGTAAAACCGAGTGTGATAGAAATTTCCAGTTTCCCAAGAAACCCCTCTGCTATGACTAGTTTGTTGCTTAATAAATGTATCTGTTCAATTCGAGAAAGCTTTACAGTACAAGTGGGCTGGTAAGTGCTTTAGGACTTACACAAGCAATTTCTAAGACAATAAAAGTCAAGGATGGCAACAAGAGTTGAGCAGAGAGACTGAAATATCAGCCTTCAATCAGTAGTTTGGGTTTTGGTATTTTTTCAAAGGGTTAAAAAGCTATTTTCATGTGCATGAAAGCCTTTATTTTATATTTCCTCCAGAAATTAATGCAGTATAGAAATTCTACTTAACATGACTTGGCAAGCACAACCTAGCAATTAGCTCGGGAAGCACGGTCCCCCCTAGCTGTGTGTGTACATACATTACTTACAGGAGGTGCTTTCCCAAAAGCGTAATGGGAACAGGCTGAGAGCAGCCAGGAAAAGACCTCAGCAGACAAGGCAGGAAAACTTGCCCATCAGTACTGGTGGTGAGGAAACCACAACAGGGTAGGTTTCATTTCCAGCCCTGGGTTACAAATGCCAATCAACCCAAGCTGGGATTTATAAGCACAATCCAACAGTTTTGGCAGACAGGCAAATAATTAAGCTTCACTTGTCTGGAACACAAGTTTGGTTGTTTTGGGCTGTAAAGCAGCTCTCCTCTTTGCCATAACAGAACGTGACTTTATAAGACAGGTCTGCTCAAAGTTCAAGCACAAGACCTTAGCAACTTTCCCAGAACCATCACATCTTCGGCTGTGGTCCAGAGAATATAAAGCTCACAGAGAATCACAACACCACTTGGCTTCACGTGTTTATTGTAAGAGATTGAGTCAATCAGGATTGATGCTGGGCAATCAGCTGGGGAACTGTTTCACCACCATTTCAGGTAAAATTACATGACCTCCAAGTCTCTGGCTTTCCTATCTGTAAAATGGCAATAACAGTTGATCACTTTTATAGCAGCATTTTGATGGCCTCAGAAGAAAGTCAATGTCTAAAGGGCAAGTTAGTACTATTCATCCTAAAATGCTAATACATTGTGTTACTTGTCAGTGCTATTATCCAACATGAAAAGCATATTTTTTAGCATCTCTAAAAATACGAAAGGATTTTTTGTCAAATTTCCTTCATAGAAAGCACTGACAGCTCTCAGTGCAGTAAGCCAAGCCTGATTTTTGCACTACATCTGCAATATCTTTTATACTTGGGCAGCTGGCACAGAGCGAGAAAATTCATTAACATGCTAATGATGTGTCCTATTTAAAATTCCAGCTCTGATTATTGTGTGATTAAGTCTCTTCCCTTGACGTCTGCTTCCTTATATCTGCATTACTGTGAGAAATCAACAATTATTAATGAAGTAAAAAATAGGTGACCAATTTATACACAAGATAAAGACAAACACACACATACATTTTAGCATTTAATTTTTTGTCTAATATTTTCCATAAAAGACAGTATTATGTTCAGTAAAAATAATGAAAAATAAATATTAAAGTTTTCAAGAAGGACAGGCACAAAACAACAATTCAAGTGCCAAATGACATAGAAATAGACATGAATAGGACCTAATCCTAACCTAGTATACAGGTTGGGGCAGGAACAGAGAAAAGAAGGCAGAACTGCCTTTCTCTGCAGCAACAGATTTTATTGGAATAAATGAAACAGGCCTAAGGCTGTGAAGTAAGTCAGGTCAGCTACCCCAACTCAAATCACACCTTTCACAGTGCAGACAAAGCCAACACAATTATCTCCAGTTCTTTCAAACAACAGCAAAAACAAATGGCAACAAAATTGTATTCCGGGTCTTTATGCTTTATTCTCTCACATAAAATAATGCTGCAAAATAGTACTGTTCCATAAAGGTGGCCTCTTTTCCTCAAGACACCATCTGTATACTGTTTTCCAGAGTGTATCTGAAGGCTTACATTCAGTTAAACGAATGGTATCAACCCCATGCCAGTGTTCTCAAATATATCCATTTTTTAAAGGAGAAAATAGGGTGGATCACATGTAAAGGGGGCAGGGATGAAGAAAAGGGAAGATATCAGCTTTCAATTTATGTATCTCTGACTAGTATCTGCTTGACCACATTTTATTTTAACACAAGGATAAATTTCTCCTTTTGCCTACAGAATCACAGTAAATTAAAAGAAAATCTACAAACACCCAATATTTTGAAAGCTATTGTCACAAATGGTGGGACAGTAGAGCTCAGGTAAAGAAGGTATCTCCTTTCAGCATTATACATGCAAAAGGGAAAAAAAAAGTCTATGAACTGATACCATTTCTGTTGCTTCAGCAAGCATCTTGTACAGGCTTGATTTAAAACCCTGTTAAATTAAAACACAAATATATGTGTATTATAGGAAGTTTAATTGCCCTAAAATAAAAGAGAAACAAACTCTTTTCAACTCTCCTGAAAATCCAAGGAGAGAAGAAGCATTGCCTGATGTGCATTTCTGGGTTTGTATCACAATGCACTAAATTTGACAAATCATTTTTAATAATTTTATCTAGATTCAAAAAAAGCAAGTTCTTATCCAGAAGTGTGTGTATATATACATTATTCTATGCATTTCTAAAACATTGTATTAGATGTATCCAGCTGCCTACAAATCTTTTTGTTTCTAAGACAGCTCTGCTTATCCTCTTGCCTATGAAGAAACTTCATATGCTTCTAAAACAGAGGCACCTTCCTCTCTTCACCCAACCTACTACTCATAAGATCCAGGAAAAAGAAAGACATTTCAAAATCCTAAAGCTTCAAAGTAGCTTTTGAGATTGCATTTAGTTTAGAGATAATTATAGTAACTGTACCTTTGTAGTCAATCAAATATTACAGAGCTTTTTCATTTAAGCAAGCAGCAAGGCCATTTTATCTGCTTCAACTTCAGGAGTGCAGCAGGCAAGAGAGCAAGCCAAGTTTAGGAATGACTTTGCTGTTTGATAATTTGTCAGTAGCTTTCCCAGTAATCGCAGACAACCTCCCCAATTTCCAACATGACACTACAAGCACACTTGCTCAAAGTTGTGTGAGAGCAGCACTTGGCAAGTTGTTTAAACTCCCCCTCAAACACAAATTTACTATGAAGACTCTTACTTTCAGAATAAGGAATAATCTCTGGCACCTCATGCATTCAGGCCCACCAGCAAATGTGTTATATATGTATGTACTAAACATTTAGGTTTATATACTAAACATATTCCTAGTGTCACAGCCAGACACATCTACTGCTTCTGCATAAAGACTACATCTTCCTCTGTATGTGAGCACAAGCACAGTGCCATCATCACTGTGATAAAAATGGGCTTGGAAAAGAAAGGTTTTGAGAACTGGGCTAAGACAGATTTCAAAAAGTGGTATATTGCTTGTTCCCCACAGCCTTCCCCAACTCCAGGGGAAACAGCTGGGAGGATATTGAATATACTGCTTCTCTAGGTCATTGCCAGACTTTTCTCAGAACAATCAGTATGGTTTGTGAAATGCAGAATGATTCATCAAACCCAGCACACCTCCAGGAGATCAGGTCTGAGCAAACAGCTGTAACAATCTGTAAACTACTCACCAAAGGCAGTCTCTCCTTGCTCAAGTTCTTGTTTCAGTCTGGAGTAATCATCTTTGATTCTCTCTAACTTTCGCGTATTTCTGGCACTCAGAACCAACAGTTCATTGAGAAGTCCTTCCAATCCCTCCTTCTCAGATGTTAATGACCTTATTTCTTCTGCAAGATCCTTCGCAGTGCCAAAATTACTGCCTGCATGTTTTGTGGAGGCAGGGGAAGAAAGAGGAAAAAGACAATGAGGAAGACACTTGCAACATCAGTAGCTTACATAGCAATCTTGGAAAATTAGGCAATTGTACTTCCCAATAGCAAGGGGGAAAGAGGGAAAAAAGAAAAAACTGCTTTTCAAGCATCCATTTAATTAATATTACAAGAATAATAATTGTAGCTGATTTAACCTTACACGCAGAGAAATGGTATTTTTCTTTAATTATTGATACAATTTACATTTTTTCAGGAAACCTGTTCCTAAGGGTTTGCACTGCAAATAATGTCATACTGTAATTCATTGATCACTGCAGTGTGATCTAGCAGACCACTTTCTTCCTTTGGAGGACCCCTCAATGTACAGTACATTTGAAATCAAGGTTGCAAACCTGATGGACCCTGAAGTATTTCCTCCCTGAACAAAGCAGCCCTGTGCTGGTTTTTGTAAGAAGCACCAGAAGGTTGTTTATGAAGGAGACATCGCATTCCTTAAATGGCCTGCACCTCAAGCAGAGACCATGGGGAGATGTTCTTCTCAGAGAACACATTCAGAAATCACAACCCTTCACTTCTGGCTCCCCCTAAAACATCACAGACAGGCAGAAGGCCAGCTCACACTGTTCTGGAGTTTCTAAAAATGTCTGGTTCCTTTGGACAGGGATCCAGAGCAAAAGTTCAACTCCTAAGTGGTTTAGAGTGTAGCCTAGTAACATTTATCCACTTAACTGTTCTGAAAACCATTTTTATAACCAGCTGGAGAGGAATGTTTCCTTACTTTGAAAAGAAGTCTTTTGTAATAAATAGAAAATGACAGTGAGATACTCAGTCATTAAGTTACTTTTAAATAGCAGTAGAATAACAATGCCACATTTACATAACGGTACCAAAATCATTTTAATGATTGAGATACTTGGCTGGGGGGAAAAAAACCAAACCAAAAAAATACACAAAAGAAAACCTAAACCCCACCACCACACTTTAATCTAAAGAATTATTGATAAAAAAAATTTCCAGATAGAATTGCCCAATAAAACAAAGAAGATCTTTGGCATAAGACTTAAGCTCTGATATCATCCTAAATTAGCAAAAAAAATGGTAATATGATCTAATAAGTAAAGGTATTTAGAAAGTAAAGCCACTTGGAAGATTTAGCCTTGAAGCAAATATCAACATGAAACAAATCCAGTCACACAGAAGTCTCATCAGTTTCTGAAGTATGTGCTATGACTTTAGACTCCTGAAATCACTTTATAATATCACCAGTGTTATTCAGATATGAGAGTTTCTTTTTGGTTTTGTTTCAGCAATATAATACACTGTTGCTTAAGCACAACAGATCAATTTAAAAGTTTCTTTTTTGAAATATTAACATATAATCCAAACAATCAAGTCCACATCAGAAGATCCTAAATTATGGGATTACATCTTTTTGACCTGGAGTCTTCAAAGTGTTGGCCATAAAGTCTTAAAAGGGAACACTTTGGCTGCTGTTCAGCTTCTTTGAGACAAGGAAGCAAGAACAGGATGCAAGTGTTTACAGTGGTCAGAAGATGGCAAACCACCACCAGCAGCTGCCAGGAGAGGCTCCATTCCTCCAGAATGCCAGGGTGAACATCAGCACTTCCACCAAACACCTACAGCCATTCTCTCCTGGGGAAAAGACACTGCTGCAAACTCAAATGGCTATATGAGGACAGGTGTGCCAAAGGGAGGCTGCACTTAACAAAATTTTGAAAAATATTGTATGAAGTAAGTCAAGTTTAAAGACCAAACATTGCTAAGTATGGTAGTCCTGCTTTGCATTTGGGTTTTTGGTGGTTTTTTAGTCCCAAGACTATGATAGTTTCATTCAATCTCTTCCTCATTCAAAGTTGTCATTTTCTTGTTTTTCTTTAACAGATCAAAAGTCCTTCATTTCTAATTCCCAGTTAAAACCCTATTTGCCACTTCTGTCTTACAATTAAGTAACTATGAACTTGCTTTAAAAATAGCACATGTAGGATCTTACAAACCGTAGTAAAGCACTTATGGCCCACCAGTGCTTTACTGGGAAACAACAGCACAAATTTTTTTACCTTAATTTGTCATGTTTCCAAATGGGCAAAACAAAGCAGCAAAATAATCAAGGCAAAACAAGCAAGGAAAAATGACAAATATTCAGATGTTTCTAAGGGAATAAGACTTGTAAAGCCCACCTTTATTCACCTGAATTCATCCCAATCATCAAAGCACAAGAGGCTTAATAAAACATGAAGGTGAGAAAATCTTCATTAAAATCTGGAGCCTGCTGTTACATTTCAGAGGACAGCAAGGAAAAAGGTATGATATTGCATATGAAAGTTTTATATATACTGAATGGATCTGAATTCCCAGAGGAGAAGTTTATATCAAAACTGAGACTATAAGGAAATGGCACCAGATACAAACTCAAAAGCAAAAGACACCCTACCTGATGCAGCTTCCCATGACAGCAAAAATATCTGAAAGGCTGCAGTGAAAATTCAGAAGAGCATATAAAAACTCAGATATTGCAACTACCATAATCAGTGAGCTCTGACCTCAATCCTCAATAAAAAATTAATATATAATCCATAGCTGCTAGCATTGAAAATCATGCCCAAAAGGGTTGTGGGGTTTTTTTTTGGTTTGGTTTGGTTTTTTGTGTTTTCTTTTCCTTTGGTTTTTTGCTGGGTTTTTTGTTTGTTTGTTTGCTTTTGTTGAGACAATGTCACATTGGATGCCATACAAACATTCTGAAGACATATGTCAAGATATTTTATTCTGATAATGCTCTCAAAATGTTAAAATTCCTCTTTTTAGTAATTTAATAATTAGCTTGCCTAAGTGAAAACAGTAAGTATTACTTTGTCAACCACTCAGAGCTATGTTTTACACAGTCATACCAATAACAGGGTTCTAGTTGGCTGATATTAGTTTAGTCAGTCTAACTCTTCCCATGAAGTTTAAAATTCATGCAGCCAATAGGACTGTTTGCTCATAAAATCTGTACAGAGAAAACAAAACTAAGGAATTAACAGTCTAAGACCAAAGCTGAGATTCTGGTCTAAACCAGGGCATGGTACAGAGATTCTGTGAAGCGGCCTGAAGAGCAAGATGCCATTTTTCCCATCTGTCCTCCTGTATCACAGTGATGCTTGCTAGAGATGTGCAATTTTAGCCACTGCATCCATGTTCATATAAACACACTGGATGCAAACTGGAACAGCAAACTTGCAGTACCAGGGCTCTGAACAGGTAATGTGCTGGCAGTGCACTGTCATAAGGAACTGAGTATGTACACTTCATTCTGAGGGACTGAACATTACCATTAGAGACAGCAACAAAAAAAGTTAAATCCTCCTCCTTAATCTTGCCCTCTGGGGCTCTCTCCTTCCATGCATCCTTCATCCTCTACAGAAAGTGACATCAGGTAAGCTCCAGCAGCTTGATGTGAATGCCAAAAATACCAGCCAAATCAAGCACAACAACCCACACAGGAAAAACAGTCAAAATTTAAAAAAATCTCCAGGCAGAAAGTAGTTATATAATTGCTTTGACTTAGTGTAAACATTAGTGTAAACATTAATGTATTTCCCTTGTTTCCACTATTCTTAAAATTTTACTTGTATGGCTACAGCTAAATAGTACTATGCATATTAAATATATTTTCTATAGATACAGTTATGTGCCACAAACTCATGCCCATTATAACACCTCATTGTCAGATTTTATATATTGGGCAGATTGTTGCCCATTTAGTAGTCTTGAAGTAAAACATCATTATTTTGATACCATTTGCCAGCAACAAATTGATTAAAAATACGGTTTGAAATCTGTCCAATTTTACCAAAAAAAACCAAGAAATACCTTATTAATTAAACTTTAATAAATATTTCCCCCTTTAAAATATAAGACCAAGTTAAGGGTCCACAAACTTTTTACTCATACTTTTTCTCAAATTTATGGCAGAAGTTACATACATTCATAACTACCATTATTTGTACTTGAAGCAGAGAGAGAAGTCTCAGCACCACTGAAAATATGTTCACTGTAGTACAAACAAAGGAGTAACTTTTTTCATTAATAATAAAGCATGTCTATTGGACACTAGCTTAAATGTAACAAAGAATAGACTGGTTATTCCTCATCATTATCTATAAATTAATTCTTCATATATTACAGCACTATCTTTAATAATTCATAAAAAAGTGAAAATTTACATTTTAGCTTCGGGCATTTGCCACCATAGTATTTATCAATGGTATTGGAATTCAAGGCTGAAAATCTTCCACTCTGTGATTAATGAGGATACAAAGTGATTTCAACACCACAAAAGAAATTGAAGAAAATAAATATCATTCACCTACTCACAAAGGAAAAGAAAAAGCTAAAGACATGACAGAAATGTAAGATTCTGGAAGGACTGCCAGTGTGTTTGCACCTCTGAAAAAATAAACTGCAAATGAGGGACAGTCTACCATCTCCAGAAACATTTTACAGAAATCCAGCACATTTGAATTGCAATTATTGTTTTTAAGCAATAACACATGTCAATGCTTTTATGAAGCATAACACAACTACATGATTGATGTGATCCTGAAAGGTAATTGCCAGCTAGAAGAAGGTGAGAGACCCCACAGACATACACTTGGAAGAGCAATTCTCAGTCAGAGAGAGCCTCTTGTATCTGGAATGAATCAGTCACCACAGAACAACTCAGGAATAAAAAAAAATAAATACATAAAAGGGGGGCAGTGGGGAGCACAAACAAATAAAGTAATAACATTTCAAATCAGTAGTAACAATGGAAAGGAGACATCACTGTCCCCTTCCACAAGTGTTTTCTCTCATGCCCCCCAGACCACAGCACAGCCTTCCTACAGGGTGACAGCACCTTCCCTTCACAGCTCTCCCTCCTAACATGTCCTCTTTGAGCACAAAGCCACAGAAAAGGAGCTGCCAAAGAGATAAAGTGACCTTCCCTCCTGCTCCAGGGATAGCTGCTTAGGGAAGAGGAGTGAAAGAGAGTAAGTTGCTTCATGACTGACTTCTCCAACATAAGATAAGATTTTCTGCTGTCTAGTCTCATATCATGCTGGAACTTCAGCTACACTGAATTATCCTTGAAGTTCACTGAAAGCCAGTAACATCCAGCAGTCTGACTTGAAAATGGGATTAAAAAGACAAACAGCATAATGTCCTGGTTTCAGCTGGGATAGAGTTAATTTTCTTCTTGGTGGCTGGTACAGTGCTGTATTTTGGATTTAGGCAGAGAATAATGTTGATAACACATTGATGTTTTCAGTTGTTGCTGAGGAGTTCTTAGACTAAAATCAAGGACACCTCAGTTACCCATGCTCTGCAAGCAAGTACACCAGACAGCCAGGACAGGTATCGAAACTAGAGAANTTTTTTTATCATTAGTATTATATTTTATTTTGCTTCAGTTATTAAACTGGTCTTATCTCAACCCACAAGTTTTACTTTTTTTATTTGCAATTTTCCTCCCCCACTGTGAGCAGAGAGAATGTCCACGCAGTACTTTACTGCTGCCTGGGGACAAACCACAACACAGAGCTGTCTGAAACGTGAGGGATCATTTGAGAGTTGGTTTGGGGGACTCACTAGCATTATTTTTCAAATGAGTTAACAGGCATGCCAAAAAGTACACTGCTTGCACCAATACATGGTGGCAAATTTTACTTCATGGAGTACAAAGTTGTGGGAAGACATGACCATACACAGCAGTAAATGCTGGAACAAGACATTGCACTCATGAAGTAGAATTAATCTCAATATGCCTCTGATCCATCAACCTAGGCTGCTGCTGGGACCAGGAATAGGAAAGTACAGAACCAGCTGTGTCATCTGACAAGATGCAGTCCTCTATTGGACTGAACCTTCATGAGAAGGCACAAAGGAGCATTGTTGGTTTTTCCTCTAAGACTTAGGAGAGTTCTGCAGCCATTACCAAACAACAGTTCTCAGAAACAAAAAATATAAAGAGAACAGGAACACCACTTCCTTCCAGTGAAAGACAAATTAGGAGCAGCACCTCTGGGGAAGAACTTGACATCTTACCAAGAACTGCATGTCCATTCATATTTCTGATTGAAATGACAGACTACAGCAGGAGCATGAAAACAAGGCATCCACATTAACATAAACCACAGATGGATGGGTGAAAATGTCCTTCTGCCTGCACTGACATCTTCCAGCCTGATGGCTCTGTCTCCTCTCTAACCTACTCATTTCCCAACAGGAATACTTAACACCAAAGCTGGAAAGCTGGGGGCTCTTTTTGTTACAGTTGGATCCATGCAGAACTTGCCCTAAACGAGCATCAAAGAGCAGTCAGAGGCAACAGCCCTAACATTAGGCTTTGTGAAATATGCTATCTAGTATTTAGGCAATGTAATTTATAAAAATATGCTTTTATCTTGACATAAGGAAAAAAACCCAAAACTTTATTGTATTGCTGGAAATCATCCCACAACATCATTTCCAAGCAGTTCTCACCTGCCAGTAGTTAATGAAATAGAGGTAATGATATTTATAAGACCATGACATGTGATCTCTTACTGGTAAAGACAATTTTAAGATTTTCAAACTACAAATCACCTCATACTAACTTCTGTGTTTGGATCTAATTTGTGTTTTCAATAACAAGGAAAGTTAATGACATGCATCTCACGGATAACTGCATATTAAACACAGTATTTCATTCATGTCTGCTTAACTCCCCAGTAAGCTACTTTCTCGCTACCTAGTCCCATGCTAATATGCATTCTCAAGAGGAAAAAGAGTTCTCAAAGAGTTCATGAAAACATTGTAAAATGTACATCCATAAACCTCTTCTATTCAAATATAAGAAAGAGATGAAACAAGACTAAAAATTCATTTTAGTTTGCATCTTGTCTCCTATTCCCAAACTATTTTCTCACAAAGAAAACAACAGAAACACACCACATCTTATTATTTCCTCTTGTGTAAAATAGCACAAAGTATGAAAATAAGTTTCAATAATATTTCTACAGTTATGTTCACACTTGCTTAAACATCATCTTATTTGAATTTTCTTACCAGCTTCAAAATTTTTTACGTGAAATTTATTCACTTGAAAAATTTCATGCTAAATAGTAACACAATACTGAAAGAAAGAACAGAGCATCATGTACTGTCATGTTCTTCCTTCAACTGACTACAAAATTTTATGAGAATGTTAAGAGCCACTATAAGAAGCAGCTGTTAGAAAAATCACATGCAGGTTTCTAAGCACTGACACTAAAGTGGTTTTTTATAATTAAAAAAAAACCCCTACTAGATGCTAAACTATAATAGTTTATCAATGAGAATTCACAAATGTGCATATCAAGAGTAACATCTCATGACATCAGGAGTACTTGTTACCTATAATTACCTAAAGCTACTGACTTAATAACTGGAACAACGTAGGATCCTTCTAATTATCTCTGGAGAAAAATTCTGTAGTAGCATATCTGGAGTATTAACTATTAGTTATTTGTCCCAACAGGCCAATCAGACTTAAGTGAGGTGTTGATATAAAGGTTCTGAATTGTAACTGTTGATAGAAATACCTTTTGAACATGCAAGTATGGGCTTCCTTTCTTTTTCCCATAAGATAGCTCACTGGAATTTAACTGAATTTCTTTTATGGCTTTCAGTAATCCAAATATTCACAAACTTTCTTTTTTCTCTTCCAAACTTAATTTTACACTTCTTCCCGGGATGAAATAATAGGAAGGAGAGGCATTTATATACATAGTATTGTCTCTCACATCCTTACAGTATCATTTATCATACAGCCCTAAATTCCATGGTATTGCATTGATAAGACTAATAGAACTTATGCTTACATTGCATTTATCATGGTATTTTCCTCCAAAAATAGTATCAACTATACTCTTACTTTTTTGGTGCAAATAGATCAGTATTTTAAATCAATGTATTTGTATTAGAAAATACAGTCCATGTAGCAAATGAATGTTGTCTGAAGCTGTCAAGATAGCCATTAAAGGCTGAGGTATATATCATGCTTTCCAAGTCATCACATCATTAAGTCACCACATATACGCTCTGAAAGCTAATTTTCACTTAATAACTCTATTCTTTAGCTCATCTAATTTAACTTTTGGGATACAGTCACCTTTTTCCTTTGACACTGTTCCAAAGTCACTTAACTCTTACTGCTTCCTTAAGAAAAATGCTACTTTAATTAAAAATGATGTGGCATCTGTGTAGAGAAAAACAATTGTTCTCAGTATCCATTAGCAGTGTTCTCGAAGAAATTGTCTGAATGAATTATCTAACTGCTACATAAGACGTAGAAGTAACAGACATTTAACCCTGCCTGATGCTTCCAGACTAAATGAAAACCTCTAACTATGACCACTAAACATTATTATTACTGCATATGTACATATGCATGCTATAATTCCTTCTGAACATCATGCTGTTCCAAGACTGTCCTTAAACACTTGCCTATTATCCAACTGAACATTCTTCCAGCTTCTAACAATTGAGTATATCCAGGCTGTTCATTCACATTGTTGGCTGAGATACCAGGGAATAGGTACATAAAGTATCTTGCTTAAATCTTAGCCAGTATTTAGAAGGTTAAGACCTGCTATTTAACTATGCCTTCCTTAAGAGGTGTCATCCATTTACTCCTAACACAGGAATACATAGAAACTAATTTAGTCTTCTCCATTATCCACTATTCACTGGTTTTGCCTTATTAAGTTAGAAAAAAAAACAAACAACATAACCCCTACTATTTTTATCTCTTCCTTCCTCTTTCTTCTTCTGCATTTATAAAATCTTNATCTGTATCTTACAATGAGGTAAAGAAATTACCGTATCCACTGTCACCAAATTACCTTTCATCCTTGATTTTTAACCATGCCATGCAGAATTTTGCCTTAGTAACAAATTAGGACTGGACCATTCACAATCATTAAAATTCCCTGAGGCAACAGTAAAAAAAAGAAACAGTGCTTTTATCAGTACAAAGAAATTGCACTGATACTTCTTAAAAAGCATAGAAAGGCAGTCAAAAATTGTAAAAACAGATTATAGAAAGAGCAGCATTAAATTGCCTTAGGAATTAATTCCTGAAACAAGCAGCCTCTTTTAAGAGCTAACAAGTCTAAAACGCTGTAATGAATGTTTTGGAAATTATCCCCAAGCTGTCATTCACTCTCTCCAAGTGTCAGACTGAGATACAGTTTTTCTGGCCAACTGCTTCCTACATGTAGTTGCCTGTCCAGTTTATGGGCTGTTTTGTTCCCAAGCCATAAAACTCCTTTTCTGAAAGTGAGAAAATTACCTACATTTAAACAGTATTAGGGTAGAGAAGGATGATTGCTTGGTTTACCTGTTACAGGTGGAGAGAGAAATAAAGAGGATTTCCATTTTAAAAATGTGTTATGAGAAGTAAGGAAATTGAGCGTGCTCAGCACCAATACAAGATCTGGGCTTTAATTTCCTTCAGGACTTTGCTCAACCCTGACATGAACCACTGCTGGCAAACAAAACATATGAAACTGCACAAGGTTTCATTTTAAAATAATTTGTGTGTGCAACATAGATTCTTGTATATAATTGAAAAGATAAATCACAAGTGGAGAGCTACATGTCATCTTGACATCTATCAAAAACCCTTTAGCCTTTCTTTTCTTGGTGTAACACTGGAAAACTCCCTGCACTCTAGTCCACATTCCTTCTACTCAGCTTCCTCTCCGAGGCAAGTGTTTAGCAGAGAGACATCTACTGAAACATTTGCAAACCATTTGCTGAATTAGAAAACCCACCTCTTCCAACTTAAAATAAAGGATTATGATTTACCTTTTTTCCTTGGTGAACAGTGCAGAAATCCCAAGCAAGTGGCATGTAAGGCTGTTATGTATCACACTGTAATCACATTTCAGTGTTTTACTGGTTGTAAATAACATGCATGAGTGGTCCAAGGATGAAAGTGCTCTTTTGCTGCCAACATTAGTTGTTTAATGATCTGAACAGCAGAAGCTGCCAATTATTGTATTCCATTTTAAAGTGTCATTTCAAGCCAGACTTGTAATTATGATACCTTAGCTATACGTTTACAAGTTAGCTAGAGCTATAAGAATGTAACTTGAGGAGTCCTGGAACGGCTATTGATGATTACACACCAATTTCACCTATGGAAAAATACCATATGTTTTGCATGTTAATGGTCTCCCACACAGCATCAGCTTTGCCAGTAGTTCCAAACTGTAGAGAGGGACCTGAAGTACCTTACACAAGGCATGGCACAGCCCTGTTCTGCCAGGCTGGTCACGACTTCAAGGGATCTACACGAGCACATGAACAGCTTTCCCTAACAAGTCTGTTATGAAGAGATCAATAGCTGCTCTAATACACTCCTTAACACTGTTAATCCTTCTCATCACTTAAACTTACCTGAAACAGCCAGCATTTTGGCTTCAAGTACAGCTGGTAGTTGAGTCTCAATATCACTCACTTTCCTCCTCAAAGTAGTGCAGAGTTTCTGACTCGTGCAAACCTAAATTGAGGCAGACAGCCATGATATAGAATTCATTCATGTAAAAGTATAAGGCAGTTGAAATGGGGCTTCAAATGTTCTTGGTTAACAGACATGACATAACATCCTGCAGCAAGGTAAAAAAGCTTAATAAAAAGTGATGTCTTTACAGAAACACCCAACACTGAATCAAAATTTCCAGGCTGTGCTGCACATTCTGTTATTAAAACAGGGAATGGTATTAGCATTAGAGAGGACATGTTTCACCACTACACACTGAGGCTGCACACAGAAGAAAGGCCATCTTACAAATTCTGCACAATTTCAGTATTAATAATCAAGCTTCAAGCAGAGCATAAGTAAGCCAGTATTTGGAGATTAAAATTCCATAACATACAATGTGCACTGATTCTTATACAAAATACACCGTGCTCTGCATCTTAACTGAAAAAAGGCAAAGCAGCCTTTATTTTTCACACACGCAACAAATAAGGCTATATCAGCTTGATACTGTGCTTTGTTTCACAATCAGGACACACAGATGACTAGGGTTCAGGTTTCCCATGCTCTCTTTTTTATCTTTTTAACTGGAGGTCCTTCAGCAATCAATATGGTTTGGTATTGAAAACATGGAGCGAGAAAATAGAGAAAAAAAAATACCAAGGAAATTTAGCTGTTTCTGTACTTTACATTTCAGTGTACGTTGCCACCTCAGAAGGAGCTTATGCAGCATGCAAAATTTTTACAATTCCCACATATTAAAAAATGTTGGGGTTTACTCCACATTGCAGCATTTGAGAAGGAAAGCAAAATGAACAAACAAAACCCCTTCACTGAACTAAGCTAAATCCCTTGTTCTGGAGGGAGATGCCAAACACTTTCTTAAAGTAGTAGCTGACACTTAAGAAAACATTGCATTCATTGGAACTAAAGCAATAGTCAAGACAGGCACAGATCATTTCTGAAATGATGTAATGTGAAAAGAAATCTCCAGAGAGGAGTTTCCCTGCCTTCCTTCACTTTTATTTTTCCTTCCTCAAAAACAAGTGCCATGCTTATTAACTGAGGCACAGGTATCACTTCCCTTTTTAAAGAGCAAAACTTTATAGTTATAATGGTTTATCTGTTCATACTATTAAATTGTAATAATTAATACATAACATTAGCTTTAAATCCTTTTAAATTAATAACAGCCTCTTCCTTTACTGACATTATCTGTTAACTATAAATGGGTCATTATTTTGAGTCAACAGAACTATTCTCCAAGCAGTAACTGTTAAGTGTAAAGACTTCAGAGTCATCCTATAAATTTAAAAACACAATGCCTTCTGCACCTACTGCAATTTTTTAATTCCCAGATATTTCAATTTGTTTCAGTACACCCCTTCTAAGTGACTCACCAGCTAATTTAGTTAAAATGTGTTTAAAACCCCAAACCTGTCAGAGGTGAATAAATGTGCCTAAAAAACCCAAAGGACATTTCTGTCTCCCATCTCCAAAATAAATCTAGAAGTTTTTAATGACTTCTTTCGAAGCTGTACTTTCTCTTTAGGGGCATTGAATGGCTCAGTGAATTGCAATTAGATGGGGAATCTTTCAGCTCCAGGAAAACTGCATGAATATATCCCATGCTTGTAGTAAGTTAAAGTCATTATCACTAGACAGCTGTTTGGCAATTATGCAAAAGAAGCTGGGATGTTTAATCAGTTTCTAGTGAGCACTGTCCACTTTGTAAGCCCCACTGTCAGGACAAAGCTTGGTGGCATTCTTTATTAATGGACCAAATGCAGGGACCAGAGGCAGAAAGGCAGTCCCTCCAACTCAGAGATGATTCTTCTGGAACATGAGATAAGTAGGTTGCCGGGCCTCTGCTTGTATCTATGTCACATGTATTCTGTAGATAAATGAACAACATTAATCTTCAGACCTATCATATGGCATAGTTCAACAAAACTAAATGACCAAGTGGGAAAGACAAAGTAATATCCCCTAAACTAATGGCACGGCTTCTACGTTACATCACGTCTACTCTACAAGCTCCAATTCTTTTCATTTTTTATAATTATTGTATCTTCATAACAGATACCATCATTCATTACAGTATTATTAAGCCACTAAGGGAAGGGATATTTCTTAGCTAACAAAGTTGGTGAACATTCACAGAGCAAGTGTCCTGGGCTTCCAGTGAACAACATCCTTCTCTAACCAGCCCGAATGCAGGGGCCTGTGATGCCCTTTCCCTGTTCTCAGTGACCAGCTCTGCTGTAGCCCACAGACAAACAAGCTCAGTAATAAAACTCTCTTTCAGTGTCAGGAAAGTGTGTTTGCAGCCAAGTATAACTGTATTTATTTTAAAATCCTCTTAAGTGGTTTCTGAGGTTTTTTTAAAGTAGACTTTTTTTTTTTTTTAAAGGCTTCTGTTTAGGAATATACCTTACAGATCTACATTCATACTAAAATGTTATTCAAAAACAGTCTATCTGAAACCAGTAGGAAGTTGGTTAGCAAAGACATGTGGAATCAAGATGGAAAACAGCAAAATATTAAAGGCAAGTTTGCCCATTGTCATCCTCTTCCGTCTTTCCAGCATATGATGTTAATCTAAAGTGGCAAAAACAGGGACAAGGACAGCAAGTAAAACGCTGGAATTGACTCCCCAATTATCTCAAGAGAAAAGAAGTTTTGAGTAACCTTCACATCTCTTTAAAAACAACACCTTGGAAAAGATAAAGAAATTCTGCTACCACTGCCTAAAGGAAGGAACAGTCTACCTGGTCTCCCACACAGCACAGTCTTGCCATTACTGAAAGCAGATATTAATTTCTGAAGGAAGGTGGTGAATAAGGGGCAGCACTCTTCATTATCAGACAGAAGTTAGCTTTTGCAGCCACAGCCGAAAACAAGAGAGATGAGGCAAAAAAGGCCATAGAAATGCCAGTGGCACAGGGGAAAATGAAAGATATTTGACAAAGGAAAGCTTTCCCCACACAATTAAAAGGTTTAAAAGACCAGCTTTATTTATTTTGAGATGAAAATAATAGGATGAGATGGTATGAATAAGCTAAATAGGAAATTATTTAGAGGTGTCTCATTACATGCTTCCTATTTATCTTCTATAACAAATAAAAGCCATCACATAGGAATGGAATAAAATTAAAATACCATTTTATCTATTGAAAATTTAAAGGAAAAAAATAAAAAGAAGCTGTGAAATCCTACCTCACAGACTTTTCTACTGTTACCTAATTCTTCAGCTGTTATTGAAAATGTCTCTAGATACTATGGTGATAAAACCTCATGAGATTTTCTAGGGAAAAGACAAATTCTGTACCTTATGTTTTAGCTCACAAATAGCTTGAAACAACACTTGAAACATCACTTTGAGCTACTGAATGTCTCATTCATTTTAGTAGATGAGCTGTAGGTCAGTTACATTAATTTTCTTGATACTTTATTCATAGTCATTTAAAAATACAAGGGGAATCATTGCTATAGTCTATATTAATTTTCCCAGGATGTGGGTATAAGCAAGGAATAGGGAAAATGAGCTCAATAAAGTGGATGAGAAGGAAAGAGTGGTAACAAGATGCAGTCTTCAAATTATCTTTTTAACAATGCACAGTGAAAGTGTTGGTCAAGATGATTAGGAAAAACAGATTATGAAGGATACATTTTTTACTGATTTAGGTGAGTGCTCTTAGACAAAATGTGAAAAGTAAGTTTATTTCAGAGTATAAATTCCTTATTATCAAAACCCAGAAATATTTTTTCACTTCCTGTTTGATGTAGATCTACGTGAATTGGCTAGATTAAATGCTTTTTTTTTTTCCTAGAGCATTGATGGAACAACTGGCCCATTCTGAAATAAAACTTTGGTGTACTACTTCTTGATAGGAGCTCATGAAATAAGAAAGATAAAGGAAAAATATTAACATTTCTAGTTAGAAGCAAAATTTATGCTAAATATGCTATATCACTTTTTTTTTTTGTATTTTTAAAGGGTATGAAAATGAGATTGCTAGCTAGCCTATTAGTGAAAAGTGGGGAAAAAAAGGTATATTTATGCTCTTCCCTTCACACCAACAAAACCAGTTAGAGACAAAAGTAAGAGATTTTGTATTAGGAGTGAAAACGTTCAGCTGTGATCATGATTTCATGATGCCTGAGGAGTTTGTTCCTGAAGAGAGACCTGAGCAAGAGGACTGATCACTAGTAAAAAAGCTGAGAAGGAAGAGATTACTCCATCAGCTTACTGAAGTATTATAATCACTGTGGCCTGTTCAAACAAGTTGGGGAGGGCTTTCAGTGAATGCTTAAAAGTGTTTATGTGCAAAAGCTTCTTAGAAGCAACCCCATAAAACCAACTTCCTAAAACAAAGAAAATATATTAAGATGCCTGCTATGATCTGCTTCTGTAAATATTCTGAAGAACTGAAAACGTGTACTTACTTTGGCAGTAGTTTCTTTAATGGATGAGTTGAACAACTGCTCTTTATCTTGAAGGCTAGAAGGAATTTAAAAAAATAAATTAAATAAAATCAATTAAAAAAATAAAGAAGTTAATCTCTGCTCATCATGGCCTGCTACACAAGACACATTTTCATATGGAAATAAAATGTTAAGCTGACTCATTACAAACATGGAGTCAATATCAAGAGAAAAGCTACACTTATCTTCAGGGTTGCTAGTGACTAAACAACATCACCTTTACAGTTTTTTATTAATGAGTACACAGATTTTACTTACCACTTGAAACACCATTATGATTATTTGTGTAATCATAATACGTAAAGCAACCTAAGAAGTTCCCAGCAATGTCCAGAACTGGTGCTTTGCTAGACTATCATCCAAAAACCTAACACAAAAGCATTTCTGACACAAAGAACTGGCAGTTTACTATCCTCTTACAACCCAGTTTTCAACTCTATCAGAAAAAATTCAACTACAGTCACGTGTTCTCACAGCAATTTTATGTGAAATACCAGTACTCAGTTTCTTTAGATCCATAAAAACCTACCAAATATTTGTACCAAATTGATGGAACAGTGGGTTGAAATTGAGGCATCACCCATGCTTATACAAACAAAATTCAAGGTTTTCTTCCACATATTATAAGCATGTAGGTTTCCTACTTTTATATTACCAAATCTCAAGTAAACCTGTGCCTTTGGTTCTCGTAAATAAATCTACCATTTACATTTTTAACATGAAGGTCAAAAATCCAAATCAAGTCAAACATCAGGAGTTAGGAGAGAGGTTATTTTTGCAACTTTATTACTTCCCTCTCTCCATCTTAGGAGGTGTACATTTTTTATACAGTGTTCAATTACTTTATCACACGCTATTTTCTTTTCTGTCAGACACCTCAGTTCTGTGTACATGACAGTCAGCACTCCCTGTTAGCAGCATCACAATTTTTCCTCACGCCTGTGTTATAAAAGCTCTACTTCTTTCATGACCTGGCATTACTATTTCTCCTAAATAAGAACTAATTACATATTTCTGAGCTTTTCTCTAGTGTTCAGCATTGAAATATCCAAACATATCAGAGACATCACTGGATTTATTTCAGTGATACTCCTGCATGACAAGGCAGAGTTGTATTCATTTTAGAGGTGGAGGAAACAAAAGCCACTGTTACTCAGGAAGCACACTATGACTGAGCGCCTGACATGCACAGAGCTCCTGCTGCCTCTGCATTTCTCTTTTCTATGCATTTCAGTTTTCTTTTGAGAACCTGCCCTTATTTTCCAAGCACAGCACTTACTAAGATCTATTTCAAGAGTCAGCATTTTCAAGAGCATGAATCCCAAAGCACGTGAAGTTGGAGTTGCACTCAGCCGCTGATCACCTACAAAAAGGCTGATTGCACCACCTTGCCCAACTGCACATGGGAGTGAAATAGCCTCAGAGGCAGAATTCAGAATATCATTTAATCACATTAACGAGGCACCTATTTGCATTGCTGTCCCTAATTCCCTGCTTCAAGGAGCACACACCTTTCCTAGCTACAGCCCAGCAAGGCCTGCCACCTCATTACCACCCCAGCGCCGGTGCAATTAAACAAACAGAAATGCAGCTGCCTACCTAGAGAAAAGTGTTTAATGACATTTCTCACGGAGCCTCAAATTTCTCGTTTTTCTACAGCAATATATGTGCAAAACACAAGTATTGCTGATGTAATGATGCCATTATCAGCTCCCTGCTTGCCTCTGGGCATGCCAGAGGGAATGAACCATTTAGCCACTTCTTTCCTTATGCTTTGGAGATCCCAGTGACTTTCAGCATCTCCCACAATTGGCATCTGAGCTGGTCAGGTTATGTAAAAAAAAGACTGGCTTTGTGTACAGATGTCAAGGGGCAGCAGCAAGGCTGCAGTGTGTAATTGAATGAATACTGGGTGACTGACCCAATTGTACTGAAACTGCCTCATAAAATTCAACTCTAAAGACCCAGGCCATAACAAAATGTAAAGTGCAGTTATAGCCAGAAGAACAACAGTATATAGATGGCAACTCTAACAAATATCTTCTGTGTGCTCTCCCTCTTATCTGTTTACTTTCCTCACAGAAAGCACCCCCACAGGTTCATACATTTCACTGCTCTGCAGAACTGACAGAGCTAAGAGGAAGATCATTTTTTAACCTCTTTTGAAGCAAAGCATCCAAAACAGCTCTGCAAACTAGGATCGAGTTGTCAAATCTGCATTGCTAACAAGGATGCACAAGCCCATGCAGACATTCAGGGCCAGGTGCTGAGTGGGAAAAATCATTCTCTCTATGCACAGATTTCTTTTTTATGAGTCTCTAACAAGTCACTGAAAAATAAATAAGGAATCAAACACTGCCACTTCAATGACAGCAGAACTACAACTTTAAGATAATTTTGTGGAGCTATGGTTTTAATGGAATTTTATATTAATCTGACCTTATCAACAAAAGGATATCATTAGTAAGCAATTAACTTGACCCAAGCTGACGATTGCTGGATTAACCAGAGACTCAAACCTAAAGATCCTTTTGTTACAGATACAGCATTCACACAGACACTTACAAGTGGATTTGTTTTATTTATGGTACGAATTTCACAGTAGTATTGTTTCAAATCCTTGTTAGCCTTCAGAGTGATGCCATAGGAATCCCTTACCCCTTGCAGAGATTAGCCCATCATACAATGCACACACAGCAATCAAAACCATGCACTAACCAGCCATCATTACCAACTACAAACTGCTTCTAACTACATTTATTCCCAGGTTGTTTCTTCTACCACAAAACACTGTCACAGAGAAGCCCCTCACAAGCTTTCCAATTAACTGACAAAGTAATGACCCACAAGAGTAACCAGGCAGTCAATACTGATTCATTCTACCAACAAAGAGCTTTAGCAGCCATGATCTGTTACATGTGACTTGAACCATAAAGAGCATTTTCTTTTACAACCACCCTGGAGCATCATATTTCATTTTAAGAGGGGTTTTCTGTCTGCTTAAAAGCTGCTTTAGGTATTACTACAACAGTAAATGGCTTTAGAAAGAGCTCTTTGGAATAACACTAAATTCTTGCCTGGGAAGGCATCCATAGTTTTGACTCATTGCTATTCTTCTCTGGCAGAACAGTTAATCAAGAATTTGACAGCTGCTCCTCACAGTCCTAGCAATCCATTGTGAAGACCATTTAGAACTTACTTCTCAAATTCAATATAAGCTAACCCCATCACAGGGAAAGCAATGTTCTTAATCCAGCTGATGAGGACTAGAGTAAGACAGGAATTCAATTAACACAAATTTAACTGACTAAATATGAAAAAAGGTTTTTAACACTTGCAGAACCCACAGCAATATGTGCAGTATCTTTATTCATGCAGATGGCCACAAAGGCCTTTCCTTTAAATGACATGATGGACTTACAGACATTGGGATCCATTAGGAGGAAAGAAGAAAATGAACGTACATGTGCCATATCCCAAAGTATCACTGTATACAGGCTAGACTAGAACAGGAAAGCAAGAGCTGAGGAATGGTGTCATTTCTGGATGACACATGAAGGAATACTTTGGCAAAACAGAGACTTCAGCTGGGGAGTTGCAGGAGGGTGTGGGAATGCTGCATGTTCAGGAACTGAAGTTGATCTGGCATGTAACAACAGACTATGGGAACACTTTTAAGATCCAAACACTTCAGGCAGTACCCTTTAAGTACCTCATTTTACTGATATTAAAGAATAGCTACTAAGTATATTTAATTGTAATAAATTGGAACCTGCTGAGATTATGATGTTCATAATTGGGAATGGTGTGTAGGAAAAATAAAGGAAGACATTTCAATGCAATAGGGGACAGAGGGAAGAAACAGAACCGAGTGGTCTGGTTCACACATCCCTCACTATATCACAGCTTCCCATATAACCATAGAGGACATTAAGTGTCACAATATAACAGATAATGTTTAAAATGCCTTTCTAAAGAAAAACTTCTGAGAAGTTTTAATTTGCATTCTGGAATTACAGATACTGTGGAAGTGGCTTTGTTCAAAGGAAGGCTAACTAGCACAATACTGGGAAGAATGGCTTTCTCCTAAAGGAAGGCACATTTCTGAATGCCTTTCCTTCCACTATGCTAGTATACTTCCCTTTTGCATACCAAGCTATTATGTATTTATCTTTTGCTTCCTAAGAAAAAATTCAAAGAATGCAAATGGGCAAAAGGCAATTCATGCTGTTCTCCACATTCAATATATATAAATACACACACTGCTTAAACAGAAATAGTTCCTGTATTAATAATAAAATTTTTATACAGCAACAAAAGGCATAGTCAGAATTTAGTTTCTATATCCACACAGCAGAACATACTACACACAGGGTACCAGTATAAAACAAATAAATCCTGTACTAAAAATTCTCATTTTTCATACTGAAACTAAGCTGCCCTCTCTGATCCCTGCCTGAAGACAATGAAAAACAAAAAGTTCTTTAACAGCAAGTATTCTCCTTTACATTATTGTCACCTAAAAAATTATTATAGATCTTGTCATTACATACCCAATCTCCACACCACAATACAGTGCTTAAGCAAAAAGCACTTTAATTTCTTTAAAACTAAGCACAAATCATAACAATTTAAAATTACCAATATTTGAATTTCTAATTCAAGAACAACAGCCTAGAAGTCCACACTCAGATTGTATGCAGAAAGCATGACGGGCTGAATCCCCAATTCATCTGAATATGTATTCCCACCCTGATAAAATCAGCAAATTTAAACAGTTTACAGTTTGATTTTTTCCCAGAGTAATGAGACTACCTTCAAATAATAACCTCATTCTCATGATCACAACCTGCACAGAGCAGCTTTTACAGCTTTTTGTCTTCTAACATGATTCTTCCTCTGATTCTGAAGTGACAAGAAGCTATACTTTTTTAGAAGATGAAAATATACAAACCAAGCCCTATACATGTAATCTTGCTTTTAACAACAAACAGAAGCTGACTTTCAAAAAAAGCTTTTGTCCAGTCCCTTAAAAAAAGAGTGTTACTTGGGGAACATTTGGTGTAAATGTCTGCTACAGTGTACATCAAGGCAAAAATCCTCCACAAATCTTCAGTGTACAGACTTCACTGTGCCTTTAGGGAAGAAACCCGCAATATAAAATCAAAGCAATCAATAATTCCTTGTATTTTTATAGCTCCCTCAATGGCTATATCTCAGAAAGTTTTGAAAACAAATCATAAAAAAAAAAAAAAAACCAAAAAAAAAAACTTTGAGCAAAACTATATTTAACAAGAGGCATCTTTAAGCTAGATATGTACAACTAGGACTAAAAGGAAAAGAAAAAAAAAAGAGAAAACATCCTTGTTACCAAAGTTTTCTTGAGAAAAACCAACAGATTATCATCTGCAGATACCATGGGCAGATTTTTATCAGGACAAGTCCTTCAGGGCATTGCTGGCTCTACACCTCTCCTTACTTCTGTCAATGAAGGACAGTCAGGGCTAGAATGCATTAAATGCACTAAGGTAAACCACCACTTTTTGTTTTCTTTTGAAACTCTACCACAGAGTTCAATTCTATCTAATCAAGAAAGATATGGGATAACAAGATATTAATTCTACGTGATCGTTTCATAAGCCTGTCTGGGCTACATATCTGAATATCACCATACCAAGAAAGCAACTTTTCAGCCAAGCACATAAGTCCTTTTTCATCTTTGTGCAATGATCCATGGGACTTTAAACAATGGTATTTTCACAGCAGCATATCTTTCTAATGGGAAGTAAAATCACCCTTTATACCTAATTCAGGGTTTTCTAAATAAATTCTGATTTTTTTTCTTTGATAATGCAGCCCATAGAAGATTTCTATATGATGAGAGAGCTAGTTAAAAATTATAAAAATACAAAATTTCTGTTCAGCTGATGTTGTGAAAAACCAATTTCTCTATCACAACCTGAGAGGGTTCTTGAGGCAAAGACAAGGACACTAAATATAAGGAGAGAAAAGTTGTGTTTAACTCATAATGAAAATGAAATTTCTTGCAGCTGCAAGGACTAGTCACCTGAATTAGAAGTAAAATGCAAAGTCTCACCTTGGAAAACTTCCAACCTCAAAAATTAATCCGATCTGAGACAAAAAGTATCAAGAGGCACACTTTAAGGCACAGGAACATCCTATCTTCTTCACATTTCAATCTACAAAGTTCTCGAAGGAATATGAATGAGAACCCAAATACCTCTGAGCGATCAGAGAGCTGGTTTTTCTCCAGCAATTTGCTCTTCTTCAAGCTATCAGTTGCAGAGCAGTATTTCTTCACTGTTGCTATACATCAAGGATTGCTTCAATACCTGTGCTTCCCCACTCAGAATTTTTCAAGAGTCAGAACTGCAAATACACTTTCCCAATGTTTGTATAACCTCAGCTTACCAACAGGGTTTCTCACTGACTCATGAGTTGCTCATTGTCGACTCTCAAAGACTTACACCTATAGGAAATGTACTGTAAACACTTATCATCCTGCCCAGCTCTTGCATACATTAAAAATCTAAACTGAGTCAACTCTTATTTGCTGAGTGCTGCCAGACACTAACCCAGCTAGGAGACTTGAAGAAAAATCAGGGCACTGGATGACTCTTCCTAATTTTTTTTATAAGAATGATTAATAAAGTAGTTTTTTAAATGCCAGCCCTTAGGACAGAGGCAGAATCTCAGTATGGTTTGGGGGTTTTTATATAAAATCCTTCCAACAGAAACAATCAGCTCACAGACACCTGAAGATGCTGCTGGCATTTTCAATCATCACAACAAGCTCAATTTTCATTGCCACGTATTGAGAAATCTTCTGGTCCTATAAATCACCATTCAGACAGCCAAACCAGCTGGCTGTTTCAACCAACCAAACCATTTATATGGTGCTGGATTTCCCACCACTCTTCTGCCAGATGATGCTCCAGGGCAGTTGAAGCAGTTGTTGCTTCAGCTGCTATCAGGAACAGGAGCATCAGACTGAGAACAAAGGGACAATCAAACAGCTATCTACAGGAGCAGTTCATCACATCCTAACTAATACTTTTCCCAGATTTTCTGACATATCAATAGATCCCCATTCTTCTGCTACATCTGTCTGGAGTGCATAAAAACTAGAGCTTGCCCACAGCAGCTGCAATTATTCTCCTAAGAATAACATCCATTTTACTTCACTGACTGAAAGGGTCTGTCCCTGGATATTGTTGCTAGCTGTTTCTCTTCATTATACACAAACTAATGCAGTATCACACATTGATTGAGACAGCTGGCCATTTTTCCCTAAAGAGAAGTAAATCTCATTGTGCACATACCCTGAGGAATCAGCACATATGTGGCCTGGGCTTTATAGGCTGCTACGTCCCACAGGATGCTGTTCAAGCAAGCAGGGGGAACCAGATGCTCAGCAGGGAAAACCAGATTCCTCATTACACCATACACGTGGGTACTCAAGCAAGTGTTACTTATCCTTCTGCTGCGACTTTCTCCTTCTATAACGCTGCTTGGAAGGACAAAAAACTGCCTTTAGGATTGCTCCAAAATAATTCAGGTTTCCAGCAATGGCTCTGTCCTCCAGGTTGGAAGACTGGCTCTTTCCTCTCCCAGCTCTGTTTTTAATCCCTCCTGTTCTTTTAAATGAAGGTCAGTGCTTACAGTGTGGGAGTAGACTTTGCAGAAACCCTTCTTTCATCCCTCCAACGAGGGTCCCCACTCCTCCTCCAGTGGGATCCGAGTCATTATGAACTTCTGAGCCACGTTTGCACCTTCACAGAAAGCAAATTCACTTCATGTGCCAAAGCACAGACATTTTATGGCACGCCAGGCTTTCAATACATAGCTCCCCCTAGACTTGCTGCCACAAGAAAGGAAAGAAAGCCACCTGCCCATTAACTCTACCTTTCTATCCTAGGCAACAAACAAAGGAATGAAATTAATCCCAGGCAGACAAAATGGAGAGGAAAACACCTATCTATCTACAAGAAAGATGAGTCTCCTAAGCAGTCAGCTCACAAAAGATGAAGCAGATCTCTTCTTTCACCTCTGACTTGTCTTAGCCTCTCACAAAAGACTGTAGCCAAATACTTTGAGAAAACCAAGATGATGGCCTTGTCAAAGACAAGCCAGGTATGGGACTAGCTGAAAATGAGACAATTTCATTATCAAGGCTCAAGACAACATTTGATAAGAAATAAGTTTCCCTTCAAAACACCTTGAAGCAGAGGAAGCTGGCTGTGAGGACAAGTGGCTGTGAGTCCTTCCCAGGGTTCTTTCCAGGGCAGAGTTCCCTTCACATGCCAGGGAACATCCACTATGGTTCTGCTCCTAGCTGCACACCCACTGCTGCAGGTTTTGTGACTCTGTAGTGCACAGGATAAATTGGATCAATGGATCATTAAACAAGAGAGCTACAGATAAAAAAAAAATCTGGGCACCATACCATCTTCTTGATATCTAGCTATAATAGCAGCAGTTATAGCAACTGTATTTTAAGAACCCTGAAAAAATATTTTGGTTCATCTCATGTAGCATAGTTAGAGATGTGTTTCCTACCACAGAGAACACAGAGTTTTAAAATTCTGTGTTAAGCTGTAAAAAAAACCAAAGTCAGAGCAGCATGAAAGGGCCCTAAGTCAAAGCAATAAGGCATATACACAAAGTGACCTGTGCATCACCCTCAAATCATAGAACACGACTTATCATTGACTGAAATTGCTTGAATGAAGTGACTCCAGCGCTGAGCGCTGCTGTGCCAGAGATGCTGGAACTCCAGTACGAACTGGAGTCAAAGGCAGCGAAGTGGTATGCAACAATTGACATTGCTAACGCATTTTTCTCCATTCCTCTGGCTGCAGAATGCAGGCCTCAGTTTGCTTTCACCTGGAGGGGTGTGCAGTACATCTGGAACCGACTGCCCCAGGGGTGGAAACACAGCCCCACCATCTGCCATGGACTGATCCAGGCTGCACTGGAGAAGGGTGAGGCTCCGGAACATCTACAACACATTGATGACATCATTGTGTGTGGGAACACGGCACTGGAAGTGTTTGAAAAAGGAGAGAAGATCATCCAGATTCTCCTGGAAGCCGGTTTTGCCATCAAGAAGAGCAAAGTCAAGGGACTTGCCTGAGAGACCCACTTCCTGGGAATAAAGTGGCAAGATGGACGGCGCCAGATTCCCACTGAGGTCATCAATAAGATCACCGTGATGTCTCCACCCACCAGCAAGAACGAAACGCAAGCTTTCCTAGGCGCCATAGGCTTTTGGAGAATGCACATCCCTGAGTACAGCCAGATTGTGAGCCCTCTCTACCTGGTCACCCGCAAGAACGATTTCCACTGGGTTCCTCAACAGCAACAAGCAGTCTCTCCTAATGAGACAGTCCATTCTAAATCCTACTTTCCTAAGTTAGTATGTAAAACTATGTTGAAGACTTTTTTCCAACTTCTTTCAAGTAAACCAAGTTCTCTAAAAAAAAAAAACAACAACAACAAAAAAAACCCCTCACCTCTTTTTCCTTTATCAGGCTTTGCCCTCAACTGAAGTTGCTGAATACTTTGAGTATATTCCAACAAATAAGATTTACACTCCCCTGAATACTTGTATTTCATTTTGATTTGATCTTTCTCAAATGAACTCCAGGCATCACAAAAGCAGAGTGAAACTGGCTGCATAAATCTTCAAGTCCAGTTCCTTGCACCACAGGCCAACCTCTAATAACTAATACACATAACACAGAATTTCCTTATCTTCAGATGATCCCACAAACCCACCATAGAACAAACTCCTACTAACCAAAAATTGTTCCATATGAAGAAGAGGTGGAGCATTCAAATATTCTGAAAGGTATATAATTCAATTTCTTTCAACCAGCAACTCATGCCCAGACAATAGCCCAGATGGAACTGTGCAATTTCTTTTAAGAATGACATGCTGTAAGGACACATGTATCTGCAGATACGGACAAAACAAAGAAACTGCTAAATAAAACTAAATATGAACTGAAGTATAACAGATTTCCTCAGTTTGTATTGTGAAACAGAAAGAAACAAATAAAGGAACTAACAGATAGTGAAGTGACTAGGTCAAATAATTAATATGGTCTTATTTCATAATAAGAAAACTCAAATTACACTAGTTAAAAACAAGTATTTCTGAAATGGTGTCCAGTAGCAAATATGAAAATTATATATTTGGATACCTTTTGCAATCTCCAGAAGAAAGTACTTCACACTGAAACACCCAGACCCTTTTTCCTCTGATTTCAGTGTCTTCAGTTAAAACACTGGCACATGTCACAGTGCACACACCACCGGCTGCTCCCACCTTTTAAACGCATCTCCATGCAACCCCATACAAGTGAACTGAGCTTTTGCCCTGCTATTTCCCCATTTTATAATAATGATTATACCCTTCAGCTTACCAAGAGCAATTAAGCCTGTCTGGATGAGCAAAACAACCACATTCTGCGGTCTCAACCTCAGTGAGAATTCACCCTGTCAAAACTTATTTCTTCGCCCATTAACCAGCAGGTTTTAACTGTGTCTTCCAACAGCCCTCAAGTAAGGTCCCAGGGTAAGGTGCCTAACATTTCTTAATTCTTCAGACTCAAAGCATGCTTTAGGCATTGACAAAGGCTCTTTGTATTTAAAAAGTTCACCACATGCCAAAGATAAACATGACAAAACAAAGAACACTCCTGAAAAAATAACAATACTTGACAAGAAAAATAAGCTTAGAACCAATATTCATCCCAGTATTATATTTGACTTGCTCTTTTCCTCCTTCACACAGAAGGGCAAGTACTTGGGCACATATTCTTTGTTGAATACATTCTCTCAAGTTCCTGGAAGTTTGCTTCAATATATTGAATAAATTTTTATCTTTTAGTGACCTGCAAGCCACCAAATACAATTCATTACAGCACAGATTGTCTTAAGAGATGCTTCACACTAGCCCTGCCTGTGTTACTCCAGTGCTGAATGCAATTCATGTAGTCAACAAATAATTATGCAAAAGCACATTATATCAGTACTTAACTGACAAGCACAATGTTGCTAGAATAAATACGAAGTATCTTGCAGCCCAGTATTGAGTAGATTGTAATTTACCGCCCATGGATATTGAACTTTCTACATAATCACTGATCTCTAGTACATGTACATGAGTAATAGCTTTATTTCTCACACAGACAGCTCTAAATTTGGAAAACTTTATTTCCCCTCTGTGACTATTCATAAAATAAAATGCACATTTCCAGAAAAATCTCTTTCAGAATAACACTGTCAAGACTTTGGAATTTAAAACTAATACATTGAACTAGCATCAACCAAGTATTTAAATCTGTCAACTAGTAAACAATACTTCTTCCACAAGATGTACTGATTTAGAATAAGCCAATGCAAGATGAAACCATGGAAATTCTGGCAAGACAAAGGAAAAAGCATTTACAGCAAGGGTGGTGGATTGCAGGATTGTGTAGCAAGGCTGCAAAATCTCCATCTTTGAAGACATACAGAACTCAGAGAGATGGGGCCCTGAGCGACCTGATCTCACTAGGAAATCTCATTCTGCCTCGCTTTGAACAGAAATTTAAACAAGGTTACCTCCTAAATTATTGTTTAGTTGTATGACAGTCTAGGGAATGCCCACAGGCACACAGGAATTATACCCACACCGAATGTTTTACTGCGTGCATGATGCCTTTTCATCTTACAGAAGGAGAACAGGCCTGGATTCAGACATAAAAGCTCAGTACCTGAGTGAGGTATGATAAACTGCACAGCTTGAAAAGGAAGCCACCCATCAGTTAAGCTCACTGTTAATCTGAATGAACTCTCACTGTTAATAACTGCATTTATGTGTCCTGTATTTGGTTTAGCTGAGGTGGAGCTAACTTTCCCCACTGGTGGCTGGAAAGGTGTTGATAACACACCAGTACCAGTGGGCACTGCCACAGCACCAGCACGTTCTCTCCAACATTCCACCCTCCCACACCAGCAGTAGGCGGGGGGTAGGCAAAATCTTGGGAAGGGACATACCCAGGACATCTGTCTCCCACTGACCAAAGGGATATGCCATGCTATAGGATGTTTGGGATGGCTGCTGATATAAAAGCTGACAAAAGGAGGAGGAAGCAGAGCCATTCATTATTTACAGTGGTTGTCTTCCAGAGCAACCACTACATGTGCTGAAGCCCTGCTTCCTGGGATGTGTCTGGACATCACCTGATGATGGAAAGTAGAGAATAAAACCTTTGTTTCCATGCATGCAGCATTTCATTTTTGATGTAGTAAACTGCCTTATCTCAACCTATAGATTGTTTTCTATCTTATTTTCTCTCCCCAGGCCAGCTGAGGCAAGGGAGTGATAGACGAGGGAGTGATAGAGTGGCCTTGTGAGCACCTGGTGTGCAACCAAGGTCAACCCATCAGAGTCCCAACAGCAGAACTCCAGCTCTGGGAATGAGAGCAGAAGCACCTGACCACTGGTGACAAAGTCAACCAACAAAAAAAAAAAAAAAAAAAAAAAAAAAAAAAAAAAAAAAAAAAAAAAAAACAACAACAACAACAACAAAAAAAAAACCACCCACAACAACAACAAGAACAAGAAACCCACAGAAGTTTCATTCATTCCATCTTTTTAAAATGAACAGAAAGGAAAGAAATGATTCTAAAATTTTAATTCCAGTTAGGAATTCACTTTGAATAATGAATGCCTGTTTTCTCTCAAGTGATTGTGCTATTCATGGTGCTAATAAGGAAACAACTCAGGGAAAATTCCTCCTAAACCCATACTATTTAACTCACTTTTAAATCATTTCCCAATGAGGTAAGTGCAACCCAAATATTACAGCAGCAATGAGAGAAAAAAAAATAATCTGAATATTCTTTCATAAGCAAATCCAAAACTACAAAAACTCAAATCAGTTTCTCAGACAGACTGCTTAAGACATTTTATTCCTCAGTCTCATAAACATAGGTATAAGATATTATTAAAACAAGCTAAACTTAATGCAAGAAGCTACTTCCCATAACCTAATTTAAAATTTTAAACACATGTCAAAAGAGAAGAATATGTCCTCTATAAAATGTTCTGCTGACTTAAAAAAACCCTGTATAAATTAGCACACATGAGCAGCAATTTCTCATGAATGTTAATATAGCCAAACTAAATCCAATAAACATGATGGGGAAAAAAAATTGCAAGCAACATAGTTATTGCTTATCTGGAAGAAATGTACGTTAGGATAAACAGGAATTTTATTTTCTCTCAATGACACAGTAGCAGTACCACTTTCAAAGTCCCATCACCAATGCCCAGTACAGTTTCAGTATTTCAATTGCTTTTTTAAATAAAGATGAGATTATTTCCAAAATACTGCCAAGACTAGATACTTTTTCATTTAAAGGATCCATCTACTGTTCCATTAACTGTGAGTGTCCCAAAATTATTCATTCTGCATCCTCTTCCCTACTGCCTTGAGTCCACTGTCTGAGTCTAGCACTCCTCATCACGTCGGACTTTATTATAATTACAAGTTCATGGAAGCAGGAAGCATCTCTATTATTTATTTGAATGGTGCCTAGTACACACTTTCAGATGTGAGAAATACGTTCTAATTACTGTGTTACCAAAATGGGGATAAAGTTGCACCAGTTAACAAGAAATAGTGTAAGCTGATGATAGGAATTAACAGTTGATGGACACATATGCTTTCTGTAGGTGGGTCTTCACCATAAGAAAACATTAATTGCAAGACATTCAAATAATTACAAACTCTTCTGAGGAAGTACATCAATATTAGAACTCCAACATCTCTTCTTAGAAAGTTTTAAAGTGTTTAAATCCAGATAATTAGCTGGCACAATGATGAAGAAAACAATTGACAGCCAATTCAGCAGAACATATAGGAAGATATGAGACTCTATATCTAAATTGAAATTTAAATACCTCTTTATTGCTTCTGGAAGATCTAAACTGAATGGAATTCGATAGGAGGATGCTAAAGTGTCATTCACAGCCTTGCTTATTTCCTGCAGCTCTCTTAAAGAAATGCAGCCAAGCAAAGCAGCCAGTTCACAGTCTTGTGACTGAATAAGCCTATCTTGTTCTTCAATTTCTCTTCTCAGCTGTTGATCTTTTCCTTCTAATATGGCCAGTCTTGTTCGGAGATCTTCAATTTCTTTCTGCATAGAACAGAAATCAAAGTTGACTATGAACCATATAAAAGAAACCCATCTGCCCCAAGAAAATAAAGCAAGTGTCAGAAGTAGCATGAATTAAATTTGTCCAATTTAGCAAACATTAAATGAGACATCCTCTTGCTGACACACAAAAATTCTTACGTCAGTTGCATTCACAAATTCTAATTCTTCCAGCAGTCTGAAACTCACCACCTCCATTTCAACACCACACTTCAAGTCCCTCTTCCAACACCTACTGTCAGCCCTCTTTCACTTTTAAAATACATAGGTATTTCCCAAGTTCACAAGCTAAAATCTTGTACCAAAAAAACAAATATCAGATCATCCACGGCAAAATAATCTTGCTCTACAGACTGGCAGCTAAACTGGTCAAACACCTATCCTGCAGAATATCCCTGCAATGGTTTGTCTAATGGTTCCAATCTGACGTGAAGCACAGGATGCAAGCAGAGAATCACTGACTATCTAACCAGTGTTTCTGACAATTAACATTTCATTTTAACTAAAAGCATAAAATCCTTCCCTTGACTTAAAAAGCACAGAATTGAAACCTCAGTTGCACTCATTTTTCTAGAAGTTCTAAGTGTGTGTATTATGATACTGATGTTTCTCACAAAAGCAAAATACAAATTTTAGAATCACAGAACAGTAGACTCATTAATGATGGAAAAGAGCTCCAAAATCCTTGCATCCAACCTTTGACCAAACAGCACCTTGTCAACTAAACCACAGCACTCAGTGCTATGTCAAGTCATTTCCTGACCATTTCCAGGGATGGTGACTTCACCACTCCTCTGGGCTGCCTGCTCCAACGCCTGACCACCCTTTCCACAAAGAAGTTCTTCCTCATGTCCAATCTTAGTCTCCCCTGGTACAGCTTGAGATCACTTCCTCTTGTTCTGCCACTTGTTACCTGGGAGAAGAGATCAACCTGGCTACAACCTCCTTTCAGGTAGGAAGCAATAAGGTCCCCCCTGAGTCTCCTTTTCTCCAGGCTAAACACTCCCAGCTCCTCCAGCTGCTCCTCCTCAGACTTGAGCTCCAGACCCTTCATCAGCTTTATTGCCTTTCTCTGGGCATGCTCAAGCACCTCTATGTCCTTCCTGAAGTGAAGATGCCAAAAATAAAATTTAAAAAAAGCTTCATGAATTTGTACATCATCCTTGCACAGGTTTTTCCTTGAAAATCCAACAGACAGCTTGCAACCAAGAAAGCAGCACTTCTTAAGGAATCTGGGTTGCTGAGTTTAAATTGTCATCAAACCAGCTGAAAGCCACACTGGAGAATTTTATTCTATTCCTACATTTCTTACTGTCTCTGCGAAACTTTGCAAGCCATTTAAACAATTATCTCCACACATGGCCATGGCCTGTATGTTCACCATTTTCTATACAATCTCCAAGAGACCTCTGACATGCCACCTATAGGCTCTCAACAGAAATCAAAGCTCAGTTTCAAACTCTGATCACATTCAGTCCAACTAAGAATAAAAAACAAAAAGCCAGAAATCCAAAATGAAATCTTTAATAAGTAAATAACTAGGCATTATAAAACTGACGTTAGAAACAACCATATGGCTTTTTATGGCAATTTACTTCTCCATTCTGCATCTGAGCAAATGGCAGTAACACCCAAAATGGTGTTACAGAGATAAAATTAAGTGGGTTTGAATCACTAAGATGCCATATTGATTAATACTGTAAAAAGAGCCCACTCACAAATTAATAAATTTGTATTCAAAAGAAGGTTTGAGTGACACACAGTAAATGGGTTCTGGGGTCAAATACAGAGTAATGAAGATAAAATTGTATTCTGAATATCTGAACAGACACTTCAGCTATGTATGAGGCAGATATCTAGGGGGAAAAAAGGCATACTTCAATATTACAGACTCCTATAAAACATATGTACTAGGCACAGATAACAGACTTTGGCATTTCTTTACTTTTTTAGACTTCATTTCAGAACCTTAACATTATTTTAATATTTTCAATGCAATTTACATGAAGTTTAGTTCACTAATTTTGTTAACAAACATACTTTGAGGTTTGCTGCACTGTAACCAGCTTCTCAAGTATCAGAACAAGAACAAATGGTCCTTGCATATTCAAAGGTTGACTAGCTCCAAAATTTCAACTTATAATAGTCCTGTACATTAGGTTTATCAATTATTTTCCTCCTTCTTTGGTTTTAGATATAGCAAGAAGAGAATGGTGTGGCCCATGTTTCAACCCACAGGCGTTTGTCAAGGACAGAAAGGTCAGCAGACCAAAAACATCAGTTTTGTTTCTTTCAGCCTCAAATTAGGCTTTTAGTGTGCATAAAGGACAATTCTGTCTCTGTGTTACTGGCTTTGGAGTACTGCCAAAATCTTAATAGGCCCTACTTAATACAGAGACCTCCATATTCTGTGAAAATGTAGTAATTGCAATCACTGCAATAAGCAACCTACATGGGAACAGAAAGGAGGATGAACGGAATCTGATTTTACAATCACACTTTTAGGACTGAAACGTACAACATAAATAGATACCAGAAGCACACAATCTGCATTCACAGAAAGAAAGCTGCTCTGCTCAGGAATAGTTCACAGGCATTCTTGGGAGCATGGAAATTTTAATCAGTAAAATGGAATTCTCCCACATTCTTTTCCAGAAATGCAAAGAAGCCTTTAGTGTGCTCTTGGTCAGCCTCCAGGGATAGAAAAAAGGGCCTAAAGTCTCAGCACTGAGCAGCAGATGATATTCATTTCACTAAACATAAGCTGCAGTTTTACTTTGAAAACTTGAGTTTAAACTGGATTTCCAACACAACAGCTAATCAGTACTGACTGTATACTTCCAGTTTCACCTATGGACTGATGGTCTCCATGAAGCAGAGATTGCTGTAGAAACATTAATACATAAATTACAGATACTGCCACAGGATTTCAAATCCCTGAAGACAAATGCAGAACCAACAGAAGAAAAAGTAAAGTAGGGCTGAGGAAATTTTTTTAAAAAATTACTTCTGATCATGCAAGATTTTAGGCAGATGTAATCTTTAGGGGTTCCTGGGTGCAAAAAATCACCACAAACCAGCCTTCCCAATAACCTTGAACTCCTGGTAATTTTGAAAAAATGCTAATAAATAGCATGCCTGTATAATGGTATGGTTGATTTTTCCCTAGTATAACTACAGAAGAATAAAGATTCAGCTTGAGCAAGTGTAAAAATTAGCTGTTGTGGAGTCTTAAGTACAGCAGTTTTCAGTTCAATATTTTGAGGTGGCTCTTGGATGTCTACATTAAAAAAATTTTCCGCAGACAATGCTGAACTACACTAGGTTTCCTCTTGTTAATGAAATAAACCTAAAAAATACAAATGATGAGTAGGATAAAGAAGACATTTCTTCACCTAAGTACAATTTTGCAATGACCATGACCACATAAGATTTTTTTTTTCTGCTTCTTTGTGGGTTTTTTATATGTGTAGATTTATGTGTGTACACAGGCAGAGATTACTACACTATTGGATCCACCAAAGGAATGAAAATACCACAAAAAAAGACTTCAAGACAAGACCACAGAAAAAAAGGAAAACTAGGTCTACTAGCTCTCTGAGGTGCCACATCACTGAGTGTGATCACCAAGGTTTAAAAGACACATAACTGGACAGTACATTGAGATTTTTGAAGGATGGTGAAAAGAAAAAGCTAAATTTTGCTTAAAATGCTTGCAGACTTAAAATTGGACTAATGCCATCTTGAAGCATTCCATTTGCCAAACTATCACGTTGTGACATTATGTGTCATTGTAAAGCTATTGTTAGCAAATGCTGGCTGCTCCGTGATGATTCCTTCATCCTTATGAAAAGCATCAATCATCTTTCAGGAACAAAAGCTGGTAAATCATGTATTTATAGTAAATTCTAACCAGAAACGGATGAAAACTTTTTGTCTTCAAATAAAAACTTCTGAAGATCAGTGTAATATTAAAATGTCAAATTATAACAAAGAGCACGCTTAAAAAGATAATGAGGAAAGTTTAAGCATGCACACAAGCCACCAAACCTTCCAGCTCTGCGTTTCTGTAACGAGATTAACACAACTCCTGTGGCTGCCATCTCCAATCATCACTTAGATTATCGACTGGATTCCAGCCAAGGCTCTAATTACTACACAGAAGCAGAGTCGCTACTACAATAAATTTATTTAACTCTGTGTAACAGCTTACAAGGTTTCCCCCACACAGCACTGGTTCTTACACACAACTCTGCAGTCCTCCTACCTGCAACCGCTTCTTTTCTTGAAAAAGCTGGTTTCGTTTTGTGGCCGAAACCTGTGTCCTCTCCTGGGAAGTTGATCTCTGAAGTCTATGCTCTTTTTCATGACAAAGACCATTTTCTTCATGACTAACCCTTTGAAAAAATCATGACAAAAGCTAAAAATTAGTGGTTTTCATGAGTTTCAGTGTCTCAAGGATTAAACAGATCAGAATGCTACGTGTTACCTTTAGAGTCATAACACTCCACCACTAGAATGATTACATTTCAAACAGATACAGTTAGATAACAAGAGATTTTCTTTTTCCCTTGGCATATCTTCCTTTATTATCTCAAACATTTACACTGTTTTTACAACATGATGAAGAAAGAAAATGGAAAGCCTGTATAGCTTCAGGCTTCCCCCAGCTTTATCATATTTCAGAAATTTATCCATCACT
>WEIU01023793.1:259-58302 GCA_013389925.1 Aegithalos caudatus | reverse complement strand
CTTAGACAGAAGTTTAGAAACTTGCCAAAGCCATTTTTGCAGCTTCTGTCAGCTTTTGAAGACTACATTAGAGATCATCTGGAGTGTTTGCTCCACAATGCCAAATTTTACTTCTCTCTTGCACTGTGAGTTCTTTCAAAATCACAATCAGTGGGCTTCCTCCCAGTCATCTGTACAACACTCAGTGGTAAATCTTCGCATGACTGGACTCCAAGGTAATCAGCACATTATGTGAAGTATCAATTCCATAATCTACCTCTCAAAACACACCTGCAAACAATGCAAATCCATTTTGCCTTCCATGTTCCCTCACAAGGGTGTGTGCACTTGCAAAGGGCAATTGCATTTCTGTGTCCATCTCTAGAGACAAGTGGATGCACTTCCATATAAAGAGTATAGATTCATTTCAGTATCTTCTTAGAAAAATACTGTGTCTCAAACAAAGTGTTTTGAAGCATGATTTCCCACTGTAATCTTGCAAAGCAATTACATCCATGCCACATATAAAACATGCATCACAAGTCTGGTTTAAGCATGATTAATCGTGCAGTTATCTCCATGCACAGGTGTTTAACAAGTGTGTAGAACAAGAGGTTCTCATCTATTCTGCAGGACCTTCAAAAGACACACATGCTTTACTCCCTCACTGTGGGCTTCAGAATGTACTGAAAAAGCAAAATAAAGCCTCAGCACTAATATAGGTATCATTAAGCAAGTTAGACATAATGACAGTGAAACTGCATTTCTGTATTAACAGCACACACCAAAGGGACATCCCTGTTATGAGGTGCTAGGCCACCACTGTGCCTTACAATCACTACAGGTTCTTGTGGCTCCAACCAACCACACTTCCAGGCAGCTCTGAAGCCTCCTTCTTCAAGCTGGAGCTGCATCATTCCTAGAGAGGTATGTAATAAATTTCCAGTGTATGATCAAATTTTACAAAAAATTCCATTATAAACACAGTTTATTTTCAGAACCTTATTGGAAATTCCAGGTGTATCTGTCTACTTGGCACTGCTGGAAGACAAGTTCTCTCTGATCTCACCAAACCTGACTGATTGCACAACCACAGCAATTGTTGTTCCTAAACTCAACATAACCAAATCTGGCTCCCATCATATGCTCCCAGTATCCTGTGTTAACATCAAATGCATTCACTTAAAAACTCATCTCGTAAGTTAATCAAGTAAAACAAAACTGGGGCATGAACTTCATATCCTAAATAAGCTGCCATACATGCTTATCTTGCAAAAAAAGAGATTGACTTAACTACAGTAAAATTGCAATGATCTGGTCTTCTGAGGCTTGGGTATACTGGTTTTGTTCCAATTCAAAATGAAAACAAAAACTGAAGCCTACAAATTTTCCTTGAGGAAGCAGTTATCTTTTCCACTGTATGATCTAAAAATACAGCTGGAACAGAAAGGAATTATACCCCTGTACAGAAGACAAAGGGTACTTTTGCTGTATCAATGAGTCAGATCACAGACAAAGCACTGTAAAAGGCTACAAGAATCAAGCAAGCAAGCAAAAGGGTGTCACAACAACAATAGTTGAACTTAAGCTCAAAGAAAGGAGTGTACACAAGACAGAAAAGGGAAGAGGATATTCATCTGACCCAGAAGAACGGCACTGCTCAGACCTGTGCAAAGAGAAGAGTTACAGATCTAATCATCCAAAGAACAGGAACACTTTCATAAATATATTGTAACATCTATTTTATATGTAAAAGCATTATATATACATTATATAGGATAAAAATAAGCAAACTGCATCTGGGGGATGCTTTAGTGACTCAGTTTCTATGACAAAGAAGACAACACTACCTCTAATGCCAAAATCATTATTTCAAATTAATGCATAGACCAAGCACATCTTAATGACAAAACAGAGAATGGTGTATCCTAATCTTTAAGGAATGGTAAAACACCCTCTCTTAGAGCCTCAGAAGGTGGAAGGAAACAGCTCTGAAGGAGTGCAGCTTGTTTTAAACCTCCCTTATTACTAGATGCTATAAATAGAGGCTAAAAATACCTTCAGATTCTCCAATTTCACAAAAAAAAATCATATTATCTGTACTGATTTTATCTAATCTTCATGTCTATCAAAAATTACACATGAAGGTATTGACTAGTACACTGCAGCCTTTATATTAATAAGCTGCCAGAAAACAAAATGCTTCTCCTCTTTCATTTATGCTATTGCATTTGAGAATAGCTTTCAATACCTATAAAGTATCCTCTTCTGGCAACAGTAACTAGGAGCATGGATGAAGATAGACCAAGAAAGAGAGACTACTTTTTTTCCTAGGTTACCCCTCTCGGGCCGTCTGACACAACTCGCATTCCTCCCATCTTTGAAGTTCTCCCTTCAAGACAAGGTTTAGAATTTATTTCTGTGACTTTGTACAGTGCTGAGCTCAATATTGCTATCTAAGAAGTGGCACACAAAAGAAAGCTCCCAAAGATCTATTCATATCAAAGAATAATCTGGTTTTTACTTTATATTTAAATATCCTTTCATTGCCTGAAAGGGAGCATCAGCATTAACTCCACAGGGAAGCATTGCACAAGCTGCGTTGCTGTTGTATGTTCAAGCTGCCGTGTCAAGGATTCAATCCCATTCCCCCTCAACATCAATGAGAAATGTTCCATTTAATTTGCCAGTTCATCATGATCAATGTTTTTCAGGGGAATTCTGAAAGAATTATAGAAAGAAAAAAAAGGGGGGCAGGGTGGGATTTTCATAAACAAGCTCCATATGGATACATTAGATGGTCATTGAAACTCTTTATTATAATTATTCATAAATTGTATTCTGCATTTTGAGAAAAAGAGAAGCAACATTTTACAAAATAATGAATCAACAAACTCACCAATGATCAGCAGCCCAATGCAATGTTGCCTGAACTTGGGTCACAAACCTATCCAAAAAACTGCTAACTGAGGGATGCCTTGAAGGAAGCTGAAATTTTAAAGACTTTTTCTCCTTCTCCAGTTCTTCCAGTTTCCGTCTAAATTTATCAGCTAGAAAGGAAATTTAAAAAAAAANNNAAGTTAAACAGTGACAAAAGAGTCCTGTTTTACCTGAGGAAAAAAAAACAGTCAACATGAAGTAAAATCCACCTCTCTGATGGTTCTTCTTCTTCCTCTTTTCATAAAATATATCAGTCTGTTCTGCTCAAGGACAAATTAAACAAGACTACAGTGTAAAACAAATAGCCAAGATGCCAAGCTACTTTTTTCTATGACAAGGACAAAACTGCAGGCTTCCCAGGATATTTTTAATTTCATAGAGCTCCAAAGAATTGGTTCAAAGTTATCATCCATGCTCTTCCTAGAGTAACAGCTGAGAATTAAATTCTAGGAAAAGTGCTGCTCTTCACTGCTTCAGTTTGATTTAAAGCTTAGACAGCAGTTACACATTTACATTTTGACTTTATAAAAAAATTGTACTGTTATTAGGTCAAGAACTGAAGAATCACATGGTATAGTAGTATACTTCAGCAGAAAATGCATGTGTAATTATAGCAATTAGACAATTACCACATTGCAAGCTCTCCTGAATTATGCTCAGTTTATCATCCAAAACAAAAAAGATTTACCTTCAACTTTAAATAAAACAGTAGTCCCCAAGAGACTGCTTTGAATCTACCATACCCCTACACATTTCTTAAGAGTAACCACTTGTCTATATAAGTTTTCTGTCCCTGTGTAGAAAACAAAGAAACATCATTCTAACTACTAATTATTAATGCAGTAAGTGCATGTATCTTCTATTGTGCCACCATACCAACAAAATCACGTATATGACAAACAACAAGCCTGCCATTCAAGACAGAATACCTTTGATGATACATTAGTCAAATTAGAGAGTTTTGAGCTAACCCACAAATGGAAAACCTTTACAGTTCAGTACTCTGCTCATGGCCTCACTGCATACAATTTTGTGTGATTTTCAATACATTATGTTACTATCAGAATAGCATCCATCTGTGCATGTTTATTGCTTATTTTCTCTATCTTCTGAGGGGATTTAACACAAGAAGTTGCTTACATTTGCTGGTTTAGCAAAATGATGCATTTTTACAATAATCTATCATTAGTATTGATCTCCACTCTACTTCTGTGCCAACAGGGTAGAATAAAGACAGAGACCTTACTAATAAGACAAGATTTTTTTTCCTGTCCCAGCACACTGTTCCAGGGTGAACTCACTTTCGTGTTGTCATTGGCATGCAAAATGTCAGAAGGCCCTTGCTAAAATGTGCACCCTACTCCACATGTACTCATGTGCATACTATTCCTGAAAAGCAGTGGAAGTGAACCACACCTGTGATGCATTTCTGAGGGGCCACAGCTAAGTAGATTCGCCCTATCCCTATCACCACACCGAAACTCAAATTTGAGCTGAGACTCCCAACCCCGTATTTTGACCAGAAAAACATATCAGCACTTGCATGCTAATGTGCCACTTGGCATTTCTAAGTCAGCCATCGAAAATACCACTGTAACAAACAGAATAGTAAGGGCTGAAAGGGTTGGCTAGTGACCAATGACCACTGAACGCCAAACCACATGGAAACACTTCCTTTTACTCACACCATTCACCACTGGGCTTCCTGGGAGTTGTGGCAACCCTCTATAGCCATTTAACAACGTCGTCATTGTTCTTCGACATAATTATGCTTAACTGTGTTTGTGTGTCCAGTTGTTTCATCGTCCTGCTCCTACCCCTCCTGGCCCTAGAAACACGCTATTTTGGGAAGGAAAACAGATGAGGGGATCCACATGCCAATTCCTTCTCTCTCTCTCTCTCATTAAGTCTTGGCTGCATCCTGCTTTATATATTCCAATCTACACAGTATTCAATTAGTTTCTACTAACAGACGTTTCTAAATAATTTGTTCCACTGGCATCTTATAAGTAACATGGCTGCTCACATCCACTTATCTCTCTGCACTAAATGATTTTTTACCCTTTTATCTTTTCAGCATCACACTTGAGGGTTATGTCCTAAGAGACTCCAGCACCAGTGAGTTGAACACGGCAGCACTCAGCTTTTAGAATCCTCTCTTGAGAAGCAGATCCCTGCCATTTGACCTGGCTGATACCTTCAGTGCATGGAGAGACCCAAGAGCCTCAGTGTCAGCTGCAGAGCAGGGAACCATGCAAATAAGGCTCATCTCAATCCAGCTTTAGTGCTGCAGCTCAAGACAGATCTGGATCAAGCACAAGTATCAATGGAAATGATCAGAAGTCTAGCCAACAGGATGTGAAAGAGGGAAATAAGCAGGGTTCCTCAGACTAGCAGAGATAAAGACTGAGGTAACTTCCAGTACTACTACAAGCCAGCAAGCTGCAAAGAAAGCAGTAATACAATGTTCCCTTAGAACTTGAGTCCTCAGTAACAAACCTGAGTTGCAGCAAATGATATGTGAAAAAAACATTAGATATAGTAAAGCAGCAAATGTAACTGCCAGGGTTAGACAGGAAACCTCCTCCAGTGTTGGTTTTCAGGTCAGACGTAAACATTTCTCAGATCTCAAATGCAATCTCTTGTTTGAACAAGGGAAAGTGCTGGACTCTGCACCTGGGATGGGGCAACCCTGGATGTACAAACTGGGGAATGAGACACTGGAAAGCAGCACCAGGAAAATGAACCTGGCAGGTCCTGGTTGATGCCAAGTTGAACATGTGCCAGCTATGCCCTGGTAGCCAGGAGGGGCAGCCCATTCCCGGGGGACATCAGGCACAGCATGACCAGCTGGGAAAGGGAGGGGATTGTCCTGCTCTGCTCTGCACTGGGGTGGCCTCACCTCCAGTGCTGGGGGCAGTTCTGGGAGCCACAATGTAACAGAGACATGGAACTGTCGGAGAGTGTCCAAAGGAGGGCACTGAAGATGGTGAAGGGCCTTAAGGGGAAGGGGTTTGAGGAGTGGCTGAGGTCACTGGGTCTGTTCAGCCTGGAGGGGAGATCCCACTGCAGTTACACCTTCCTCTGAGGGGAAGAGGAGGGGCAGGCACTGAGCTCTTCTCTGTGGTGACCAGGGACAGGACCTGAGGGAATGGCCTGAAGTTGTGTCAGGGGAGTTTTAGGCTGGATATCAGGAACAGGACCCAGAGGGTGTTTGGGCACTGGAACAGGCTCCCCAGGGAAGTGGTCATAGCACCAAGTCTGACAGAATTCAAGAAGTGTTTGGGCAGTGCCCTCAGGCACATCATGTGAGACTTTGGGATGTCCTGTGCAGGGACGGGAATTGGACTTTGATGATCCTTATTCCAGCTCAGAACATTCTGTGTGATCTCTTCCACCATATTTTCAAGGATTTTTCAGCCGAGAAGCAGACATAGAAGGCCTTTGATATTGCAAAGTCATCAGACTCACAGACACAGCTTTCTTTTACTTTCATTTTAGCGTTTTAACAAGTTGTTCCAACAGAGACAAGACCTTCACAAAGTCCAAGAACTCACTGATAGACTGAGGCAACAAGAGAAACCCCATGTAATCATGTATCTCCATCACAAAGAAAGGCTTAATACTCTGTCCCATTCCTCACTTCAAAATAAGTTACTTAATGCACAGTTTACATACCAAAAGCAATCTCCCCCCTCAAGTGGAAGAAGTTCTTAAATGAACAAACTTTCAGATAATCAATACATACTGTTTTACAGAAGCATTTAGAATTAAGCCTGATTCTCTTTATCAGCCATTTATTTCATTACATTCTGGTGCCAGCTTGCTGCCTTGAAGGGTCCTACAGATACCCTAGACAAGGTTCCTACTTCACACAGGTAAAGTTAACTCTTAAATTACCCTCCATTGCAACCCATTACTGTGCAATCCACTTCTGCCTACGTACCTCAGACATCCCACTCACTTTAAAGCCAACCCACAGTACAGGCCTGGAAGATGCTGACTAACTGCTGTTCTCAATTAAACAAGCAGCAGTCAGAAAACAGTAGTGTCTCCAAAGATCATGCTTTGTAATAGCTTTGAGTAAAGGAAGAAATTTCCATAACTTCTAATTGACCATGTGGGAACATCTGGCTACCTCTCTACTTTTTACACACTTTAACATTGGTTTTACTCATCCAAAGAGAAGGTTCACTTTATCAGAATTATTTATCATCATTTAAGAAACATTTTTAAAAATCATCTCAGTAAGGACAGACTCTCGTCTGCTATGTACTACATATATTTATGTTTATGTCTGTGCTAGTAAGTGGGAAGATAATCAATCATGCTATTCTACAAACTGTTGGCCATTACAAAAGTATTTCTTCAGCTAGTTCAACTAGGAAAGATCATTTGATATTGCACCACTGAAGCAACAGGAGAAGCAGAGTTATGCTCCCTGCTGACTGCATGGATTAAAAGGAGAACATCTGCAGAGCAAAACTTGATTATTGAGGCCCCAACATCCGCATTTCAGAAGGTGCTACTTCAAACTAGGTTTAGTGTAATGCCATGGACCAAAGGACAAGATAGTTTAACCCCTCTGGTAGCTCTACAGCACATTTTCAGACTTTGTCTCACCTGAAAGAAAACCAACCCATTGTAATCCACAAATGTCCTAAAGTGCAAAGCACAGTAAATGGGACAATTGGGAGATGCCTTCCAAAGGCTCACATACCTAATCTGAACTAAAATTATATTTGGGCCAGGGTCCATTAAACACATCCAGCAGTCAGCGGAAAAAGCAGTTCCTGGGAAGGCCAGTAAGCAGAGGCTAAAGCTTTCCAGACAAGGCTATAACCCCCTGGGTACCACAGCCAAACATTCATGTTCAGCTTATAAAAAGGTAGAGCAAAATGCAAATGTAATTATCCCACTTACCACCACTTAACTTTTTCCATTCCAGTCAAAAAGGCAACTTTCTGCAATTTCACACTCCAGCTCTGCTCCTGAACTATCAAGACTACCTTGAAAAACAGCAGAACAAACCAAACTCCTGGCTGCTGCACACCCTTTGGAATCAGAAGCTACTACCACAAAATTCACCCTAAAGTAGGAGGGTAAAAATCTGCAGGAGTTACAACTCCGTAAGTCCTTGGTTTGTGTGTATTCCTCAGTTATTTCTCACTCTTAGTAAAGATGACAAACTCTTCTAATTCCTGCTGAGATGCTCAATTGATGGTTGCCTCCAATTATGGTGCTGTTTAAAGACTACCAGAAGAGTAAAAGAGAGTAAGTGTCCTGCATTCCCTGACAGACTCCAGGTAGCAGAGTAACCAAAACGCACAGCAATGACCTGATGTAGCATTTGATGCCACAAGCTACCCCTGCTGAAGTCAGCATCAGCTGCCTATCCTCAAATTCCTTCTCCTCTCCTAGCAATGAGACACCACTATACATAAATCAGGTGGGGGAGGAAAGGGAAGGAAATCTGGTACTCAAAATAGTCCCTTCAAGAGAAGCAAAGGAGAACACTGTCTACAAGATTTCTTAAGAGGGAGGACAGCTCAAGCATGCTCTCTGCCTCCCTGCAAGCTCTGCATTTTCCACCCATCAGTTCATAACAATTACAACCCAGGAAACTGCTGCCTCCTTAAAATACATAACATTTCAGAATTTAGTGTACTGAACATCTGTGTTGCAGTGGAGTTGGGAAGCCTGAAAGCTTTAAAATATACAAGAACAGACACTTTTTAGCTGTTATTACAAAAGGAAGCTTGACACATTGGCAGATATTTAATTTCCCTCCTCCAATTTATATTGAATTTAAGAGCATTGAACAAAAAGCTACATTCTTAGACGTTTTAACAGATGCTTCCTCCAAAGCACACCACCAAGATTTCCACCTACAGTTTACACCTCCAGTTAACATTGGAAAATCTATCACCCCAGAAACAAACTTCTCCCCAGAAAGTCACTAGTGAAAAGCTTGGGTTAGACTTTTATCATAAATTTTGACCGGTGCTCCTACTTCATAGAACCTTCACTGTTCACACAGCAGCAATGTGACTGACAGACTGTCATTCAGATCTGTAATGTGTCTCTGGCTCTCAATGACAACAGCTAACAGGATTCATGGGCACAAGAACTCCATGAGTTTTGTGAGAGGGTAGGTACAGTTACTTTCAACATCAGCAGGAACATAAGCAAGAAGCCACAAAGCCAGAAGGGCTCTGTCCAGCACACCCCTGGGAAATATGGGGATTGAGAGCCTAGCAGGAAAATATCCGAGTCCTGACTTGGACTATTAATCTCTCTAGTTACTTGGCCAACTTTAGAAAAATTCTGCTTTCTCATGTTACTTTCTCCTCACCTGGCAACGATGTAGGGTGAACTATCCTCAGAGCTGTTATTTCTGGGCTGAGTTTAAGGACATCAGGACTATTTGGGTAAACTTTGAATTTCCTGTAACATGACTATCCTGAAAGGAAAGTAGTTATTATTTGCCACTAGTATCTCACAGAGGAGCCTCCAATGGAGGTTCCAATTGTACTAGGCTCAGACAACAGGGGAAAAAGAAACCCTACTCCAATAAATTTAAAATCCACAAAATAAACGACAGCCAAAGGGGCAAATTGAGAGAACAGTGCACCAGACACACAGTCTGGGTGAAAATTAGGGGCAACAATTTCAGCATACTAGAAGCAGCTTAATCTCCATTGCTCTTAATTTGCCATTTCTGAAAAATACTGAGGTTTTATACTATCTTTAATAGCAATATTTTTAATATTAGGACCTTCATAAATAGTCCACATTAGAGCATAAAAACTACTTCCATAATTTTCTAAATGCAGGAGTAGTCACGTTTTTTAATGTAGCTGACAAGCATAACAGTCAGTGAAGTAGTGGGCAGTTTTCTGTATGTGACAACTTTTGTAATTCACCTTTGTAACTGCATGAAAAGTATAATTCCATACAATTTCTATCCCCTACTGTCCTTCTCTTCAGATTTGCTGCATTGGTAAATTTCCTCAAACACCACAAGAGTTCACAGAAAGGCATGTGGATATTGGAGACTTTATTTCTTCTTTAGTCAGTTCACAATACAAATTAAACAGTGCCCCACTGACTGTTTGCTTCTCACAGTCTTTCACAAAGTTTCCAATGAAACCACCAAGATCCTTACATTTCCAACCTGACCTTACAATAAAAATAATTTACAGTAACATTGAAAGATACATTAAAAGGGGGGAAAAGTTGATTGCTTGTGCACTTTATTTGATAGCAACATCATTCTGCAAGCAGTGCTGACAGTACTGTCACTACATATGAGATTTTAGAGAAATGAAGAAAAACACATACCGCTGACTCCAGGTCAACTCTGTACCTTTAAAAATGTCAGGCTATGCAGGATAACCAAACAGACAATTGTGAAAAAAATTCTACCCTGAAAGAGATCTTACAAGACAAGGAAGCTCACAGCAACCAATGCAAAGCTCCTTGCCCTCCAGTACCAGCTCCTTCTTTTATTGGAGATGGTAGAAGAAAAGGTTTGGTGGATGTTTCCAATCAGTGCAGCTCATATACAAGAACTGCCAGCTATATATTAATGTCAACTGCAGGCCATTCAATCCCAGTTGACCATGTCCCTTTCCTAGCTCCAAGAATCTCAAAGCCAACATCTATCTTCACTGCCTCTGAACAAATGCCATGGATTGATTAGAAAACAGGGGAGTCCACTAACAGTGCACCATGCAGTGCTCTACAACTAATTGCTTTATATCGTGAGGCATCTGTCATTTTTATAAAGTTCCAAATACTCCAGAAAGAAACTTAAAATTGGATGGTCTACATCTGGGTTTTTATATCAAGGATTTTGTAACTAGAGATAGTCAGATTATGTTGGGACTTTTTCATATCAGGCTCTATTTAAGCACATATTGTAAATCTAAAGTGCTTTGTTCCAGCTGTCAAACAAAGAAAAGGATCCTTTATTATTGCCTAACCTGAATGCACTGAAAATACCATCCTAAAGCATATTGTTTNTGTGAGAGAAGCCACTAAGTAGTATAGATAATATAAGCAGTGTTCCACAAAGGTTTATCTTCATCATTTTAAAAGTCATGCTGCAAAAATGCAGAACAAAGCAGCACAAAGTCTAGGCTAAGGAACACCAATGAGTAGATGTAGAGTTGCTTTAAGTTGAAGTTTGAAAGAAAACAGTACAGATTTTGAAGTGTGGTGTATATTAAATTGTGCTATGTTTCCCAAGGACCACAACAGGAGAAGAAATCAGCTTGCAGTTCTGCTTAAGCCACCAGCTACAGATCAACACCATTAAAACAAAATGTAATTAGGCAACATTATCTCCCTTCTGTGGCAAGACACTGTGATAAAAAGGTATAAAATACTATTTCTTATTGATTGAGTATTGCACACAGAGAACTATAAAGAGAATATAAATGTGCACACAGCCCCAAAGCAATTGCTCTGAAAGTTGCAGTGGGGAACTCTACAAGGAAACTTGAAGCTTCTAGAAACAAAAGGGGAAAGAGAAGATAAAGTAAGTCTTTGTGGTAACAGAGTTGAAAACAGTATATTCATTAATTATGGATGAGTACCTGGACGCCAGAATTTTACTTTAGGTTAAAGCAATCTTTTTCAATGTTTGTTTGCTTGTATTCCAGGTGCCCACTCTTGTATTTAATAGTCTACATAATCTCAAATGTAAAAATCTAATTTCATTGTTTCTTTCTTATTCCCAGTGCTCTTCAAGAACTGAAATTTAACATCGAATTAAGCTGATAGCCTTCCCCAAGCACTCTGCACCAGTAGACACAAAACCAAAAACTGGTTTAAAACTATTTAAAAAAAAAAGGCAAATTTAAAAATAGCAACTGAAAGATGCTGTTTTTATCAGTCTAGCCACCTTTCCAGTTTCTACCACGCATCACTGTTCTAGCACACAGAAGCACTGTTCTGCTTTAAACAGTAAAGGCCATATCCTAATAAATCAAGCAGTAAGAGAGAATGGTTTACAACATTTGTCATTTGTTCTCAGACTATTCTGACTGTCAAAACGAAAAATGGATTCATAAACACTAGAATGTCACAGAATCATGCAGTGGCTTGAGTTGGAAGGGACCTTTAAGGTCATCTAGTCCCACCCAACTGCAATAATCAGGGATATCTTCAATTAGATCAGGTTGCTCAGAGCCCCATCCAGCCTGACCTTCAGTGTTGCTGGAGATGGGGCATACATCCATCCATCACCTCTCTGCAAAAACTGTCCCAGTGTTTCAAGCACACCTACTGCAAAAAAATTCTGCCTTGTATCTAGTCAGATCCAATAATTTCCACCAGGGAATTATTGCTCCAGGAATCAGAATTCAATGGCAAGGAAAATCACTGAAACACAGAATAGCTGCCGACTTTTATATTTGGTGTCTGGTTTCCTGCCCTTCCATTTGAACTTGGCCTTATTAATCAATTGCCTCTTAGTAATTCATGGGTATTCTTACACCCCAGTTTCTCCCCTCATTGTTTCAGTCCCTTGATCCTCTTCCCTTCCCACACCTTCCAGCTAGCATCTGTTTGTCTAGTCTTCTTTCTTTTCCAAAAACAGAAACAATACAACTTTTTTAGCTATTTCTTTATTTAGCTTACATATACAAGTACTCTTGTCTATTCCCCACCTACCATCTTCAACATTGTTTTCACAAGTCTGTTTTTGGTACCAAAGCATAAAGACAAAACAATTAAAATAATTCTGGGCAGTGGAACTGTAGTAAGATCGATTCTGAAACTTCCTTTGGAAGGCGAAAAAAACATAAAATATCAGATGCAAAAGCTGCGTACCTATTTCTTTTTTTTCCCTCTGGAAATTAATCTCAAGCACACTTTGTCCTATTGATCCTGAATTTCAAAACATGCTGCATTCCTGACAGTCCCAAAGCGTCACCAAATTCTGTAAAAAAACCCGAAAGTGTGTGGCTCAGAGCACTGCAGGAAGGGAACTTGTCTGAAGAAAGAGAGTCTCCAGCTGAACTGGATCAAAGCCACACCTCAGGGCAATAACCTCAGAGGAGGCATTTCCTCTGCTGTCAAGCTGTATTTCTTGTTGCCAGCTTCTTATTAGCTTGAGCAGGTTCTTGTTGTAAAGATTACTTGTGTTTTCTTGAGCTGATGACTCTGAGACAGGACCTCCCTGAAACAGATCTCTACCAACACATCATGGCATTGGGACAATCAATGCCACCACCACTTCAACCTGTCACAGAGGCTTCCAGAAACAAAGGCAGCAATTTTGTCAAGCTTAGTCTTGGAGCTGCCCAAATTCCACCACCAGGGAAAAAGAACAGAACAACTAAATACAAGGCAGGCAACCAGCCCACACTATGTGAGGTAGGGTTAGAAGATGATGAAAGGCTTAGATGATTTGCTTAAGAAATCCAACATTCTACAAACAAAGCAGTGCAAGAATATCTCAAAATTCTCTGTTTACCCATCCTCATTCATCCAGCAGTACTTTATCAGAATTTTTTTTTCATGGAATTATCAACAGCTCAGGAGTATTACAGGAAGCAAAACAACAATTAAAGAGTTGTTTGATTTCCCTATGGGAAGCTGACAAAACAATGTGTCTGCTCTGCATTGAAAAGATTTAGATGAACACATGAAAGGAATTAGCATACAAAACCTCAGCAATATAGGTATATTTTCCTTATTGCTGGTTCCCATAAGCCTCACAAAACGCTGGATGCTAACCAAAATATCACAGGAACCTGCAAATCACAAGCATAGCATACCAAAAAGAAAAGGTAAATCCATGAGTAGTTACAGGCATAATGAAGATCTAGAAATAGCAGTTTTTCTTAGTCCACAGTTTCTTTTTATACATCTACACATACCTATATTTTAAGGCAAAGAGAAAACATTCAGGATATACCATTGGCATGGTTTCATGGAATGGGTTGGTTCTGCCATGCCTGTGCCAGCTGGTTTCAAGTCACGCTGGGTATTCTCCCACGAACACCAACTCTACAGTGCTGCATTACCAATAACCTTATTTCTTTCAGCTTCTATGTCCTCTGTCTGTATAAACACAGATAGCAACAATTGCTCCATAGGGGCCTCATTAGGCTTAATTAACACCTGTGTGAGATCCTCAGATAAAAGGATAGGTGTAATTACACAAGCTGAACTGCTCCTTGCATAAGAAATTCTGTATTAACCCTTTCATAATTTGAGAGAAGCACACTGTTCCATATAAAAGACTCACCTACTGGAGTCACCTCCTAATCTTCTCATTTCAGAAACAGATGACGTCCATCATCTTTCCTGTTTTAACAAATGGGATCCTGGGGTCTTTTTTTTTTTTTTTTTAATCATTATTCCCTACCTTCCGTCCTTTCTCACATACACTTTAACCTTTTATATTTACGATACTCCTTTCATCCTGGCTCTGATCTCCTGGAAGTGTTCCAGGTATAAGAACTACTCCTCAAGCACACTGGGCAGCAGGTAGAGCTGCACAGGAGGTCAGCAGGGGGAAGAACAAAGGCTCCCTAAGGAAGTTCCACAGCTCTTTAACTCTACTTTGGTGCCCTTCAGCAAAGTAGTTATGAATGATACAACACCCCATCAACCACAAAATGCAACCAGAGGCCTGGCTGGACTGTGTTCACAGACGAACAGCAGCGACCACCCAATGACAGCCACTGAAAGAAGCCCAACCTCCTCCAGTGCAGATCCACAGAAGATCCCCTCAAATATCGAACCTGAGTGCAATGCAGCAGGGTCAAGGCACCTTCACTAGTTCTCACACTTCAAGACACAAGACTGGAAAGTTTTACATTCAGGTTCACTGCCTTACACAGCCTGAGCCCACGAAGCATCACTGCCTCCAGCATCTCCCCCTGTTCAGCAGAGCCTCCAGAGGCTGGAAATGAAAGCAGCCAGAGCAGTGTCTGTGCTGACAGAGCCAGGTGGGAAGGGGAAAGAGGAGCAAAGCGGGACTCTGATGGAGGCACAGCTAGAAACAGAGCTTGGGGAGAGGGATTCCAATATTGCCATGCTCTCCAGAAGGGGTTCAGAAAAGCAGGTGCTCCAGAAAGGATGGGAGATCTGTCATTTTTATAAGCACCCAAGTACAAAAGACAGAACACATTTCAAGTGTGATCCTGTTGTAGACCCCAGAATTGCAGCTCACCAGATGCAGGTTCTGCTTCCAGCCCCTGCAGCACATCTCCTGCAAGCATGTAAGTCAGTGCATTAAAAGCTGCTATCTTTGGTGGCAGGTATTAGCTACAGATGAAAACTTCACATGAAAATAGTTTTTATTATCATACAGCTTCACATTTCTCTGTGAGATACAATCAAATAGCATTGCTACACTAGTGAATCTTGCTATGAATTTCACTCTGTGCCAGTATACCCACAAAACCTGTTTTACCACAGCAAAATAAATATCTCTACCCAGATTACCACCTTGAATCTGTCCAGCAACATCTTCTGCTATTGAAATTGTTTGAACAGATTGTCTTTGAAGTGACAGTATGTTAATGTGTCTGTTGTTAACAGCAACCTCTATAAACACCTAATTTTTTACCCTTCCAAATATCACCTGTAAATTCAACAGAAGAGAGCTGAGCTGCTTTCCTCTCCCACACCCATTCAGCTCCTTTTTACTTTACCTCAATGGACAGCTTAAGAAGAACTGTGGCAAAATATGTGGATCAGACAGATGGCATGTGCTGCTCTTTTCTCAGTGCTCCTGCTCAATGGCTTTAAAAAGCCACAATAATTCAATACTTATGTAGTCTCAGGTAGATCTTGAGCTCCACTACAACTTTGTCTTTTCCATTTTGAAGGTAGAATTACTTTATTTATGGGAAGTATCAGAGCTTTCCACCGTAGCAGAAAGAGATATTGGATTAGAACAAGACATCTGAAATAACTGATCTTTAGTTTTGGCTTTTAAGTTTCTCCTCACCAAGCACAATCCTCTTCCTACTTCATTTTAACAGATGTAAAAAGAGCAGCTGGCATCTGCAGTTCCTAGCTGGAGCAGTGGGGCAGGATGGTTTGGTTCTCCTTTTATGGTTCTTTTTATGCTATACACCACCCTTACTTGACAGCGTGCTTATAGCTCCCCCCACTCCTCCCCAAAACCAGAACTTCAATCTTCCAAAATTGTATCTGGCCATTATTTCTCTAATATATTAATGACTAACCAAAAAAGCTATACACATATACACACACGTGTGGCCACCCTCTTAAAAGACATTACTTCCTTGTCATACACTGAAAACTTTTTATCTTGTATTCCTTGTTTCTTTTTATGGAACAAATAGCAAGATCAAAATACAGAAAGCCATTGTTATTTGTTTACAGAGCAATGCAGAAATAAAAAGATAAGCCAACAGATTTTGCTCTGAAATATTGTTGTTTGATAAGGTTTACTGGGATCTCAGTGAACCAGCATTCAAATTGTAACTTAGGCAGCAGTCATTTCTAAGCATGTCCCCTTAGTGACAAAAGACATGTAAATAACTTTTATCACATTTTTACTAGAGCCTCCCCATTTCCACACATAACTGCTTCCAAACAATAAGCTCCCGTCAAGTCAGTGTTCCATCAAATCTGTCAATTGCAACTCATTTAGCACTACAGGACAAGCCGACACATTGCATAAAGGTCAAGTGGAAAAATGTCCCTTCCACTACATCAGTGTCTAGATTGCTAAAGGTCACTCCATCCAGTAATTGCTACTACAGAAAATAACTTTGTTGTAATCTACANAAAAAAAAAAAAAAAAAAAAAAAAGACTTCCTTCCAGTACTTCATTTTTTTCCCAAGACATGACAAACTAACAATACTGTCATTTCATGACTGGAGTTCAGTGGGCTCTTGAGTATTTAATTAGAACTCAAAGGACTGCAAGTGATGATACCCACTTTATGGACAGCTCACCTGAAGCAGACTGAAATAGCTTGCCTAAAGTTAAAATAGCAAAAAGCAAATATGATTATGTAGACTGCAACAAAACAGAAAAGGAAGTCTATTGTGGGTTTGGGTTTTTTCTTTCTTTTAGCTCCCTATTCCTGTCTTATCAAAACCTTGTTCCTTCTTCAAAAAGTAGCACTTGATCTTTTGTAACATCACAGTACGTTGTAAAATATAAAATTAACATATACAAATACAGAAATTAACATCAAGCCACTTTAATGCTGGAGCTGAAATCCTAAGGCTAAGCGATCAAAAACCCAACTACACAGACACATGACCCTTGTCACCCAGGGTGACATGGAGTTGTATTGTGCAATGATGGAAGAGAAGGGAAAGGAAGATGTTCAGGCTCTCCTCATCTCACTACATCCCTCCACCACTCAATTCATCCACAACTCACTTTATTCTCAGCTTCCATTCATTACTAACAAAAGATTAAAAATTCAACACTATTGCTTAAGATTCGAATCCTGTATCATTGAGACAAGTTTGGAAGAAATTTGGCACTTACTGGGAAACGTGGTAGAAATATTTTAGTCAACTCTAAAACAAGCAAAAATAAAATAATCATGCAATCAATGCCCTGATTTTAAGCACCGGATTACTAGATTTACTGCAAAGCAGGTTAGGTCTTATTAGACTTTCTGGATATTAGTCGAATAGAATTAAAAGTTGCCTTCATCCTAAACAAGTTTTGATTAAAACAAAAACAAACATTCTTATTGTTAAAGAAACATAAAGTTAACCACAGACAGCTGCAACTCTGTCCCTAAGATACAGAATAAACATTAACTACCTGAATATTTCCAGAATGAGACTAAAGGAAATTAAACCACCAGTAAGACCAGAATCAGGCCATCCTGTCAGTAAGTACTCTAAGGGATACAGTAACAGGTATCTGAAGCCACATACCCCTTGTTCAAAGCATTCTCTCCATTAAAAAGAATAAACTCAGTATAGCACAGTAACATGTATCTCCTTTCATAGATTTTCACTTCCACAGGGAAGAGAAGGCTGGAAGCTGGCAAAGGGACAGCACGGCATTCTTCAGACCTCTTCACTGCCACTTCAGCTGCCACATGCAAGAATGGGAGTGATGTTTGTTTTACCCTCTGGCAGGTTTCCTAACTGTGTCAAATTCAAGTAGTTATTCAAATATACTCAATAACAACACTATCAAGACCTTAGAAAGCCACAATGGTTTCTTCAGTGACAAGCACAATGAATGATGGCAGCATCAGAATGTTAGGTTGCAAGCAGCTGCAGTAAAGAAAATTCAAAAGAAAACAACTTCTCAGTAAGAGACAGAAAATACAGTTTTTAAGTTTTTTAGGCTAATGAAGCACTTTGATCAATGTCCCTCAATGTGACAATTGACACAAAACAATATTCTGGAGAATACCACCCACCACCCCCTTTCTGGAAGAAGCTACTTTTTTATTTGGAAGCTTCATCAAATAGACGCTTACTGTGTAACTAAAGTTTGCCCTTGGCCTGCTGTCTCCTGTCTGAAGAGATGAAAGCTTGTGGATCCAGAACCTAAATATAAAGAATCTGATATTCACTGAAGCCAGTGGGATTCTCAGATGCACAGGCTGAAGTGGTTATATGAGCCTAAGTTGCAGGAAAAAAAATTATTTTCTTTTATAGAGGGCTAAAAAGAAAAGTTTACAGATGCTACGTTATACCTTTATTGCCAGCACAAGTACATACAACAAAATATGGGCATATTACAGGGACAGAAAAAACCAAAACAGTCTTGAAGTGACAGGAATTGCCATACAAGGTCAGATCGGGGTCCATCCAGCACAGGATCCTGCCTGCAGCAGTGACAATTGGATGTTTCAACACTTCAAAGGATGGAGAGAAAAGCCTACAGCACAGCCTGCCAGCCTCTGCAATACTGCACCCACATCTGGTGCTGGGAAATCCTACAGACCTCTCTCAGGAAGCTCCAGGAATTACCAGGCTGCTATGTCTTACACTTAATGCAATTATGCTATGATGAACATTTAGAAATAAAACCTCAGACAAATTCCCTTCATGCCAACTTTCAAAAAAAAATTTTCCAGAAATAACTTTTTTAAACACATTTAGGCAGAAGGTAAAAAAAGGCAATGGTGTCAAATACATGAAAGAGTATAATAAAAAATGCAACAAAGTATTTGCATAAAGTTTCAAAGAAACTAAAATTCTAACATTATTTTTTTAATCTCCTATTGTATACTTTCCTCTGTATGACTGCCTTATCTCCTACATTATAGCCCAGTTACTGAGCTTCACCAATGATCAAAAGCCTTTGTTTATTCAAAAAAAAAAGTTCTATAAAAGTTCTCCCTGATGCCACATCATTTGCACTGTCATCACATTCGCCTTCTTCCTCCACTGTTATTAAAGAAGCTAATTAGCATAAAAGTTAAAAAGAAGTGAGAAATAAATTCCATTATAAGCAGCAAAAATATCTCTTCTTTAGTTCAGGCATTCCTGGTCACTCCATCCAGTTTCACAGATTTTCATTTGGAAGCTAAACAAAACCATTATTTGTTCTTGTACTTAACGTGACTCTTTAAATTGCTTACTGTCTAAACAAAGGGTTAAGACACTCAGATATTAAGATATCCTCTAGCACTGTGGCTTCTTCTCCTTTCCTAGTTTGGCTTTATTTCTAAAACAGCATCTGCTGGGGCTGAAGTTGCACAGTAGGAGCCCTGGCAACTCCTCACAGCCAAGGTTAAAGCAGTAAGCAAAGAGCTGTTGGACAGCCCTTTTGCCAGGAAGGGACCCCAAGCAGAGCACTTCTGAATGAACAAGTACAAAACACCAGAGGACAAAATCCACCCAGAGACAGCAGCTCTGACAGATCCATATTTCCCACTGGTGTCACCCTGGTAATTAGCACTTCCTTGTCCACTATGGTCATCCCCACAGATTTCAGCCACAAGCAGCTGCTTATGCTTGGAAGTAGCTAAGCAATAAAGGAAGAGGCCATTTAAATACGGATCAAACACCAAGCACAGCGAGAGCACCAAAGACTGTGCACAGGCAGTTCAGCATTGAACACATCTCAACACTGCTAAACATACCCCAAATCTACGGAATGTCCCTCAAACAGGTATTTGAGGCCAAATTAGGCTCTCCACCCACAGAAGGAAGCAAAATCAGATAGAATACCAGGTTGGAAGGTACCTCAGGAATCACCTGATCCAACCTCTCTTAGAGATGCACAGTCTAGACAAGACAGCACAGGACCCTGCCCAGCTGATCCTTAAAGGCATCCAACATTGGGAAATGCACCACTTCCCTAAGGAGATTACTCCACTGACTGCATGGTCTCATTGTGAAAAATTTTCCTTGCATCCAACTGGTATCTCTCTAGGAGTAATTATTGCCCATTACTCCTTGTCTTTTCATGTGATTCTTTGCAAAAAGGGACTCTATCTTCTTTGTAGCCACCTTTTAAATATGGGAACATGGTGACAAGGTCTCCCCCTATGCCTTTTTCTTTAAAGGTCTCCCCCTACACCTTTTTTTCTAAAGGCTGAAGAAACCCAGTTCTCTCAGCCTTTCCTCACACTGAAGGCTTCCAGTCCTCTGGTCATTTTTATGGTCCTTCACTGGATCCTCTCCAGCCTGTCCACATCTTATTTTGTGTAGCAGGGACCAAAACTGAACTCAGTATTCCAGGTGTGGCCTGACAAGTCCTGAGTGAAGTGGGAAAAAGTTTTAAAGCAGGACAGTCATGAACTTCATGAGAGCTGGCAGTGATGAAATATTCATTCAACTTTTTGACCTTACCCTGAGCTCCAAGAACATTCTTTGATTGGAAATAAGCATAGCACCAGCTTCATCCTAACCTTCAAAAGAAGTCTGCAGCAGTTAGTTAATCTTGGCTGAGCAGAATATTAACATCAAGGAAGTCTCTATCTCTCTATTGCAAGTCGGTTTGGGTTGCTGCATTAAACCCCTTGCTTAGAAGGGATGACTGGTGTTTTTTGTGACTTTTGACTAACCCCAGTATCATTTGTCTACTTGCCTGAAAGCCAAGATGATAGATCTGCATGCTACACATGGCTTCAAAAAAGACCTCCAGCTGTCAAGAGTCAATTGGCCTGCAGATGAGAACTGAGAAAAAAAAATCTAGTATTTTACACTATTTTCTTGATTTTTCCAAAGGTTATCCAGTCTACTTTGGTAAAGGGAGCCTTTCTGGTTGCATAACAGGGCTGTAAAAATGCTTTCTTTGCTTTCCAAGGGTGCTTAAAAAGTTCTGCACCCCAGGTAGCATTCAGCAATATTTCTTTTAGGTAGGCATTGGAGATATCAGGAACGCTGTGTGCTGTTGCATTACAGGACAGATAAATCTTGGATCTTAAAAATGGACTTCACTAATTCTGGGCAGATATGAAGTGTAATCTTGTAATGGACAGGGGAAAAGAAATTAGGATTGTGTAAAAAAAGCATAAGATAACACTCCTTAGGTCTAATAGGCATCAACTACACATACCTGAACAACCAGCCATCCAAACAACTCTTTAGATCTTCCTACAGACAAAGAAATGTGAACCCTAAAGGCATCTGCCTTACATGAAGGAAACTCAAAAATCCCTCACTGCTCTTGGCTAAGAACACAACAGCTTGTAGGATCCTGCTCGAGCACTGGGGAAGGCACACAAGCCACTGACCTGCCCACTTCTGACACAGAAAGAAATGATTTGGGGAAGTGTAGAGAAGGCCAGGCAGCACACTGAACTCCAGAGCAGGGAAGTGGAAGCAAAGAAGTTCACTTTTCTACTGGAAATAGAGGAAATGCTGCCTCTTAGGAAAAGGAGAGCCAGGAGTGTTTAGAATCAAGGAGGGTACACTTCCCTGAAGAACTGATTTTCCATCCCTCCTAACTTCAGAAACCAAAACTGATTCTGTAAGCAAACATTCAGTTTGCAATTAGTTGCTCTTATCAGCATTCATTCTGGACAATTAGAAGCATTGGCAAGGAGGTTTCTATTAAGGAATTGTATATCTTAAAATAAAAGCAGGGAAGGAAGGGCTTCTAGACAAATTAAAAGCAGGCTTAGCATGCAAGGCAAACTTGGCCCCTGACCTCAGAGAGACAGGAGAAATGATGCAGTTTGCTTGCACCTAAGGGAGGCCAGGAAATGCAGCAAACATCACGGACCTGTTAAAGTCAAACTTCAAATTTGCTTCCTTCAAGCTACAGCCCTGAGGATGCTTGTCCAGCAGAAGCAGCTACATTATCCCCCTGAAAGATTCCAGCCCTCACATGATCCACACCTCTTGCAGTCAGCACAGAACTGAGCACTGGCTTGAACAGGAACTGAATTAATTGTTTTTCCCTCATCTGAGAAAAAGCAGCATTTTTTCAGGACACTTTAACCTGCCAAAAAAGCTTCATTTCACTTTTCTTAACATAATGAATTTTTTTTTCTTACATTCAACAAACAAGTGTGTCACAAGTAAAGAAAGTAAGTCAAATACAGCTCAGCTGCTTTTCTGCCCACACTGTTCCCAAGTAACTCCCATCTGTTTGCACTGGGGAAGCATTAGCCATTCACACACAGACAGGCAGCCTTGCCTTCTCCTTTCTTGATTGAAAAGGAAAGGACTTCTTGTCTTTTTTTTTTTTTTTTCTTCCTTCTGAGAGAAGCAATAACATTGGAATAATTTTAGCATGTAAGGCTGCCCCTGTGTATTCAGCCAGAGTGGATCAGTCAGTACAACACCTATAGGTAGGAAGAGCCTAAATATTTTGAAAGCAGGAGCAGGACCCAGAGAAACCCCTCTTGTATACAGTAAAGGGCAAGTTCACTCAACAAGCAAAGTGGCAACAGTTCATGACATGGGGAGTAAAGATTATTTGTTTCTCTGCCAGATTTCTCTCCTCCTTCTCACTTGGAACTTCATGACTGTTTTCAAAAATCTTCCCCCCCCAACCAAAAAAAAAAAAAACAAAAAAAAAAAAAAAACAAAACAAAACAAAAAAACCCAAGAGTAAGAGCCATTTAAATTAAATAACAGCATCCTGTGTATTCCTCATAATAAGTCCTGGGAGTTAAAGGTGGGGAAATAAGCACCTGAGACAGGAAATACAAACCTGCACACAACTCGAACTTCTCTACATGAACAGATTTGTGATGGCAGAATAATTATATCAAAAAAACAATCCAGTAGCAGTGCTTCCGCAGGTACATTGCTCTGAAACAGAATTAAATTTTAATTCTGACATAATTCTACTTGGGATTTTTTTTTCCCCCAAATAATTCTTGTTTTTAGCCTCCTTGGTATCTTCAGCATTTCTTTCCCTGGAAGATCATCAACATTATGAATTGTTTTGGTTTTTTTTACACATACATGTTGAGCCTTCTTACCCTAGGTTCTGCAAGTCAAGTGACATAGCCTGACTAGAACCTCTGTTTTCAGAACTCTCACTAATTTTCATTATTATTAGACAGCACCAGAATAACCAGCTGTTAAAGCCTACCTGTGAACGGGGCTATTTCGGCTCTTGCTCAAAAGTGTTTTCCCCACCACGTAAAGGTGGTAATTAAAATATTTCCAACCAACACCTCTGCACTTCAATATGAATTTGAGATTGATTTTAATTACAACTGTGCGCTTAAAAGACCTGAGCTTTTTGTTTTATTCCTTTTGTTTGTTCTTAGAAAGGCCAGGACAGCAGATTCTCTAAGAACACAGGCAACAAAGCATGGCATGTGGCCTGTGAATACAGGCAGCAGACACTGCTTGTACACATTTGAAGGGGGTCAGAGTCAGTGTAGCTTCCTTAAGTCACCAGGGCTCCTTTCTCAGACCTGTAAACACAAGACCTCAGCAGAACTACTAATGGCCTATCGAGCTTTCTGCTTCCAGTTCACCAGTTTGACTCTTGCTCAGATTAAGGGCTAAGAAATCAGTTCCCCTTGAGTGGTATTTGACAGATGAGGACTTTCCAGCAATAACTCTACTAGTAGGCTTTGCACTGTGTTATGGGGTACAGCAGTAACCTTTTCTCTCTGCATTCCTACATGCTCATAATTAAGACAGCCATTTAATTTCAAATGATTCCCATTGATAAAGTTCTTGCTGTCACCTGGGATTCAGACTGAAAAGAGCCCAGCTTCAGCCCAGTGCATAGTTGCAGCCAAAAGTCATCCCATTACATCATATTCTTTATTTACAAAAAATGAAAAATACATGAGGGCATTTCATACTCATTTGATAACACAAGAAAACTTCACTTACAGGTTGTATTGCTTGAGGGAGTTTTAAACATATATTTCACTTTAATTCTATAAAACCCTTAGGACTAAAAATAATTTGCTTCACAAACAGATAAAGTAGAATTAAGTTCCAGAACTGGGCTGATATTCACAACCCTATTCATATGTCATTTTTTTAATGCCATTATTTACTTTAAATTATGTGCAACTCTAGGAGCGACAGATCTCTGGTGTGACTGCATGGCTGATCTTCACTTCTATAAGGAAAACTAAAGATTAAAAAAAACCAAACACACCATCTAGTGACAACAGCTTTTCAGAAGACTCTTTCTCATCAAAGTTCCTTCAGAAGTCTCTAAAAATACTTTCTATTTCAGCAACATTTGTTTTACTGTTATTGGTATGCACAATGGGAAATTTCAAATAAATTGTTTTTGAATTTCCAATTTTCTAATAAGCGATCAGGATTTCTTTTTCATAAAAACAAATCCTTCCTAGATAGTGATTTTAGTTATCTATATGTTCTGTTGGTTATTCAGATTTAATGAAGCAGGTAAAACTGCTAATGTACTTGACATGATCAATTACCAGCTACTACAAAATACCAAACTGATGGTTTTAGAGAAGCAAATATCATATTCTCACTGTGAGTTTCAAAGGCAAGCATGGAGTCTACTACTTTGTAAAGCAAAGCTAGAAATGTCCTTTCCCCTCACACACATCACAGCACCACATTATTGCCTATAATACGTTTATCACAGCACCACAAAACAGCCAGCACAAGGCCTTTCCTGCTAAATGTCAGCCAGGGCAACTAGTTAAATTAGCACAGTAATACAAACTTTCAGGCATGAAAACTCTTCCACACCTGTGTGTCTAAAAGCTTATCTGATTAAGGTCAGACTCCTAAAGGTATTTCTCTGTGACAAACCTTGTCTGGAATTCATGGCCCTGCAAAATCCCACACTGAGAATGAGTGTATTTAACTCCAGAAGGTCAACACCTGTACCCATAGTTAACGGCTAATCTAATTTGCATCACAACACAAAAGGAAAAAGATAAATATTTCCCACATATTTTGCACAACTGAAATCCCAGAGTTCGACAAAAATATTACAAAACACATTGGTTTGAGAGTGCTTCTTAAGCATTGAAGTGATATTGTTACTCTTGTCAAATTTGAGATGTCTCCTGTGTGTTCTCACTCAATAAAATTCAAATACACCAGCTTTTCAGAACACATCACTTATAGCACCTCTTTGCACCATGCCCCTTGAAAAGTTTCTTCAGGCAAGAGGCAGAAGGTCTGAAATTTAGATATTGCAATTCCTGATCTTAGAACAAGCTATTCCTAGTTCAGGGTTGGATATTAGGACAGCATGGAAATATTTTAGGTACAGTACATCGTGAAAAAAGATAAATAAGATAAAACCCCATTTGTTTCTAAGCAGGTCTTATTCTTGAGACTGTTATCACAAGTGCTTCAATACATAACACACTCCCCAACAGTGGTGCAAGGCAAGAGATTCTGTCTATGGTGCCATAGCACATATAAACCCAAATGGGTTTTGTTCTTTACTTCTCTTCTTCCCAAGAAGGTGAATGACCTCTGGAGAGTTTCTAGCAGCTCCAGGGTTAAAGCCTTTTCTCCAAGATGTTATTTTTCCAGGGAATAATTAGCAGGGATGCATACAGTGGCACTTGGCAGTGCCAGAGGCACACAGAAATGAACACCCACAAAAAAATCAGATCAGTAGTAGATTCTGCCATGATCTAAACAAAAAAGGCTTCATTTGTATGTGGTTCCAACATCCTCCAAATCACAGCACCTCACCTTACTTGTTTCTATCTTTGCCAAACATCAAACCAATTCAACTTATTAATTTCATCTTCATTTTTCACATTTTTAAAAAAATCTTATTGAGCACAAAGATGTCCCAATCACTTTACACACTTCAAATCAAAACCCACCAGGAATCTGGACTGGTATTAAACTGGTAAGCAAGTTTAAAACTCACATTACCTGACATCAGTTTGGATGCTCCCACAGTCAGCATTTCCTACGGACTCACTGAGTCTTTGTTCAACACATGCTATTGTATAAGAATGCTAGGAATTTGAAATTTCCTCACTTGGTCATTTTTATTAATTATAATTATTTATTTTTATTATCATAGATTTTATAATTATAAATTATAATTATTTTCTTTTTTTTTTTTTTGTGCCATACTTCCACAAACCTACTGCTGTCCTAAGAGCAATCTCCATGATCTAAAGATCTCCATGAAGCACCATATTTGCTACTTGTTCCTTCCAGAGGTTAATGATAAGGAAGAAACACACAGAAACTTGCATATGCCAAAGGCAGGGCAGTGAAACTTCAGAGAGCACAGACACATCTGCAGAACTATGAACATACCCCAGCATGGGCAGTTTGGCCTGGACAGGTGGACACAGAAGAGAGATGGGAAATCTGAAGAGAAAGCAGAAGTTAATTGACTTGAGGCAATGCCACTTTGCAGGGGAGTTTGGAAAGAAATGGCAGGGCTGCAGAGATCTCCAATAAAAACATCCTGTTAAGGAACCTGACCAGACACCATTCAGGAATCAGCAAAGAGCATTATCATTTCCCCACAGAAGACTCACACTGAAAGATTTTCATGCTTGCTTTCAAATAGTAGTCAGGTTCATTCAGCATCTTTTTAATCCAAATTCACACAGAAATTGCATTACCATGACATCTAGAAGTTTCTGCCCAGTTCCAGTCATTTATAAGGCAGATAATAATTGAAAAGAGCAGGTGTCCCCCTTCCCTTAGAATTTTTATATCCTAAGTGTAAGACCAGGGCAGCAAAATCAATTTCTAGTTGCTGGCTGAATGAAGAGCCATGCTGTCTCCAGTGGTCACACTGCAAGTGAAGCACAGTTTTCTTATCTGTAGCTAATATTTCTAAAGAGCTAGGGAAAGATAAGTCTGTCCTGAATATAAAATTTGCTTTCAAGTGCAAAGTAAGCAGATGGGCTGGCTGGGTATCAGGAGAGCCATGTCATTCATTCAGTGGGTACTGCCCAGATAGCACATCAACACTTCTCCCAAGTTACACCCATCAGAACCCAATGCTTCAAACAGCAATTCAGCAAGCAAGGTCTTAAATTACCCATAACTACTTATTTTGTTCGTATTTTTGTCATTGCTTGTTTGTTTGTGAAAGACTAGCCAGGCTGTCTGGGAACAGCTTGGCTGCATCACGGACTGAGAAACAGCACCCGACTACCCTCGGAGGGTGGCCAGCAGTGTCACTTTGAGACAGCAGATGGCCAGCAGCAGAGAAAGCTTCCAAGCACTCTGTATGCCAAAACTCCAGCGATTTTCCTCGTCAAGCAGCTTCCAGAGACACAAGACGTAGCTGAACCTCTTCACTCTGGCCAAGATGAAAATACAAGAGCATAGCAGAATTCCATAAGCTACTACCACTTCCTAAAAATATTTATGCTGCACGGTTTAAGCAAGATACTGCATGACCACAGCAGTTTCTGCTACAATATTGGCTAAGGAATTAGAGATACAGAAAACACAGCTGCATATTCAATGTGGAGCATAACTAGACCAACAGCAAGATCTGGTTGTACCTCAAAAATGCTCATTGATGTGAAACAGAACAACTGGTCTAAAATAAGGATTCACATCAAAAGAATTTCAATAACCTACTGAAGATGCATGTGTTTCTCATGTAATGACTAAAAACAAGAAGTCAAGAGTACCCAGAAATGGATACCAGATCTCCCTCTCATAAGCATTGGTCACTACTATTTTAGTATTAATAAAAACTTTTTCAGTTGTCTGACAGTGAGATAAGGACATTCCTATCTTTAAATTGTGAGTCCTGCTCAGTTTTTCAATTAAATAAAACCAAACCAAATACAATAGCAACTGGATAGGCCTAACACAGATTGCACAAAAATAAACAGGAATGTTGTTACTGCTGTTTGTGGACAGAAACCAAGATGAAGCATTTGAAGAACAGCATTTCGGTCCACAGTTTCAATTAGCACCAAACAAAAAATGGGTATGTGCAAAAAGACTTCTATTTTTCATTTCAGTCTGCTGTCCTAGAGGAACACGGACAACATAGTAGAGGTGCAAGGCTTGTGCTGCCTCTGTTTTGTTGCAAGGTCAATTAAGTCTAATGTATATTTTGCATAAGTATTTACTATCCTTAACCTTCCAAACTCTTTTAGGGAGGTTATTTGAATTTATCAGAGCAAGACAAGATAAACAAGATCCATGTAACAAAGATTTGGGGTTGAGAATTTATACAAACTCTTTTCCCCTCCATCCTCTTAATAGCTTTACAGGAAAATTATAAAAACGAAAAATGAAGCCCAGAAGATTTACCCATAGATTTCAGGAAGCTTCTACAAGCTTGTGATGAAAGAAAGCTGATAGCATGGCTCAACAGAAAGGCCTATTTGTTTCCATCCACCCCAAACCCATCGACAAGTCAGTGGCCTGCAACTGCAAGTTACAAACTTGCAGTGAGACTCCTGCACTACAGCAGCCCTGCCCCTCCAGCATTCACACCACTTTTTATTTAGTCAGTAGCTCAGCTAGAGAGCTTCACTAAACATACAGCTGGGTTTGAAGATCTGTTGCAGTGTGTACCTCAGTACCTCACCAGTACTGAGCAATCTCTCCTTTCCCCTCCCCTCACCCCCAGAGCCACCCCTGCCAATCCTGAGGGATTGATTTCAATGTAAGGGGTTTCCCTGTCACCCTTGGAGAGCGCCGTCAGTGATTGGTCCAACAGAAACAGCCCCGCCCCTCCCTGAAGGGGATTGGACCCCTGACCTGCCCTTCTCCCCTGGGTCACTCCCCCCCTCAGGGATTGGCTGGGGTCGCTCCCGGTTCGGCCCCTCCTCCCCAGGGAAAAGCAGGGAAAAGAGACACGTGGGTCATTCTGCCCTGGCTGTTACTGTGTTCGGGGGTCAGAGAGCTCAATAAAACCTTCACCGAACCACGGCAGAATCAGTTTCTGTCTCCATTGATCGTCTGGATCCTCTCAGAAAGCCACTCTGGGATATCCCTGCAACAGCCGGTACTGAAAGTTCCAGGTGCCTTCGCCGCCTGGATTTCGGGACAGAGGACAAGCCCCGACTTGCCTTTTGTGGTTCTGCCACGTGGCTAAAGGAAGGTATCTAGTGAGAAAGGATCACAAGCTGCCTTCCACCAGGGGACCAAGGATACATTTTAACAAAGATTCAACTTCCAAAGGTACATGCCACACTGAAACAAGTCCAATCCAAAGTAATGTGTTCTTCCCAAGTTATTTCCAGATACAGCTTCTCTCAGATTCCCTGTCCTTCCTCAGAAGGAAGCCAAGTTGCCTTCGTTTCTGTGTCCTGTTATAGCAGCCATCTGTCAAGCAAGCAGTTCAGTTCAAAATAATAGAAGCACAGTAAAGCAGGGATTCTATCCAACCCTCATCTACAAACAGCTCTTCCAAGAAAAAAGAAATTAAAAAACAAACAAACAAAAAAGACAACAAAAAGAACAACACACCACCCACCTGCTTGAATATCAAATTAGTTCAAATGTTCAAGAGCTACAACTAGAAATAGTACTTCAAGTTGGGAGAAATACTGTTCCAGTTTAAACTGCAAAAAGAAACTTGTAAAGACCAGACAGCTACACATCTGACCAGGTGTTCAGAGTTTTTGAAAAATTCATTATTTGCAAGTATTTTCCACTGTAAGAAGTGGCAAAGGCCTTCCTCTGAGCACCACTTAACATTTTCAACCCAAGCATTACTGAACATGATTCTCCCTCATTTATTCTCTCTGCAGTTGCCTTAAAACAAACAGCTGATTCAAGTGAACAACAGCACCTCTTATAGTGTAAACCTACAGGAGACTAACAGCTACAATGTCTTTTCCTTCCTATTCTTATAATTAAGGGAAAATGTGCAAAATGAGATTCAAACTCCTACACACACCATAAGGCTCTGTCCTTGACGCCCTGCAGATCCTGAGATATGAAAAAGACAATTGGTATTAAGAGGTCTTAAAGAACATAAGCAAAGAGCAAAAAATATAGAAAAAACATGCAAACACTTTTTCTGCAGAGCACACAGTGTGTCACAAGTCCATGGCAGTTCACCAATTCACATAGCTCATCCTCTGAGAACTCACCTAAAATAACTGAAGGCTTACATGATGTTAAATGTATCTACAGCATGAATCTTTATTGCTGAAGTAGGATAGATTTTGCCACCACAGGCATAAATATTCCTGTGTTCTTTATGTCATATTGGGCTGATGAGGAGCTGTTCTGATCTGCTCAGTGACCTTCACTGAAGAACCCTAACTCTGAATTGCATGGGGGAATTAGCATTCCTTACCAGTGGCAAACAATGCATCTGCAAAGAAAAATTTTCTTTAAAAAGTAATTATCGTAATTTAAAAGAATCAGTAGTTCTCCAGAAACTTTTTGCTCAGTAACAAGATGGTATGTGAGCCAGCAGTGGAGTTCAGCAAGATTTGGTCCTGACAGTTACCAATCCACCTAACTCTTGCACCAGGCAAGGCTGAGGAGCTCAAGCAGCAAAGAACAGGAAAAAGGTTTTCAAATATTTGGGCAATAGATTTTTACTGAGCAAAATGCACTTGCTCCCACTGCAAGCACAACTCTCCCACAGACACAAAATACACAGCCTTTTTTTTTTTCCTCCTGTATTCAGCAGTGTGTTTAACCTTGGAGCTGTCAAGCTCCATCATGAATAATGAGCCATGACAACACTCCAAGTGATCCTTGGAGAACAGACCAATTTTTCCTATATGCTATGCAAGGCAAAATGCTTATATTCCCATGGTACAGTACCTGCTTTGAAAATATACAGTAATGTGGCCATCAAGAGGAGATCACAAGTAAATACAGGAAAAAAACACATTTATTTCCCAATATTTCACCACCTAAAAACAGCAAGAGCAATAAAACACATAACATCCCAGGGGTTTCTCTTTAAAATTATACTGGGACTGAGGATATTTGTCTCACTGAGCATGCATTCCACAGAACCATTTCACAGCCGAGGAGCATCTGCATTTGAAACAACCCATGACAGCCACAGCATGAAGAGAGAACACCCTGCAGGTTTCACAGCACTGTGGCCTCTAGAAAATGAGCACCAGTGAGGGACATGGAGGTGGCCTCCACCCCAAAGGTCTTGGAACAAACACATCCCCCACCCCACACACACAGCACTGCCAGAAAGAGTAGGAAAAAATGTGGTTTTCTGAATGTCTGACTGGAGCTCCTCTACACCAACACTCTAACCATGCCAAGGCAGGTCTTTCAGATGGCACAGCACAGGTAGCCAAGCAATATCAAGTTTCACTTCTGCTGAGAACTTCTCAAGCTCAAGGGGAGGGGGGAAGCAAAGCAAATAGATTCACCTAAAGAAAGGAAAAACTAGGAAGAAATAAGCTGAAGACTTGAACAGGCATTCCCTTTTCTCTTAAACAACAATGGAGGATTGTGGCTGCCCTTACAAAAAAAAAAAAAAATCTTCCCTCATTCAGGAAACAAATGCTAATTCATTAACATTAACCTGGAAGACATCATGTTCTCTAACAGCTCAAGCAGCATGCATTTGTCCTGTGTTTCTGCAAGGTAGAAAAACAAATATATCCTTATTCCTAAACTGTTTGTAACAAGGTATTTGTCCATGGCTTTGTAGGGGGATAAGCTTGCTTTCATTTCTGTGTCATTTCTTAGTCTTGTTGCTACAACTGAAAACATGGTGCATCCCTATTCCCTCCCTGTAAGGGTACTACTTTACTTATAATTCAGTTTCAGTGATTACCTTAAACTACAGGAGCTTTCAAAAAGCTCTGTAGAGCAGGAAAGCAACAATGTCAAACCTGTGATGCTTGTCTTTCCTTAAGGTGTGAAGTTTGCAGTGTCAGACAACAGGAAACAGTTCTGAGTACCTAGATGAGTTTTAAGTGCTAACACAACTCCCTCCCACCAAGAGGCCTTCCCTCAAGACTAGATGATTCTTAAAGAGCTGGAGTCAGAAAATCTCTTGAGCTTCTTGACTATGGCTAAAGCTGGAGAGAAGATTCTAGCATCAAAGCTGTAGCTACACATGATAATGTATTTATTGGCAATTTAGTTTTCCCCTTGGGAGTCTAGCCACACATACCACCCCTGCTCCACCTGCTCTCCCTCCCCTCTACTCACCTCTAATCACTCTTCCATGTCCAGGGCATTTCACAGCTATGCTCATCACACTAGGTCTTAATCCTTCCCCTGCAGCACTTCCAAATGAGCAAGATGTGTGTTGTCACCCCACACAGCACTACCATCACCTCTGATTCAAAACAGTTCTACTCTTAACAGAGGACTCACTCCATACTCAGAATCATTCCCCAAATTACAGGATCAGGAATTCTCTTTCTAGCATTACAGTTAAAATGTCCTCAGCCTTCCCCACACACCATGTTCATTTCTCCCACTCCTGATAATACACCCCCATTTATGCCCCACATCACTGCTCTGTATGTTTAGCTATTCCATTCCCTGCTAGCAACATTTGGCAATAAGATCCCTTTAAAGAAGGCTAATTACAGATTTCGCTTGAACAGAAATTGGTACTGGGCTGATCTGCAAGCTCTTTAACAAGCTCTCAAACTTCACGCCAGGGAAGACTTTGTTCTCCACCAGGAGCAATGACACAGCTCTAAAAGCAAAGGTGGAAAGCTTTGCCACTGCAAGATGAGGAAGGAAGGTCACAGCTCTCATTCCCCTTGCAGCACTGCACCTTCTCCATGCAAGTCTTATCTTGAAGATATACTGCCTGTGTTTCACAAAAGGAAAACTAAGGGAGCCAGTTCAGCTGCCATGAAAATAGTGAAAAGCAGTCACAAAAAAAAACCAGCTGACAGTTGTATCAGAAGCAGAACAACAAACAGTATGACAGAAAACAGATCAAGGACTCAAAAGCTGAGAATTGATAAAATTCAGGATGCCTAATTGCATGCATGCATGAAGCGTGTTACTTTCTGAGAACAACAGTATCAAGGTGGAATTCTAGTTTTCAAAGGGATGGAAGAACTCAAGTCAAAGTCTCTCGAGCACCTCAGCATCCAGTCCCATAACAGGACAAACATTTTCCTATGTATGTCAGACTTAGCACAGAAAACAGCAATTCCCACCTGTGGATTCTCCTTATCTCTTTTTCTCTCTGTGCCCACAACACCTGGTTAAACAACATTTCAGCCAGACCATTACCTGAGGGGAATTAATGCAAGATTCTGCAAACCACCCTCTGTGCTAACCAGGTGTGCTAACCCTGCGTGGTAACTAGAGTGGAACTGAAAAGGGTAAAAGGAGGAAGTGATGGCCAACAGACAACTGGTCCTTTGTTAAGGATACAAAACTAGTGCCCAGGAAAACTACACAAGAGCTTCCTGTGCAAGGTTTAACACAAGTCATCATTTTTCCCTGTGGTCAACAATTATATGGCATCACATGGAGATGTCACATCTGATACACTGAAGTACTGCTGTCAGACTGGCTGGTTGCCTAGAGAATCCCAGCTGGAATCTGTAGTAACCATGCACACCGAGTACACAGCTGTTGGGAAGTCTCCAACTGTGAGCTCAACCCACAGGCACTTAAAAAAGAAGAGTTATGAGTGTAATACATGTAAAGCATACACATTAATAATGTCTATTTGACAGAGATTAAACCCATAAATACCTACTACATCCTCAGATTTTAACACAAGTAAAGGTTCTCCCTGTTAAGAGATGCCACACTAAAAGAATGGTTTGTGACAGCAGCAGACTCCTCTCCTATACACAGGCAGGTTTTTAAGAGGCCAACAGAACCACTCCTGCAAAAGTGCTACACACCTACCCCCTGGACACTGTATCTTCACCTTGGGGACATCTTTGGGGGAAGGAAAACACAGTCATGGTACAACTGCAAAGCATCACACATTCACTTGGAGAAGCAAACCACAGGTCTGACCACTGCCCAATTCCAAAAAGCCAAGAGTATAAAATTGGGAGGAAAGGAGCTGTCTTTTTCCACACTTATTCTCTGAAGTAACCATGCAGATTTCAGTGAAATGTTTGCAGACTCTTCCAACTGAAAACACACCTAGAAGGGAGAATTTACCTTAGAACCTCATGATTATCAAAATATGAGTACCTGAACACAGATTGCCACAACAGGAAACAATAAGAAACCCAACGTGTTAATAGATGCTCTAATTATTAATGTGCACACATACAAAGCTTATCAGAAGTCCCAAGGCATTTGAAAGAAAAAGCATTATTCAAAGATAGATATTTGCCAGCTGCTGTATCACCACCCTATTCTCTACCTGATTTTTTCTGAACCCAGTGGACATCAACTTAATCCCACAGGACAGTATCATTCACTTCTGTAATAGCTACTGACCTTATTTCTATGAGCCCTGTTGTAGTGTCATGACTAAATGTGGCAAGCAGCAAATCTCACTCTGTCAGCAGCCAGTGCCTGTCCTTTCTCCTTTTGAAGCTTCCACTCATTTCTGCATTTCTTTCAGTCATGCTGCTTTGAAACAGCTGATCCAGATGGTGGGTATTTGGATTTCAACCTTACCACATGGTGATGTGGCTCAAGAAAATAAAAACTGTTGCTACCTGCTGCTGACCTACTTTAATTTGTTTCCTGCCATACAACAGAATAAACAATACAGTTCATTGAACTAGTTTTCCACACCTACTCACTGCTATGTAGGAAATATAAAATAAAACTAATAGAGGAAGAAGGAAAGAAAAAAAAAAGGCAGCATGATCCAGTGGGGAGTAGGAAGGAGTAATTCTCACCTCTATCATAGTCATCTTCCTCTATTGCTTTTTCCTGAAGCCTCTGAAGCCGTAAGATCAAGGATTTTAACTATGCAAAGAAAAAAAGTGAGTTATGAAGAAGCTGCATTTAAAAATACACAGACTATTAACTTCTATGCAATATAAACTGAATGGATTACTACATCTCTACAATGGCCAAATTTTGATAGTTAAGCCCAGTATTTTTTAAGTAGACAGACCTATTTGCAAGTCAGCTGAGCTACAGCTACTTGAGCCAAGCATGGCTTTAGTCCAAACACACACAGAGAATAACAAATGAAATTTCTTGAAAAGCAAAGGAGATCGTGCAATCGTAGGATATTTTTCACCCTTTGGATAAACAAAAGTACAATTACTAGAGGATTCTGTCAGCATGACATCTACTTCTGATCACACTGTACTCAACAGTGTGTTCCCAAGCCCATTCTGACAGTTTTTTACCTGAGTTCAGCAGAGAACAAATATAAAATTTCCATATGCAAATGACATTTTATTCTGTAAATAGAAATACAGTATGACTATTTTGAAACAGGTATACTCATGTTATGGGTCAGAAAAGAGCATTCATATGAAGCCAAAAAAGTTGCATTAAAATACAATTTAGGCTCATCTACATAATGTTGGTATTTGCATTTTCACAATGCAAATGCTAGATGAGGAAAAAAGGCAGAACACCAAGAATACCTGAACCACAGACAGAGTACTCTCTCACATTCCAAAAGAAACTTACCACAATAAAGTTTTATTTCAAAAGTTAATGCTTCTCTTTGTTAAGATCAAGAGTCTGGACCAAAGTTCTAGATTTACTATAAGTTTAGAAGGCCTTTACGAGCTTTTGCTGTTAAAAGAAATTGGTTAGAAGGTAAGTTTAGTCCTCTCCTCACTGCCATGATAGCCACAGCCTAACACAGCTGCAGTTACACTTACACAATGTATTTCTTATTAAATTTATGCATGACCTGTATCAAACAAGCCAGTATCAGCCCTGGAAAAGCTGAGCCTGGAGAAAGAAGCAGTGCATATTCTCAAAGTCGAAAGCCTGAAAGTGCTTGGGAGAGCACTAAAATCCACACTTTAGACACCCTGCACTTTTAAAAAGATTTCCCTTCTCCCTGAAGCTCTTTCATATTCAGTCCTTGTATTTAAACTCTAAGTTGCATTCAGAAAGATAGGTACAGCCAGTCAACAACTTAATAGAAGCACTCCATTATCAAGACTACACATCAACACACAAATTAGACAAACATACAGACTTTTAAATTCAGGATTTCCCTCTAAATATGATATGTGAAAGTGGACTAATATGGACTAAGTGGAAAGTATCCAAAAATGTTTGAGTAATAACAGGCTATAGGATGCTACAGAAGAAAAACAAACAACATTGTATACATTCCCATTTCTTCTGTGCTTTACTTTATTTTGATTTTCACTTCCTGAAACTGCAATCTTTTTTCTCTGAGGCTAGTGAGGAATGCGAATGGTACTGAAGGGAGGAGCTCGGAATCCCCACCTTAAATTATTTTCTGTGTTTTATGCCTGACTTTTTACAGACTTTTAAAGAAGCCTGCAGTAGGAATGATTCAAGTGACACTTTTTTCATAAACTTGATGTATAACAACCATCTACACTGAGAATACAGCTTTGCTGCTGCTGGCAGTGTTTATTCCATCAAGTCTGCCCGGGTACTACAGCACAGGCATGCCCACGGCAAGCTGACTGATGCTGCCACTGTAAAGTGCTCTCTGTTTGCAGGCTGGGGAGACACTGGGAGCTCAACTAATCAGAGACCTGCCCCTGCTTCAGCGTGGCATGTCCTAGATGTGTACCAGATGAAGATCACTTCTTAAGTACAGAGAAGGCATAATCTTAACAACTTTGGTACTGTCTCCTTTTTCTTGACTAACGTTGCCTTTGTTCCTTTCTGAAAACTTTGAGACTTACTCATTATCATTACAATAGGAAGGTGCTTCAAATTAAACATCCATGACTGGCTAACCAAGGGCAAAGACATCTGAGGGCAAAAATTCCCAATTCTCCATTCAATGAATTAATGAATACAGAAATTAAAGATAGCAATGTTTCCTTTGTGCCTATCAAAAAAGCAATACTGAAAAGAAAGAAAAATAATTTCCTGTTTTGATTGAGTTATATATTCCCAAATTTGCAGCGAATTAATTTCCCAAACCATCTCAGACTATGGGCACATTGCAATTCCAGGCATGAAACCAAAGAAACTGCTCTGTGTCAATGTGTGTGAAGTCAGTAAATAAGAGAACCTAGTTTGAGTTCTACACACATTATAGATGAAAAGAAAGTATTACGGAGCATTGCAAGCCCATGTCAGATGTCATGGTAAGCAATGAAAGAATAAATGTTTCTCAGCCTTCTGTCTTATCCAGACAGTAGGTTTGTGCAAAGTCTCCCCAGAGCAGGTTGTTTCATTAGGCCTAAAGACTACAGCACATCTCACCAGGTATGTGTCTGAGCTGAGAAGTTACAAAGATATGAGTTTCTGAAAGGCAACCACGAAACTCAGGTACTAGTGAGACAATTAAAATAAAATGAAAAACAAAGAGAAAAAAAAAAAAAAAACCCAACCAAAAAAACCCAAACAAACAAACAAAAAATCCATTCAGTGCACCTTGAACAAATTAGGGCAATCCATTGTGTCCATATTAATCTCTGGATTACAGTTTCCTGTGTGCACAATAAAGCCAATTCTTGGCTCCTTTAATCGGGTAAGCTCAGAATGCCCACCCTACCATCATAAAAATATAATACAGCTGATCCTTCTCAAAGTTTCCCCACCCCTCCTGTAAAGAGCACAGTGGATGACACTGCCTGTATACATTGTAGGTATAACTCTGGGAGTATACATATATGCAAAAAGACTCACCAGCCCACTACTCCTCTGGGGTAGAAATGGAAAAGAAAAAAAAGGTTAAATTCCCAGCCAGATACAGAGAGACTTGACCCCCATTTTCCTTCATGTGGGGGGAGCACCTATTAGATTACACATTGCTTTCACAAAGTTGCCTAATTCTTAAAAATCTTTGGCTCAACCTAAACATTTCCAATTAAATAGTGTTGTTAAATCATGGTACTTCAAGAAAAGAGTTCTTACCACTCCCTAACTTTATATTACATGTAACCCAAACTGCAGACAGAACAGCCACCTGTGAAAAGAAATGGTACTTACAGAAGTCAGAAACTGATGTGTGATGTTAGAAATAAGAGGATTAAAGTTTCAGTAGAACATAGAACAGGGTACTGCAACAATATCACCTATTTTTAAAGAAGCAAACAAAACCTCTTATCTCATTTTTATCATGCAGAGCTCTACTGTAAAACTGAACAAAGGCCATAAAAGACAGTAGCATCTGAACTCCTACATAAACTTTGATTTTGGCACTATAAATAAAAATGTTTTGAGGAAAAGGTATCGAAACCAAAGTGAGTTTACTGACCTTTAATGTACTGCGGTTGCCAAGCAAGCAATCCTGTAGCACTGGCTCATATTTTTTCATCAAAGTATCCCAGTTATGGTCACTGACAGTAAAGCTGCTTTCATAGCCCGAGGTGACAGAAGAGCCAGCAGATGCTGCATCTGAGGAGTCTGTAGAATATGAAAATGTTGCATCTATATCTGAGAGAGAGACAGTCTCAGAGTCCTGTGATTTATCATTTACTGGGCTCTCACGTTCATGCTGCAAATCTTCACCAGACCCGGAGAAGCAACACAAATCTCCCAAGTGCTCATGAGTTTGTGCCATCTCTTCTGGCTTCTGCAGACTGCCTGTGGTTTGGGGATGCAGAACGATCCCAGCTTCCTCAATAGATTTGCCTTCAACATCATTTACTCCAGAGGCCAAGTTCAGGGAGAGCTGTATGAAGCTGAAACTTGAACTGAAGCTATCATATGCACCAGCAGAATGAGAAATACCATCTCTGTTCTGATATTCACAGTTGTTATTCACTTCTGTCTGATCCAAAGCATACATGTTAGGGGGCTTGCTCACTTTGGTGGCACAGCTTTTCTGGCATGTACAGCACACAGCAAAAGCATCTCCTTTTCCTGTTGTGGCAGCAGGGCAGGTCCCTATCCCTGTGCTATCTGACCGTGGACTATTGCAGCACGGAAGATTTTCACAGCATCCTGGAGTATTCCCAGCACCGGCCAAGCCTGTTACCCCATTAGCAGGAACTACAGCAGTACTCACTGCTCTACAGCACAGGAATTCCAAGTCATCCTGGCACTGTCTGTGCAGAGCACAGCTCTCAGAGCCACCACAGTGCTGCCTGCCATGCCGGAGCTCTGCTGGGCTGAAGCCTGCGCAGGCACCCAGGGGCTGAAACTCGATCTGTCGCTGAGCCTCTGGCCTCATGTATCCTGGTCGTTTTGCCAGCCTCTTTTTACGAAGAGAGCCTGCTGGCAGTAATTGCTGGTGATCACCTGGAAGGGGAGAAAAAGTCAGTAAGTGTTTCTGCAGTTGTCCAGGCTTAACATACTGTGGTATCTGAAAATAGTTGTTTCTGAAATTTCAAGCAGCATATTGTTTTCCATTTCAAGAAAACACAGACACTGACCATACTGCCAATAGAGAACACCGTGTGCATTCATTCACCATCTAAAGAGTTCGCACCTGTTTTGAAGTGAACTCACTAACAAGCTCCTCCATCAGGACACAAACCTGGGTACATTGTATCAGATCATCTTCCCTATTCACAACAACACTCTGCTTTTCCATTCTCACTTGCTTAACAGCACCCTGAAGCAGAAACTCGGTTTAAGTTTCTCTGATCCCAAATGACTTCAGACTTACAAGCACATCTAAGATAGGACTGAATCTGCATCCAAAATGTGAGAACCATGATTACAAAGAAATTTTGTTTGCAACCTGTTGTTGCTGAGTGTTCTGTTTCTTTTGTTCATATCCATGTTTTAACACTGTCAGCAGCAAGTGGTTCAGACTCTGCCGCCATAAGAGATGTCACTGTAACACCCTGTGGTTGCAGATGTTGGTCTAATGAGATATTATATAAGTTGTCATTTAGATTTATGATACTACCTATTGTCCAAAATGTCAAGTTAAAGGAAAAGCTTTACATGAAGAACCACCAGTCCTAGAAAACTACTAATTTGTAGCATTATGGAAGTATTAATATCATTAAGAAGCAGCTTCTGCTCAGTAACTTGATTTCCTTACATGTCTTACTTACACAGATGAAAAGATAAGTTTGCTGTTTGGAGAGAATAGGAAAACAAACAAAAAACTCCACCCAAACAAGATAAAAGTACCACAATAAACATTAAAAGTTTAGAGATCAGAAATTAATGTCTGTGTTTTCTGCATATTTTTATATATGTATTATCGGTAAAAACTACACGATGACTACTTTCATTCTCACACAGATTTACTACTAGTTAAAAGGTATTCCATTTGTCTGTCCTGCACAATGGGAATTAATGGGAATACAACCTCTGCACTATCATGCATTTTGTAACACAAAAAGATATTGACTGGACCTATTTGCCACAATCACCCTTCAAGGGGATCTGATGCCTAGCTGAATTACGCCCTCTATTAGCTGCTCACAAAAACAGATTCAATTGGGTGTTAGAAATATTCATATCACCCACACAGAGCTCTTACAAAAAACACAAATTTCTCTGGCTTTTTAACTTTTTTTTTCTTTACAATTTAACATTCCTCTCTAATTGCAACCCTTTGTCAGTTTTTTACATTCATAGATATGCACATAATCTAAACTCCTCAGCAGCTCCTAACACAGGCCTCATACACATCTCACTGTGACGACGTCCTGTACAAGAATTTAAGCATTGGAACTGAAACTTCCCTGGAGAAATGTCCCAACATTCATTACATTCTCTCCAAATAACCTTCAACAAAAGCAATTTATACATTTTCCATATACTAGAATAGTGGCACATCTCACCATGGGACTGCAGTTAAGCTTCTGTATTCTGCTTCCTATCACCATAAATTAGAATATCCCAGCAGTGTCTTACATTCTCTTTTGTCTGAGGAAAAAAAGCATCACTGAAATCAGAAGTAAAAAAGGTCACGGAGTCCATCAGCCTGTCTACTCTAAAAAGACAGCGAAACGCTGTACTGGGAGTAATTTAATAGAAGTCTTAACAAACAGGAATCACTCTTGGAGCAAGGGAACAAAAACTGAACAGAACGTTCTTTAAAATTTAATGCTTTTAGTTTATATACAAAACAATAGCCTAAATTTGACTTCAGCAGAAGAAATCAGTCATGCACAGAAGAGTCATTCTAAGGCTGCATGTACTCCATGGCCATTTAAAAAGGCCTGTCACAGGCCTCATCTGTAAAAGCACAAAAGGTTCTCTGCTTTAATTAAAATCAGTTTAAAATTATTGATCTCACTAAATCACTATGAATTTCTGAAGTAGACAGATAATTACAGCTCTTTAAATACCAAATTTAAACTAAGCTAATGTAAATAAGGTTTTAATTGGCCAAAGCATTAGATATTCATTAGATATTCACACCAAGTGAACTGGATGCAATTCTAAAAATCATTGGAGCCAAAGGGCTACAATTCCAGTGTCCTGAATGAGATCAAACACAGCCCACGCATCCCTGTGCTCCTCACGAGGTTCACAGGTGGCCTCTAGACAGGTTTGGGATTCAGTCCCTTCATGGACTCCAGGTCTATCTCCTGGTGAGTGCATCCAGCAGCACAAACTGCTCACCTGGGTACCAGAACAGAGCTCTGCCCCAGCTGCACTCAGGATTAGGATGAGGCCAAGCCATGAGCCATCCAGAGGATGCCACAGGGAGAGAGCTGCAGGACCTTTGCCCCAGTGTGGCTGTCCCTGAGAGCAAGGCAGAGTGGACAGAGCTGGGACCAACACGAACACAGATACTCACACCTTCCCCAAAGGATAAGGGGAAGCCTCATCTCCAGGTCCAGCTAGAGAGCTCTCTCAGTGCCCTCAGTCATCACAAAACCCAGCCAGGAAGTTCCTACTGCTTTGGCTGTACTGCTTGAGCACTGTTTACCCTTGTGCCATGTCCCTGTTCTCAAGATTAGAATAATTTCAGTTGTTTGTTATTACACATCTGAAATCCAGTTATCAACTTTCTCTGCAAAATCTTCCAATCACCAGTTGCCTTGTTTGTCTGTCAGAGAAATTACACTGAACCAATTCAGTGGCTTGTTAAAAAACAAAGATAGGCCTTAAATTCTTCTCATCTTACCTCAATTTGAAGAGCATAAAATAACTGTTGGCAATGAACTACAAAGTTATCAGAATGAAAACAACCGAAGGCAAATTTTAAACCCTACACTACAGTGTGTCATGCATTGTATGAGATACACATTTAGAAAGAGAGAAAATCCACAAATGGAAGAGCCTCTCAATTGTAATATTAAAAATCAACATTTCATGTCACAGTAGGACACGAAATAAAGATACCTGACTCCAGTCACCAGGCAGAAGAGAATCAGAAGGCTTTATTTACAGTTCATCCAGACCTCTTACAACATGCTGCACTAAAAAAGGCAGAATATTGGTCCATAGGATTTACACCTCTCTCTCTGGTTAAGGAACAGAAATAACAAACAACACCTGGGAGAGAGGTTGTTATGGGAAAGAAAATATTGTTCATACAAAGTTGTTTGGGAACAAGGAAAACAATTGAAGTTTCCCTTGGGAAGAGCTAGCAATTCTCAGCCTCAGAAGTATCAGGCCCACAATTTTAAAATATCTATTTTACAATCTTAGAAGACAATGTAGCGTATATTTAATGGCAGATATGTGCAAATTACTTCAAATTCAATTATGAAAGCTCAGAAATATTCTTAAAAGCTCTTTCACGATAGCAATCTTTCCTGATGATCAACATTTCATGTAAGACAACAGTTCAGATCCAGAGCAGAGGGAAGAAGAAAATAGTTTATTGCTGTAAAGCAATGTTGCTCACATCTAAGTTGCACCTGTGAGATGAAAGAGGGAGAGGTGAAGCATAAGAGCATTTCCCACTGATGGAAAGAGCACATTCTCTTGTACCCAGCCCAACACTAAAGGACAGAAAAACAGTCATCTAATTTATTTCAGGTCATCAGTCTTTGTTTTCAGCCACAAAAGTGGCAGTTCAGGTTTTTAGACCAAATGTTCTAATAGCATCTGTGGATGGAAAGATGTATATACCTTACAATTTTGTTTTTCCAATAGAATTTTATAGATCAGTACAGAAACTCTGAAGTGATCACCTCCTCACTCCTGCTTTAAGCATGATGCAGAATGCTTGCGAGTTCATCTAAGTTCTCCCTGAAAGTGAGAAATTATAGATGCAGTTTTAAAGGTAATTCAACTATCTGAATACACCTACATTATGCACAGTTCATTTTTATTAAAATAACAAACTCATCTTCAGAGCATTTGAGGGTGGTAACTGTGATGTGGAAGAAAAGGTATTCGGTCATATTCAAAGCCAACTACCAAAGCACTGCTCCAAGCAATTTCTGTAGTGTTGCTTCTCTTAAGGAAGCCCAAACACCTGCATCAAACTACACACAAACAAAGTGAGTGAGTTTCAAATATTTATTATTTACTAACACATACACACAAATGTTTAACCTATCAGAAACAAACATGAACCACTCCTGGAGATTAATCTGACATGACAATAACCATTACTGTTCAGTTCCTACATCACAAAAATATGTAAAATGTTGAAAGTTCCTAATCAGTTATAGTTTGACTCATTTGTTCAATTTCAAACTAGTATGAACATTGAAATATGATTTCAAAGGCACCACAAAATATGCAAAATAAGATGACACTGATCTCAACACAGCCTATGTTGAAACAAACAAGCTTTCAAAGAAAGACACTTTTGAAAAAAGATTTTCCTAACTCCTAAAATGAAAAGGTCTCACTTAGATATTTCATTTCACCTACTGAGCACTAACTGTAACTGTGGTTCATCCAAAGTTTCATAAAGTGCATCTACAGAGGGAAGCATGGCTGAGTTACATTGTATTAGATATAAAGATACAAATTATTTCCTCACCAAGGCTTTCTAAGGTCACAGACTGGGTTCAGTTACTCAACTGTTAAATTTCCTAAACATCAAAAATAACATAATCTGAGGTCATTAAATGCATGTCAGTTTCCATTCTGCATGAAAAAGCACTTCAAAGAGTTGTGCATTGTCAAAGCCAGAATGCTCTCCTTTAGCCAGGGTTTGAATAATTCTGGTTTTATTGACACACTCCTATAATCCTTGTCATTGAGTTGTTACAATCGAGCCACTTACCTCCTTAACACAATTACTCATTTCAAGCCATGTGATGAAATTACAGCACCTCTCTTTAGAATTAGAATCAAATCAGCTGATATTAATATGCCCATCAAAATTTTTACATCTCAAGAAATCTAAAAAAGAAAAAAAAAAAAGTTTAAACCTGGTCTAGCCTTAACACTAAGAAAGAAGAAAAAAAAAGTCTACCAAAAAGCAAGTTGGTAAATTACAAAGACTTCTCATGTCGGTAACAATCACCTATTTAATCAGGGGAATAAAAGAAATAACCCTTTCCTTAATTTCATATTTGTTACTACACCTGTTTCCAAATTCATCTCTGGCTGATCAGCCTGAACTCAAACACTCCCCACACCTCCTTACACAACCCATGGATGTATTTCACCCTGCCTTGGCCAGCTAGCACTGCCAAACTCCCATCACCAGCTGCCTGACAGAACAGTTCCCAGGCTCCCCAGTCATCACTGACCCTACACCCAGCTCAGTCATCCATCCTGTCAACCCATCTGATGGACAAGAAAACATCCCAAGGATGAACACAAGCAGGTCTGGAAAAACAGGCCAGTAACAGCACTGGGTGCCTTCAGCACAGTGAATAACAGAAGACCCTTCCACAAAAATATCCAGCCCAATTTTTTCCAAACCCATGGGCAAATTTCTTTTTAACTTATACTTAAGTTATTGAGAATAATTTACCCACTTTTCAAAGAGGCAGATGGACACACAAGTTGCAAGCCTACAGAGAACATTCACAACAGAGAACCAATGCTTATTTCAGGAGGTGGGGTGTGGGTGTGTGTAAGTTTTGTTGTTCTTCCTGGAGAAAAACTCTTTTGTTCCCAGATTCAGTACAAAAGTCTGTAGAGGCAGCCCATGCAAATGTCTTAAGTGGAGAGAACATTCTGATTCTTTCAGTCAAGATCTGTTAACAGCTTTAAATATTACACAGAAATAGGGGAGCAAGGACATTGCACAGAAACTGTCAAGTTCTCTTAGGTTATAATTTAATTTGCAAACAACACTTAATGGGTTTGCAGTCATATCCCATAAAATCATTTCACCAAACACTTGTGAAACTATGAAATCAGTACACAGCAGTCCTTTGCAAAAATGGTCTATTTAACACACCACACTTCTCTTTCATCACTCTGTCTACAGAGTGACAGTGTGGATTCCCACTACTTCTGCTCAGTCAGATCATCTACAGCAAGACTCTAATATAAAACTCATCAGGGGGGAGGGGACGGAGGAATTTTAAAAAAAATTGAAGTGTGAGAGCACATTGACAGCAGTCAATTTCTAATTCAAGCACAGTTTGAATGTTCCAGCTTGGAGATTTGAATTTTTAATTTCACCAAGAGAGTGGGTTCCAAATTAAGCATCTGATGCACAGTCAGTCTGAAACCAGAATTGAGTTTACTGAAATAGAAAGTAATTTTCTCTTAACAGCTCAGTAGTGATCACACATAATGAAAATAAAACAACGTGGCAGCTCCTATATTGCCAAGGGTGAGGAGTCAGAAGGCTTTTAGCTTTACAATTTAATATCAAAGTCCCAGGATGAATGCTCCTCCTTTGCCTGCTGAAGGAAGTTCACCTTGTAGCCCCAGTCAGGCTGTCAGATGCAATGTCCATGCTGTCTAGGCAAGAACAGAGATGGAATGGAGCTCCAGGCATCAGGAAAGCTGAGCACCAAATTCCCACAGAAAGTACAGCACCTCAGGATGCAGATCAAATACAAGACACTGCAAAAGCCAGGCACAGATACAAACTGCAGTTCCAGCACAGGACACGAGGCCAACCTGTAACTAGGCGAAAGACAAAGAAGTGGTGCTGCTCCCCCACCCTGCTCCCCTGAAAACAAAGTCTCAGGGCTTTACACAAAGCCCTGCAGCTCTTTATGCTCCAATAGAATTCCTGCACTTGGGTGTTCTTTGCTCTTTACAGCAGCAATTGTGTGAACAGTACTTTTGCCAGCTGACAATAAACTGTGAGTGGCGAGATCCTGGGGTGAACCCACGAGGCACAGCCTGCAGCACCACTCTCCTCCTCAACACCTGCACAAGCACCTTCAGCCAATGCAAGTCCTTGCCAAACTCCAGCAGATTGCTCAGCAGCATCAGTCTGCAGATGTTACAACCTGTGAGGGGTGAGGCTGCTCCGGCAAGCAGAGTGCAGCTCCCTCCGAGACCTTCACCGGCAGTCGGGAAAGACACACACGATATCCCTTCAGATATCTTCACTGAGAATATGGCTTGGCCTTTACAACCCTTACCCCAAGGCTGCAGACAGACAAAACAGAAGCTGGAAGTTTGTTTTACTGGGCCCCAGAACACAAAAGTGAAGACGTCAGCTATATCCTTTTCCCCTGGCACAGAGGGGAAAAGTAGGTTGTTCAGATGAAATTCTGAGATCATCTATGAACAGGCTATGGAAGAACTACTACAGCAGAGATTGCTGAAGCAGCAGCAGAATACTAACCACAGGCAAGAACACTTCTAGCAGAAATCACAGCTCCTTCTAAATACAGTGGGTCAGAAGTCACTCTGCCTACAGCAAGTCAGATATCTTTTTTTAAAAAGTTTTTAAAAATTAACATTCCAGGAAAGAATAGAGTTTCTCTCCAGAAGGCAATGCACTGAACTACAGAATTTAGCAGATGTGTCAGCACAAAGGGACAACAGCTGTCAATACAGAGGTTGAGAAGACCTCAATAAAAACTGGAGAGCACTCAAAGGAGGCAGCCACCAGCACTAGACAGTCCACACCTCCCCATGTAGGAGCCTTGGCATTAGAGGTCAAACTTGCTATTTCCAATCCACATCACCAGGTATGGCAGGAACATGGAGGTCCAAGCAACTCCCTGCTCAGCTTCAGGCAGGAGCTGAGAGTATCCCTGTGTACCTCATCCAGGACTGGGGAATGAAGATTCAATGAGACCAAAGCCCATTCACACACCTTCAAAAGCCATGGCCACCAGAAGCAGACAAGGATTAAGGAAGACAGTGAGGCAGCAGCCAGTCAGAGTACATCACCAACAGATCTACTTTGACTGTAATTCACTCATTTTTGTCTCCATCCTAACTCTGCAGATACCAAAACTGTGCATGTTTCCCACTGCTCCCATCAAACCCTGCCTCCTTTTACACTGACTCACTGCATTCCAATCATCACTCCCCAGTTACTCCTTCCAAACCAAGGGCTCATTTCTCTTCAAGTGAAAAAGAGTTGATCCAGAGTCTTTCCAATTGCTGCTCTGGAACTTTGGCAAAAACTCTGAACAGGTCACACTTCACAGTCTGGAAAGATAACCATCCACAAAGCTCCAAAACACTGTTCCAAGCCAAAGACAGATACTCTCTTTCCCAATACCAATTTCCTCAATACTGCCTCTCTGATCCTTTCCAATCTTTCCTTTTTGTCATGATCCCAACATGCACAGGCCTCCCTCCAGCCTCCTTAACAGCATATCTCTCACAACAGCAAACAAGCATGCCTCAACTCACCCCCAAAACTCCTCCTCATATGAGCTTCCAGGCCCTCCACCTCCCCAGCTCCCCCATCACTTCCTAGTGGAGAGCCTTCCTGCTTCACACTGCCCATCAGCAGGGCTGGATTTTCTAGGCTTTCCCAAATGCATTTAAAAGAAGCCCAGCCCCACTTCAACTATGTTCATTGATTTCATCACTTCCCTCCTGTTGTTCAGCTTTCTGGCTACAAGAACTTCAGACAGTTCTCAGGGTTTCTTTTACATCTTTCACAGCACACAGAGTTTGTATGACAATCGAAACCAAACCTCACTCTAAAGGCACACTGACTCCATTCATTCCCCCAGAGATCATCTCAATGAAAACACTCTTGTGAGAGCTTCCTTCCCATGACTGTAAATCACTGCTATTCATGTCTAGGAAATCAAGACAATTACCTGTCACAATTTACTCTGACAATCTCCCTGGGCTAACATACTTTAGCTAATAATACAGGCTACTCTTACTAGCACATGTCTGTGCTGCTCAACAAAAAAAACTTCTGGCAGAAGTCTGTGCTTTTAACATATTTCTGTCATGTGCTGTTTGTGATTCACATAAGTATTACTACCTAAGTACAAAACCACAGTACCTGCCACCTTTCATTGAACACAGTATTAATCTTCAAAGAAATTGTACCCCTATATGACATAGCTGGTTTCTTGGGTACCAGGGACTCTGCAAGGATACTGCACTGAAACAAAGTCTGCAGCAAAATAGGGGAAAAGGAGAGGGGAAGAGGAATCAACACAAAAATCAGACTTCTCAAAAACATTCTCTGTATTAAAAGAATAAGCCAGTGAACAGTTTTTCAGGTCAACATATTCCGGATACATCTTAGAATTTTAAGTGGATAAAGGAGGTGCAGAATGTACCATATGGCATTAAACACACACACCTGAACAGATCTGCTTCAGTAACAAAAAGCTGGCAGAGGAAAACTTTGAGTGTCATTCAGATAATTTTCCAGAATAAATACAGATTGTTAACACATTACTTCCAATACTGAGGTTTTCTACTATATTTTTTCCTTTAGAAAACCTGAACTCATAATCCAGGATCAGCAGGATCCTGTGCAAGGTAGCTCCTATTTACATATCCCTTTCAGGTGTATGGGATAGGTCCCTGTGTAATCAGAGATTTCTTCTGCTTCTTTCAGGTTTACACGCAATACTCCTGACAAGTAACATTATTAAGAAGCAGCAGGCAGAACTGCTGTAGCTTCCTTTCGAGGAAAGCAACACAATTTCAGAGACACTTGATCTCATGAGTTCTGAGGTACAGCAGTAATCTGATGCATTTGCTTTGTGGTTGAAGCAGACCGTGTGAGAAACTACACAACTTATCCCAGCCACAAAGCATGCCCAAGACAGAACAAAGGACCAGCACAGCACTCCTGAAAGACAGCTAAGTATCCTCACTATCAGAATGCACACCAAGTTTTGTACCTCTAGAACTCCTGTGTTCACAGAAAAGGTTGCAGATTTAAAAGCAGCACTCAGAATTTTATCTTTATCTAAGCTATCAAACCTTAAGAGTCGCAGGTCCCCTTGAGGCAGATCCTGCAATAATGCTATTCTGTCTGGTGAATTTTTACTGGAAACTTCTGGTTTACAATACACTTTTCACAAGAAATATGAAGCAAATACAAACATCATATTTGGAGGACTCTTTGTCTATAACAACTTGCACCTGTCTACATTTTTGTACTCCTAAACCAGTCTGAGATCTGAAACTGGAAAATAGATTTTAAAAATATCTGTGTCAAGAAAATCCACTAAGATAGTCTAGAGACATAAGTAGTTAATTGACAGGTTCCTTTAACTACTGAGCAGCACATTGCTACCTTTATGTTGGACACCTTTTAAATTTTCTCCTGATGAGGCAGAAAGGAAAATTCACAGTATTTTGAATGTACTTGCCATAATTGCTCTCAACCTAGAAAGCATCCTCTTTCTCCAGCCCTCTGTGAGCAGGAACACCTTGCATGACTGGCCTTACAAAAACAAGAGGTGACAACAACAAAACCATGAGAGTCACTGAGAAGATTGAGATTTTAATTTCTGAACAATAAAAGTGTCACAGTGCTTCACTGAACAAAAACATATGAAATGTCTTAAATTACCTTAAAGTCTGAGTCATAAGCAAGGACTCTGTACCAGAGAAAGCCAGGAAGCAGAACAAAGAACATCCTTAAGGTTAGAATGCCCTCTTTGGGTATAAAGACATATTTGCAGCAACAGTAAATTTCATTAAGTACAGTGCTATTTTATCCTATAGGAAGGAAAGCAAATCAAAGAATGCGAGTGTGCTACTCCAAGATGTTAGAAATTACTCTAATTACCTATTACTAGTAGCAATGCTCTGAAGATGGCACATAACAATAGCGAGGATGACAGCAATCCATACACAGCACTGCAGAGGGGCAGGACAAGAAAGAGATGGGCATAACTAAAAATAGGAAAGCTTCCAACTGTGTACAAAGAAAACCTTTTTCACCCCTAGGGCAGCCAAGAAGTGAGGCAGGCTACCCAGAGAGGCTGTAATATCCTTGGAGGTTTTCAAGGCCCAACAAGATAAAAGCTCTGAGCAACCTGACACAACCCCAGAGTCAGTCCTGCTTTGAGCAGGGAATTGGACCAGAGATCATCTGAGGTTCCCTCGAACCCAAACTACCCTAATCTACCTCTAAGATTTAAATACATGTCTCAGGATTTGCAGCATTCCACTAGTTAACTATACCCAAAACGAAAGTTCAAGAGTTTCGTCTGTGGAGATGCATCCAACCTTGCAAGAAAGCAACTTCTCCAATTTATAACTCCATAAAGGTGTTACTAGAAGGTAGCAAAAAATAGTTCCATCACACCCTGGAAGCTGAAAACAGCAATTTTCTATAAATAAAATTCAGAATAAAGTTCAATACAAGAAATAAGTAAGTTCCCAAAGAGCATTTGAGCTTCCATCATTCACACAGAGAGAAAGAAACTACAAGCTTCCATGATGGTCAGGGCCTTAAGCAAGCCAGATACAGTAAAGCATAACAACACAGGAATTCCAACTGTTCCACAGCAGCAGGCCTTTAGTAGTTAGCTGGTGATTAAATGATGCTCATGAGCATCACTTAAATGTCACTTTGATCTACTGCAGTTATTTCACAAAATCTTTATTACTGAGGCTTTTTATTGGCTGTACAAACATTGGCAAGCATTTCTCTTTGCTATATTAAAAATTATTTTGATACCTATTCCTAGGGCTGCTTGCCAGCTGGAAGACAAGATGGAGCCATCTGTGAGACTACAACTCTCTGAAGACACTTTCAAAAACATAATCCCTTAAATGGTGCCAAGGGCATTACACACAAAAAACCTAATATCCCTTCTGAACAGCTGCAGCAAAAACAGCCTCTCTCACAAATTTCCCAGCAAAGGAAGGAGGAAGACCACTTCTGCCCAGGGAATATTGCCTCTACCCTATCCAGTTCATAAAGTCTGATTATGACATGAGCATGTAAAGAGTCACATCTGCATACTCTGCCACACAGGTGTATCAGCAGCAAAACTGTGCCAGAGATCTATATGTTAACTATAACTGAATTAAGTAGTAAACACAGCTATTTCTTTATCTTCTCTTTCTTGGTTTGGTAGAAATTTGAGGGAGTTTTAGGGCTGATCTCTTTCTTCTTCCACTACTTAGCAATGTTGGCACTCCAAATATACCCAGGCTGTTACCCTAAATTCCTTATATCCTCTTCACTGTCTTCACCTGGTCTGTTTGATTTTGATTATTATTACTCCTGGTATTATTCCCTACTTGCACCCTGCCTTGTAATCCTCCTTTTAAACACTCCTCTCATATTTTATATCATGATTTCCAAGCCATTAGAGATCACTTTCTGCCAACTAACATCTAGAATAATTACTCCTAAGAGACCTGCAGGAAAGACAGCAACCCCATGTACTTCTCATGGCTTGCACTGAAGAGTCCTGCTGGCCTCTCAGCACTAAATCCACAGCCAATCTAAACTTGCAAGGGCCACACTTGATGCCTAGGCTTCCAAATTAATGCCTAGGCAAAGCACACAGAGTTTAACTGGGGCATGGCAGCACACAAAGCAGTAACACAAGAAGTGCAGGTGCATCCACATCCAGGAGAAAAGTCTGGATTTTCATCAAGAAATTCAGTGTCACACCAAACTCACCAGAAACACAGCACAACAGTTGCTACACACCATGCTCACTGCTTGTAACAAAGATAAATTACTTTAAAATAATATGAAATTAATTCAGAAAGTGAATGACATGAATATGCACTAACCCAAGGTGTTTGGTTAGTAGTTAGCCTACTTAACCCAAAGGTGGAAAACCTTACTAACTGCACTCAAAAAGATAAACACAAGGCCTTGAAGTACAACAGAGTAAGCCAGTGGGCTTCACAAAGGCCAGTCAGAAGTCTTATGGATTATTCTTCCCAAAATAGCATTGCTGGTTTTTAGCAGCATTCCAACCCCACCTCACACAGGAAAAGATGATAAATCATAACTGTACTCAAGGTGGGCAGAAAGCATCTCCTTGGATAACGTGAAATGGATCCTAACTTGACCCTGGAACAGACAATCCCATGGAAAATTCTGTCATTGGCAAAAGCTGGCACCATAGTAGGAAAATTCTCAGTCAGCTAAAAGAACAAATGCTAGTGGCTCACTACATTAAAAAAAAAAAAAAAGTGGAGCTGATCTTACTTTGCAGCAACTCGCAACCCCTGGCAGAAATGGATTTTCCCCCAATCTTCATTCTCACAGGAAGCATACATCCAGTTCTGATGGACTGCTCAAAGGAAACCATTAACTGGAGCAGCTCTTCTCTCACAGCCAAGTCTGTACGAGTCCCCAGCAGACCACAAGCGTGGGAACACTACAGCAGCTCTCACCATGACCGTGTTCAGGCTCCCCAGGGGAAAGGGAAACAATATTTGTTGATTATTAACTACTTCGGGAGCAAAACCACACAGAAGACCAGTTGCTCTGGTTCTGCACCCCATGCAACAGTAATCAGATCCTTCTTACACCATTTCAGTGAGGGTCTCCTCAAGATTTTCACTGCTCTGAGCAAATTAAAATGTCCTGCTCTCCTAAATAAGGATTCTGGCAGGACAGGAGCAAAGTTTCAGCATGGTGCTCTGCTAAAACAGTGCTGTCCCACTGCAGCGGCAGCACAGCCTGGGACCATCCAAGGTGTCCAAGAGCACCTCATGCCCTGAGACCCCACGTCACTGCTGAAGCACAGATATCAGCACCCTATCCACATCGCTCCCCCCACAGACACAGCAACCAAAAAGATGTTAAAAGCAAGGAGATTGTACTACAGCACTGTAAAATATTACCAAACTCAGCAGCTGTGTGTCACACCCTCCTGAGATTGGTGTGCCTATGGCTCTTCAGGGGCAGAGCTGGAATGCAACAAAGCCACAGCTCAGCCTGAGCTATTACTGCAAATACTGATGGGTTAGTGCACTGCCCATTAAATGGAAAAGCCAAGCCCCAGCAAACAGCTGTGCTGCCCATTTCCCTCCATCACTGGGATCTCCACGGGCCATTAGCAACAGGAAGCACCTGAAACTTAGACCAGCACAATGGAATTCAATCTCATTCCTGCCTCGGTAACCATCCTTGTCCAAAATCCTAACAGAGAATGGAAAGCTCTTGTCTCCAAAGCCATGCTCTCTAACAACAGGGTGAAATTAAGTTCATATGATCAGCCTAGCTCTTGCAACAAAGAAGTCAGATATTTTATGGAGCTGAGTCTACCTCAATTTACCACCCTGAACAGGCTCAGGGATGTTCCTTCCTTTGAAACTCATGGTGTTTCCCTAAGTAGTGCATTTATGTGCTAAGGAAGGCAAACAACCAACCACAAGAATTAGCCATAGCCATAACATAAAGGAAAAGCCTGTGGCTATAAGCATTTGGCCTTGCAAGTAGTCTCCCCCAGCACCACTCCAAGTGCCTGCATATCTGCAGTAATGATAAACCATAAGACTAAGTTGGTATGTCAGTGGGAAGAATGCTTGCCACCATATCAGAAACAAAATACTTTAAGTATCCCACTAAAACAGCAAGAAAGCAGTTGACTATCACGAAAAAAAACTATTCTTCCCCTTCCCATGTTCTCTTGAGAGTTGATGGCTTCCCAAAAACAAAACAAAAATATGTTAAAAATGGTTTCCTTTATGGCTTAAAGCACATTGTTCAGAACAGACTGGTGATTTAAACTCAGACTGCTGTCAGATAGATGAGCTGAGCTAGGGACTGTGGCGCTCACCCCATCAATCAATAAACTTGTGAAGCCACTGACAAACTTCATTATCTACAAACACACTCAAAACATCACTTAGAATCTGATCATTCTAATTACTTCAGATCCTTAGAATCTGAAATAATTCTGATTCTAATTTTACATTAGTATTATTAGTAAATATACCATTACACAAGGTCTTGAAAAGGTATGCCAATGCCACACCTTATGCAGATCTGGAGACATTCAAAACAATTCAGAAAATCTAATGGTATCAACTCCCAGCTGCTGCCTCTCTCACAGATACTAACCTTTTCATTTTATTTAGTTTTACAATACTCACTACCAACCTCTTGACTTGCCACTCCACAGAGTCTCAGAGTCCCCCTGCTAAGAGATTTTCCTCTCTAATGGTTTCCTGCCCCACTGACCTCTCAGCCCAGCAAAGGAAAACTTTCAACAAGAGCACATTAAACCCCTCCAAACAACCAACTCTTCAGCCATTGCAGAGAACAGAGAAAGGTCACATATGCCACATCCATTCTGCTATTAATTTCAAGGATTCACTTTTCCCACACAGCTCTTTCCCAAGGAGATTTTATAATCAAAGCATACACTCAGTGTGTTTAACAAATTTCTTTTCAGTTGTAGTTCTTACTTGCTTACTCTTTCATTCGATCCACAAACACAGGTAGTGCATACAACTTTAAAGGAGCTAGGTATGAAGTACTACAAAAACATATTTTCCACTTTCTATCCCTTATTCTGAGTACACAGCTGTTTATGTAGTAAATATTTACTACTCAAGGAAAAATCTAATTTAGTTGAGGTTTTTTACACTTGTCAGTGTTATGAATAAACAGAGTGACAGAGGGCAAAAAGAGCAGAGTAAGAAGGCAATTTGCCCTGACACCAGGGTGACACAACTGAGACACCTATTTGTAGGGCAGCAAGAGAGGAAGGGAGGAGGGGGTGAGAAAAATCAGAAAGTGCCATTGATCATATTCATTAGACAGCTGGGTCCCAATTAGAAATATATCACACAGAGATAATAAGAGGTGTTCTGGAAGGAAGCTTGGCTGTGAGATGAAGGAGGGTGTGAAACACAGCAAGCAGCATTTTACACTACATACAAAGGAGAGGCAGAATCCAAATTCTGCAAGTCCCAAAGGAATCACTCCAAACAAAGAAACCCTACTTGAGGCAGGCACATGATCTCACCCCTCTGCCTGCAGACTTCAGATTACTCATTAAGCCACTTCACATTCTCAGCATCAGTAAATAGGGAAGTAACTCCACGTCAATAGCTAATTCAATTTCTGTGCAGAAAACTAATGTTTGGCAAACAAAGTACTCCATAGTGGATCTTAGCTTCCACAACATCAGTAGCCTGCAGGCTTGATGAAGAAATATTTCTCCCTGAAAGCATTTTTCAGGTGAGCTCTTAATGGAATCCACACCTATATGCTAAAGAAGAATAAAGAAAGTTGTATGGTTAAATAGTTAACACTACACAGAATTAAGGAAACACCTTCAAATAAGGATAGTAGCATGCTTAAAATAGGAACAGCAGCCATTGTTCAATGCCAGAGGGCCAAGTTTTTCCCTCGTGTGACTGCTGGTTTACAAAGGCCGCATTCATTCCGAATACATAAGGGTTTTGCAGCAGTTTTCCTTCAAGAATATTGAATAGTATTACAACATACCCTGGGTTCAATCCTAATCGAAGTGACGCGGCATGAAAGGGCCGCTCTCTGGAAAAACACAGAAGATGCTAAGGATGAACTTGGAAGTCACTATGGAAACTCCGCAGGTGCCTTCCCCATCACCTTGGAGGCCGATACTCCAAAGGAGGTAAGAAAACCTCTTTCCACAAGGGGAATCGTTAATATGCAGTGTGGCCAAAACCAGAAAAGGTCACAGCCTGTCTCTGCTCAATTAGAAAGAGGGGTTGGCTCAAGGAAACACAATGCTGAAAGGGGAAAAGAAAAAATCATAACTCCCGAGGAGCACCCGCGAGGCGCCGCACACGCGAGCAAATTGCACTTGAAAGGTCAGCTGGTTCAGTAGCTGTCAAAGGCCCAGGCTATGGTGAGCAAAAAAAGCCTAACCAAGTGTGCCTAATTTGTGAACAAAGTCAGAATTAACCTCTAGGGTTTTCCCTTTTGTCAGTACAAAACATTGTTTGCAGTGCTTTCTGTCCTCCCGCTCATCACAATTAATTTATCCTGGTGCTAATAAATCCTCTTTTCTTACATGGACCCACTACAATTCCAGCAGAAGCAGCTTAGGCTCAAAGTTTTGACTTCACTCCACTGAAGAGAACAAAGGACGATTTATCTAAATTTAAAGAGGGAGGAAGCCAGTGGCAATACAATACTTGCCTCTGACTGTTTTTTAGAGTGCTGCTGCACTGTAATCATCAGTGACGAGTATGAGAACGTGCCATTTTCAGCGCCCAATCTCAAATAGAGCTATAAAGAAATCTGATAACTCTGATAGTATCAAACCCTGGGAAGAAAAAAAGACATATTGGATATGGTCCTAATCTCAAGTATAAGAAATGTTGCACATAAGCATTTGGTGGTTCTTGTACATTCCTTCAACTTGCCACGATCCCAATACTTTAAGCAACCACAAATCTCTAAACTCAGCCTTTTTGTTTTTCTTTTAAATCAAATACTTATTCTCAACACCCCTACTTTGCAGTTTCATAAGGGCCTAGAAGCCCTATGAATAGTAAAAAATGTACTGTAGCTTCAACTGGAAAACCACTGTCAGTAACTTTCCAGCATGAACCACAACAATTTCAACTTCAGCAATGAGATGGGGGAATACCTATACAACACCATTAAAGGGACTTCAATATTTAAACACGAAGAAATGTTTTAATAAGTAGAACTTCTCCCATTTTCAGGAGTTACTGTAAGGCCAAGAGCAAATTAGCAAGTAAATAAATCAATAGGAAAGGACAAAACAAGAGATAATGCATCCCCAGGGACTTCACTAATTTCTTTGAAAAGCATGATTATCCTAACTTAGCAGCAGCACTTGTTGCTATACCTTCTGCAGCATATTTTGTGAAAACATTTATTATAAAAGCACTTCACTGCAGAACTCTTAAATTGCTATTCAAATGCATAGCAAGAAGTTACTCAAATACTTGCACACTAAAATTAATGTGGATTACCAAAACAGGAATGAGCTGTTTTTTATTAAACTGTTGGCAAGGACGACTGAAGTGTTTGCAGAAAGTCTTGGTGGACTCATGGAGCTGGGAGAACCACATATCCCAAACAACCCAAAAGACAGCATACATACCTAGTGAGAAATACACCTTTCTTTCCCAGTTGCCCTAGGAAAGGGGTTTTTTTCCAGAATTTCCCCATGGCTCCAGCCTTTTGCCGGCACCACTCTTGATAAGGAGGGTACCCCTAGCTCGGGCCAGCTGATTGCTGCTGCTCTGAGAGAAAAGGAGAGCAGTTCATCCACATTACAGGTTATGGTCTTACAAAATTAATTTATTTATAAAAGTATCTACACACAGAGTGTCCGCTGAAAAGGCAATTTTCTTTTTCTTCCTTAAGCCAGGACAGGAGACATAATGCGTATGACTTTTCTAAGAGCACCATTACTTCCCTCTTTGGAGTGGGTTATTAAAAAAATAAATAAACAAACCATACCAAATAAACCATTGATAACTTTGTAACACTCTAACTGCGCTCATGTGGGCTGAAGTGAAATCACAGCATCTTATTTTTTGAGTTAAAAAAATGACAGCTACGCTAACGCAAAGTTGCACGACCCCTTCTTAGCCTGCACTAACGGCGAAATAAACGCCAGCATCACCAGGGGCTT
>WEIU01023792.1:165272-222213 GCA_013389925.1 Aegithalos caudatus | reverse complement strand
GCGGCCGGGCCCGGGGGGTTGAGCAATGTGTCAATCACAGCCCGAGCCGTGACCACAAACCCCAGCACCGCTCCCGGGCACGGCCAGGGATGGGACACACGGGATGGGATACATGGGATGGGACACACGGGATGGGGCACACGGGATGGGACACATGGGATGGGACACACGGGATGGGACACACGGGATGGGACACATGGCCCCGGGATGGGACACACGGGATGGGACACATGGGATGGGGACACACGGGATGGGACACATGGCCCCGGGATGGGACACATGAGATGGGACACATGGGATGGGACACCCAGACTCAGGATGGTGACACCCACCCCCCCTCAGGGAGCGCTGGATTCTCCCGGGACTGGGAGGTGTGGCTTGGATTATCCCTTTTTCTGACCCAGAGATGGGGCAGCTGCGGGGTGTTTGCATTTTAAAAACTTTTATTCCATTTTCAGTCTCACGTGAAGGGTGAGACAGTGCAGGTGTTGTAATTCACCACATCACAATCAGAACCCAAACTATTCCCTAATTACAATCCATTATAAAGCATTTCTTGCCCTGTCAGCTTTTGCCACTCAGTGCTGCTAATGCCTTAAAGCCAATATTCTAAAAACACCCCTCGTGGGTCCTACTACAATGCACCTCTCACAGTTCTGTTTCTCCAAAATACCTGGGCTATTTGCCATGCCATCATTTGGAAGTTGTTCCCAGTTCCATTTCTCTCTCAGCAGTGTCTGTCCTATTCCATGGCATTTCCCAGTCACACACTTTATCTCAGAGTTTGCATGCAGATGCACAAGGCCATGTGAGCCTTCTGCCAGGCTTTGGGAATTCTGTACAAATCCATTTCCCACAGGTGTGGGTCAGGGTTTGGGGTGGGTTGAGGTCCATTTTGGTTCCTCCATGCTGGATTTGATGGTGTGGTGGCTCTTCCCAGTGTGGGGAGAGGTTGGGATGGCACCAGGTGTGGAGCTGTGGATGAGGGGATGCATGGAAAGCCTTTCCATGCTCATCCTTGTGATGTGGGACACTCCAGCACAGAGTTATCCCTGTGCCCATCCTGCTCTGCCCTTTCCTTCCTTAAATAATCCACATTTTCCAGCCTCCTGGGCTGGAGTGTGCTCCAGGGCTTGGGCTACCTGAGCCAGGAGGGACCTGATGGAGAAGGAGCAATCCCTGGCACTCTGGCTGCAGGATTTCCCCACATTTTGCTAAGAAAGGATTAAAAAAAACCCCAACCCCCAGATAAAAAGGACCTAAATTTAGCTGTGAACAGGGAGGATCGAGGAAGTGATGTTTTCAGGAGAGGAAAGTAATCTGACCTAGGCCAGCAGGCAGCAGATGATTTATGGGGTATTAAAAGGACAAGGAGGAAATAACTCATTGATGAGAGTGGCTTTGTCAGTGCACGTCTTCCTGGTGGAGTTTGGGGCTCCCTGGCTCAGTTTTGGGGGGCTCCTGAATGTTTTAGGTGTCCCCACAGCCTGTCCTGTCCTGTGGGATTGAGGGGAAATCTCCTGGGGTGGGATGGATGCACCCATCCAGGCAGGGGAGCAAACCCCAAAGATTTTCAGCTTTCTTCTCCCCTCAAGGTCAACTGAGAAAGGAAAAAAAAGGAGAGAAACAGAGGATTTTGTGATTTTTGGAGCTATTTCATGACTGTTTTATTTTGTACTGCAGGACATGACCTATCTGTGTATCTCAGCCTCGGATTCATCCAATCAAAACCTGTAAGTGATTTCCCATCCTTTTTCCTGTTGGTCAATAAAAGCTCAGGTTCTGCAGGATGAAGGTTTAGTCCACTTGTGCTGTGAAATTTCACATAATCCCTGAGCTTCACAGAAGCTGGGGTTCATTTTTTGTGTGTGGTAAATAACATTTTAGGGCTTAAAATCTATTTTTAATGTGTGTTTGAGGTCAGGAAATGTAATTTTTCATCAAGTTTCAGAATTATTCCACTGGGCAGGATGGAAAATTGGAGTGTTAGGAAGGTGATTTGTGTCAGTCTTCAAGGCATTTTTTTTTCTAGAATTTTATTAAAATACATTTTATTTCACCACATAAAGCACAGATGCTCCTAAGTCTTGGAATGCTCTTTTGGAGATGAAGCTGCTGAGAGGAGCTGGGAGGAATTCCCAGGATTTTGTGGGCTGCTGCTCCTTTGGGTGACAGGCACCCATCAATCATCCATCTGCACCAGCAAATTGACAAATCCACGGGATTTTCCTCTCCAATCAAACCCTAAAAAACACCAAAACCCTCATTTCCAAGGTTCTGCCTGTGGAGGTGCTGGTTTTTCCAGCATCCTTGGGAGCAGCCGTGCCCAGGGGTTGGAATTTTGCTTGCTCATGCTCCCACTGAGCGGAAAGAGAAGCTTTACAAGAAAACCCTGCCTCAGCAAGAACTGGGATTTTTGGTGCCTGTTTTTTGTTTGGTTTTTTTTTTTCCCCTTCGCTCATTTCTTTGCGTTTGTGGCGTGTCTACGAAAGGGAAAAAAAAAAAAAAAAAAAAAAGGGAAAAAAACCAAGATAAGGCTGGCTGCAGGAAGGAAGAGTTATTCAAGAAACTATTTTCTGCTTGTCGTTTTATGCCTTGGATTTCACAATCCTGGTGAACTTTGTGTCCTGCTTGTGATTCGGGAGCTCAGCACTGCAATTCCACTCCCTGATCCCACGCTTTGAGGCTGCAAAAAGCACAGGCAGAGCTTTCCCTCTGGGAAAAAAAAACAAAACAAACCCACAAAAACCCACCCGTGGAGTGGGTGAGCCAAATTCCTTTGGGATGGGTTGGGACAGGGATGCAGGCTGGAGGCACGAGCATCGTGTCCTTGCAAGCCAAGAACATTCCTGCTGGTCCTGCCGAGGAGCACTGGGATCTGGAGCTGTGTGGGCAGCACCTGCAGGCCCTGGGGGATGTTGTCTGCTCCGTGAGGATCAGCAGGACCAGCAGGGAAATCCTCTGGGACAAGCTTTAGGCAGGGAAAATCCTCCCAAAAGGAGCTGCTCCATTTGCTGGAGGATCCTTGGACTGATATCTCCTTCCAGGAATGAGAGGCTCAGTATTTTTAGCCTGATCACAACAGCAGAGACTCCCTTATCTCTCCTCCTGTTCCTGGGAAGCAGAACCCCCTGCTATTCCTGAATAAATCCATATTCATAAATTTGAACATAAGGAATATATGAGGATTCCCACCTCCTTCAAAGGTGCCGAGCCCAGCTCTCCCAGGGTGGGAAGAGCCCCTTTTTCCATGGGCTAGCAGGCATGGAGGAGACTCTGGAGAGTTCCCAGAGGGAAAGCAGCTCCCTTGGCAAGGAACACAGTGGGAATAACTGCGGGAGGTCATGCCTTGGCTTCTGAGAAATCAGGAAGGCTGCGTGGGCTCACACCCACCCCGTCACGAGGAGCAGAGGAAGTCCTGTGCTGGAGCAGAGGTGCTGCCAAAGGGACCCTCTGATCTCCTGGAAAACCCAGGCCTGGGTGGCCAGGGAGCAGCACAAGTGACCAGAAGCAGGTTGTCTGCCTCAAAACTGCTCGGTGTGGCTCAGGGATGGGCAGGTTTTATTGGAAGGAGGGGAATATCTGGCTCAGTGTGGGATCTCAGTGGCACAACAGCTCCTGGAATGCCCTCCAGGGATGAGCTGGAGGGATTTGTCTCAGCAGAGCCTGCCCTGAACACCCAGCTCTGTCCACTCAGTACACATGGAATTGGTTATCCCGTTTTCCAGGTCTCCCTCAGGGAGCCCCGGCTCCCACCTGCCCCGTTCTGCTGCCAAATGCTCTGGTTTGGGGGAATGTGCTCCGTCTGCTGTGCCAGCAGCTCCTGGTTGTGTTTTTGGGAATGCAGGCAGCAATCCATGGACGTGCCTGTGCTGTGCACACCTCTCTGTGCCCTCCCGTGGAGGGGGGAAAACACCCACTCCCTTTCTCTTTCCCTTTCCCTCCCACCTTTCCCTCCCTCCCTTTCTTCCCTGCTGGCATCCCTCCATCTCTCCCCAGGAGGGAGCCAGGTGCTTCTGGCACTGTTTGGGGGTGGCAGAACAGCCGGGAGCGTTTGTGTCCCTTGAGGTGACACTTTCCCTGCGGGCTGCGCTGCCGTCTCTGCTGGCATCACCCTCATTCCTTAATCCCTCAGGAGGCAGGGAATACCCCGGGATATCTCCCAGGTTATTTCCTTCACCTGGCAGAGGGAGGATCGCTGGTGTCCCCGGGGTGGTGGGAAACCCTTGGGAGTGGCAGAGCTGCTGTTTGCAGGGTGTCCTGGTGCCCTTCCCTGCTCACCTGCTCCCTCTGTCCCTGCAGGCTGCAGCATTTCAAGGAGTGCATCCAATTCATCCACGAGTGCCGGCTGGCGGGGGGAGGCTGCCTGGTGCACTGGTGAGAGCTGCTGGGATCCCTCCTCTGGGAGCTGGGCTCCCAAAAATTGTCCTTGGGGTTGAACATCCCTGGGGAAGGAGGGAGGAGAGGAGGAGGAGGCACAGAACAGCACAGAGGGCCACGGGCAGGGCTTCACCTTTGGATCCGCCGGGATGGGCGGCCCTTGCCCTGCCCACCTGAGCATCCCAGATGTGGGACAGGCTTGAGGAGGGGACAGGGGGTGCGACAGCAGCGCTGAGAGCGTGACAAAACTCCTCACCCCCTCCCCACCCACTCCTGCTCACCCCCCGACGAGGGAATCATCATCCCGGGGCTGATCCCTGCGGGATCCTCTCTCCCTGACGCCTCTCCCGGGGCTATCCCAGCCTGGCAGGGGTGTCCCGCAGCACCACCGTGCTGGTGGCATACCTGATGACAGTGACAGAGCTGGGCTGGGACAGCTGCCTGGCTGCCACCAGGGCCGTGCGCTCCTACGCCAGCCCCAACCCCGGCTTCCAGCAGCAGCTGCAGGAATACCAGAGCACCCTGCTCCAGCAGGTAAAGTCCCCTTGGAGGCGTTTTGGGAGGGGTTTGCAAGCAGGCAAAAAGCTCCTTTGCATGCCAGCCCAGCTGGATTTTGGGAATGTCGTTTATCACCTGCAGATTTTGGGGTTTGAGTGCAAAAAACCCTTGCATGCAGCCCAGCTGGATTTTGGGAATGTCGTTTATCACCTGCAGATTTGGGGGTTTGCATGCAAAAAAACCCGAGGAAATTAAAAAAGAAGTGCCTCGAGATTATGTGAGTGCACTTTAAAAAGCTCTTAAAAACCCCTGAACTTGAAAACCCTGGAGCTGTTTTCTCGAGTTAGGACACAGCGGGAGGGATGGGAGAGCAGCTTCTCCCTTGGGAACCTCGGGAAGGAGCTGGGCCAGTTCCCGGGAGTGCAGCAGGGAGAGGGAGGAAGGCTCTCGGGAGGATTTTTGGGATGTCTGGGCACGCTCGGCTCTGCCAGGGCTCCCTCTGCCAGCCAGTGCCCGGCTCCCAGGGGCAGGTGACAGGCAGGAGCGAGCGTGGGTGGAGAAATCTCCTGTTTGCTCCCCAAAATGAGGTGAAGCAGCAGGATTTGGGAGAGCAGGAGCTCGGGCTGGCTGGATTCCCGTCCCGTGCAGGGGAGGGAGGATGGAGCAGAGCCGAGCTGGATTCCAGCAGCTGGGAAGAGAGCACTTAGTGCCGAGATCAGAGCTGCACTTTTGACCTGGAAAGCCTTCGAAAGCAGAGGGAAAGGCTTTGAAAGGCGAAGGGAAAGAGCTTCAAAAGCAAAGGGAAAGGCTTTTAAAAGCACAACTCCCACCTGGCTCTCCAGCTGCCTCCAGCCTCCCTCTCTGGACTCTGCTCCTGCACCCATCCCTGGGGTCCCAAATTCCCACGGGACACAGACACCTCTGCAAGGAGAGGGCAACCCTGGGCAAGGGATGTCACAGCTGATGTCACCCCTGGAGGCAGAGCCCCCCACCCACTGCAGCCATGGCAAACGGGGCCCTGGGGGGAAAACGGGGTCCCTTGGGCTGTTCCCAGCCCTTGGAGGGGATTCCTGTCCTCCAAGGGAGCAGGGACAGTGACACTGGCCCAAAGGCCAGCCCCAGTTCCCTTCCCCAGAGCTGTCACATGAGGGATGTGGCTCTGCCCCGTTAGCAGCAGCTAAGGAGGGTGGAAAATGCTCCAAGGGATTACAAAACACCCGAGGTGCTGGAGATTCCCTGCAGGGCTTCCCCTGGCTGGGCCAGCTGTCCCCAGCCCTTCCCACACTCTGGGGACCCAGCAGAGACCCTGCTGTGGGGTTTGTTGTGCTCTCCCTCCATCCCAGTTATTCCTCCTGCTCCCAAAATCCAGACTGGGCTCCATGGACACCACAATTTCCTCCCTTTCCCTCTGAAGCTGCTTTTCCATCACCTCACAATTCTGCCAGTGGCTTTGCAACCCTTTCCCTGAAACACCCAAGGCACAGCCAAGGGTGGGGGCGGTGCTTGGATGTGTTTTCCTGTCCTGTGGGATTTAGCAAGAGCTGCCTTTTCCTAGAAACTCCCACCCGTGTTCCCCGTGATGTCAGCACTGGGCAGGGAATGGCCCTGGTGGGTGGAAAGCTCGAGGGGGGAACAACCTCAATCCTTGGTGGTTCAAAGCTGTGAGGAGCAGCTTGGACCTTTTGGGGACCTCCTGGGGCTGTGGTGCCTCAGTTTCCCTCATCTCAGGGAGCTCAGAAGGGAGGGGGGAATGGGGAAGATGCTCCAGCCTCACTGCTGGAGCGTGCAGCTGCGGTTTCCAGCTGCCAAATGGGGCTTCTCCGGGCTGGGGGGATAAAGAAGGAAGGAAAGGGACCACAAGCAGCAGCAGGAGGATGGGTAAGGTTAGAAAAGGAAGTCAGTGGGCACAGATGGGCATTCTGGTGACAGACCTGCCCCCCTGGTGCTGGCACACCATGGCCACGCTGCCCTTTTCCCCCTGCTGCCATCCCAGATGGGCTGGGTGTTCCTGGCCTGGGAGGGAGGAGGAGGAGGAGGAGGAGGAGGAGGGCAGTGGGTTGGTGGTCAGCATTGGAGGAAATGGGCTGGAACCACTTCTTGCTCTGGATTTAAGAGGAAATGCCTGGCAGCTTCCCCCATCTCCCACCCCTGGGTGGTGGGTGCTGAGCCTTGATGGGTGCCAGGCTGCTCTTCCCAGGGAGCTGCATCCCTCTGGATGGTTTGCACAGAAGGGATGTTCCCCCCATGACATCCCGGCCATGAATCCTGTCCCAAACCCTTTGGGTCTCACTTCCCAGGGTTTTTTTCCTAGCCAGGAGTACAGGTCAGGCTCTCAGGACCTCCTTGAGCAGGGATCTCCCTCTTGCAGGTGGCAGTTGTGTAACAGCCCTGGTGAGCCCTGCTGTCCCAGGGAGTGGATTTGGGAAATCCAGACATTCCCAGTGGAAATCCCCCCTGCATGAGCTGATTTTCCCTGGCTGCAGGAGAGGGGGATACCACCAGGGTCATTCTAAAGCTCTTTTTCTCCTTGTGGCTGCCAACAGTGCTGAGCTGCCCATCCTGCTTGTCCTGCATCCCAAATTTTTCTGGGAACTCGGTGGCTCCTGCCCATTCAGGAGGCCAAATCCACAGTGAGGGCACTTCAGCCTGGGGGTGCCAAGGCTGGGCAGCTCATGGGAGCTTCTTCCCTCTCCCCCTGGATCCCCTGGGTGCATCCCATCCCTCTCCCTGTGCCAATCCCAGGGCTCCAAGGCTCGCTCCCTCTCCACACCCTTTGCACCCACAGATGCCCTCCATCCTTTCCTTGAGGTCTTTGCTGTTGCTGGGTGTGCTCCTATCACTCATCCCAGTAATTCCTTGCTGGAGCAGCTCCTCAGGGAGGGGGCAGAGCCCTGGCTGTTCCCTGTGAGCCCTGGGAAGAGGGAATGGTGAATCCTGGCAGAGCTGCCCCTTCCTGCCCACGCTGCTCCCTGCTGCAATCTGGGCCTGTCTGGCTGCTCCCCCATCCCAGCAGCAATGGGAACAGTTTCTCTGGATCATCCCTTGCTCCCAGCCTACTGCCAGCTGGCCCCTGGCCACCAGCATGCTCCTGCCTCTGGAATAATCGGGATAAGTGGGATGAGAGGTTCCCCACAACCTTTCTGCAGTGCTCTGACTACAGACCTGCCCCACCTTGCAAGGACCAACCCAGCTGTGCTGCTGGTGGGGAAAAAAAAAAAGCTTTGGGAAGCATTCCTTGTGGGAATTCAGGCACAGGAGGAACAGCAGCAGCTTCTTGGCAAGGAGGAATAAATAAAGCTGCTGTCCCAGTGTGGGAAGCTGAGGGTGCTGGCAGCTCAGTGCTGGGGGTGTGGGGATGCTGGGATGGGGGGGATCCATCTGTGGTGTGCTGAGTGTGAGCTCCTGCGGGGTTGGGACATTCCTGCATGCTGGATGTGCCTGGGGATCCCCCAGCCTTGCTGGGGATGCAGCAGGAATTGCTTTGCTCGCGGCTGGAGCTGTCGCAGCCCTGCTCTCTCTCTCTCTCTCTCTCTGGGGTCTCTCAGCTTTTTCAGGTCACCCTGACGACCTCTCCTGGTTTTTCCCTGGCAGTACCGCGCCTGGATCCGCCGGGATTACGGCAGGAATCCCTTCCAGGACCAGGAGGAGCTGCAGCGCTTGCTGGGCCAGCAGCAGGTGGGGAGCAGGGATTGCTCCTGGCTCCGTTCTCCTCTCCCACCTTCCCTCCTCCCTGGCACGCCGCTGGCACCGGGGCTGGCAGCAGATGGATGAACAGATAAGCAGCCGCCTGCTCCCAGGGCAGGCTTTGGCTCCGGGGCTTGGAAAACTCCGTTTTCCCTTTGCCAAGCACTTCCAGGGATTCGTGTCTAGGGCAGAAATCCACCAGCAGCAGCGTGGGCTCCGGGGTTGGAGCAGGGGGACGGGACTCACCGAGGTCCCTGTCAGCTGCAGCTCCTGCTGTGTCCCATTCCCCCATTCCCAATGGATTACAGCCACTTTTCCACCCTCAGAGCAGCAGCCAGCCCTGGCTCTCTCTCCTCCTGACAATATCTGGGCTGGCAGGGCACGGGGAAGGTGATGCAGACCTTGGGAAGCCAAGGTGGGATGAGATGGAGAGAGTGCCCACCTTGTCCTCTGCTTCCCTGAGGAAGGAGGGGTGAATCCCGGGATGTGGGGGTGCTGCTGAGCCTCAGCTGGCACCCCGGGGGATGGGGAGAGGGGCTGCAGGTGTTTTGGGGCTGTCCCTCGCTGGGAATGGAGTTTCCCAGTCCAGCCTGTCCTTGGCTGGTGAATATCTGGCATTTTCCTTATCCCAGCCCCAGGGAGGGGGGAAATCCAGCGGTGCCAGAGGGTGCCTGTCCCACTGCCTCCATCCCTGGAGCCACAGGGGGTGTGGGTTTTCCCTGAGCCTCACCTGAATGTCCCTGCTTGCCAAAGAAGCCAAAAGCTTGGTTGGATTTGCTCAACCCATGGACCAATTTAACTCCTTCCCTCTCCAAGAGCTTTTTTAGTACCTAAAACCTGTGGCTATGCCCAGTTTTTCATCCCAAACTCAGATTGTGCTTTTCCAGAGCTTTCTTTGGCAGGAATCCCCCCCATCTGCCTTACAAGGAGGGTCCCATCCCATGGATTCAACCCTTCAACCCTTCCATGCCATCTCAGCCTTTTGCTATAAATACCCTGTTTGTCCACTCAAAAATGTCTGTTTTGCAATTCCCTCTAAGAAAAAAGGGATTCCAACATTTCTAGGAATTCTCTTGATGAAGATTTCTGGGTACTCATCGTGTGACAGCACCAGGGGTGACTTGCCCAGCTCCTAATAAAGAAGAGAGTGATTAAAATCATGAGGGTGCCTGGGCTTGATTTCTGGTGTTCCTGGTGGGAATACAGGGATGGACTGAAATGATCGCCCTGCTTCCCATTTTCTTGGTGACAACCATCAGCAAAATGAAAAGTTTTAAATATTCAGTGTTTAGCCATGATGTATAGAATTCCAGGGGGAAAAAAAAAAAAAAAAAAGTGTTTTTCCTATTTTTTTAGGTGAATAAAAGGGGAAGTAATGGGAAAGCAATTACTGGGATGGAGGCTGCTGAAGGGAGGCTGAGCAAACGGGATCAATATTGGATTTAAAGCCTCGGCTTTCATTTCAGGAAGCAGAAAAATGGAACTCGCACGCAGGACCAGAAAAGAGAAGAAAGTGGGAGTTAATAGGAAGTCATTGGAGATGGGTGATAAGCAGAGATTAGATTTGCAGGAGGGGTGATAAACTCCACAGCCTGGGTGGCCCTGCCCCTCCTGGCTTCAAACATTCCCCAGGGAGCCACAGCACCACACAAAACCTGGGAAAACCCCCCCAGATTTGGGGAACCCGAGCAGCAGCATGACATCACACTGATAACCCTGCCCAAAAAGCTCCTCCTAACCCAAATTTCCCTGGATTTGAGGGCTGTCCCAGGTGAATATATCTATTTTTCCACTCTGGCCTCCATCAGTGGGACCTGAGGTGGCTTTAGGAATTCTGGGAGCTGGGAGGCAAAGCCTGTACAGGTAAAACTGGGCTGATTCCCACTTTTTGGACAATGCCTAGAGCACCTCAGGCTGTCCCACATCAGCCTTTCCAAAAGCCTGGTGCCTCTGGAACATGGAAAACATGGAAAACAGCTCTGCTGAAGCGTGGCTGAGCTTCCCAGGGTGTTGCTAACACAGGGAAATTGTTCCCAACACATTCCAGACCCTGCTGGCCTGCTCATCTTCCCTTCCCAGCAGCAAACAGGGCTGGGGAGCATCTCCCAGCCTATTTTAAGTGCCCCAAACCCCATTTTAACGGGGTTAATTTTTTATCCTCCCCACTGGGATCCTTCTCACCTCAGGGAATTTGGATTTACCTTTCCAGGCTGCCTGTGAAGCTGCAGAGCCAAAATAAAGCCGGGAATGATGAAATCACCTCGCTCCACTGCAATGAATCTCCAGGTCTTTGGTCTCCAGAGGAGATTGAGAGTTTGGTTGTGTGCAGACTCTTTAAAATATCCCAAGTTTTCCAGAATTTTAACAAAATAAAGAGTTTTTTACAGAAGGGTCTCTATCTAGCAGGGGGAGGTGGTGATGCAAAGCCCCCACAAAGCTTAAAATTGTATTTTTGGTGAAGAAAAGAAAATTAATCCTTCTGACTGTATCTGATTGCAGAAGATGTTTTTGGCTCACCCCAAATCTCCTGGGGGGGAATCCAATGAGGATCAGTGGGGTGTTTAAAAACAAGGATCATTCCAGCCATTCGTTATTGGAAACGACAGGAAAGGTTGTGCACCTCAGAGCATTATTTTTATTAAACCATCTGCAGCTCCATACATTTCCCATTCCTCTGTATTACCCACGTGGGAGTAATTATGGTTTTCTTCCAAGAAATGTGTGTGTAATCTGGTAATCCCAAAAAAAACCCCTCTGAAGTCAGGCTGCAGATGGTCCTTTATGCTCTGGTGGCCATGGCTGGGTTTGGCCGGGCTGGGGCACAGTCAGGACACCAATTCCACACTGGGAACACTGGGAACTGCTGGGGCAGGGAGGGAGGGAATGATCCAGGATTGAAAGGAACTGGGAATTACCTGGGGGGGGGACTAAACTGGGACTGGGGATGGACCAACCTGGGACTGGGGAAGGTGGCGTGGGAGTGGGAAGGCTGATTTGGGATTGGGGATAGAATGACCTGGGACAGGAGAGTGACCAGTCTGGGACTGGGGAAACTGGTATGGGACTGGGAAAACTGATCTGGGACTGGGAAGACTCGTGTGGGACTGGGAAGACTGGTGTGGGACTGGGGAGGTTTATCTGGGGATATACTGATCATGGGCTGGGGAGATTGGTCTGGGACTGGGAATGGATTGGTCTGGGACTGGGAATGGATTGGTCTGGGACTGGGAATGGATTGGTCTGGGATGGGTAAGGGTTCAGTCTGGGTCTGGGATGACTGCTCGGAGACTGGGTTGGAACCGGGAATGGATTAATTTGGGGCTGGAAACGACGGGACCGAACGCGCCCGGGACAGAACCGGGACAGAACCGGGACAGAACCGGGACACGGGCGGGTTAACCACGCCCCCTCTGCGCAGACCACGCCCCCTCGGCGCAGACCACGCCCCTCGGCGCAGGCCCCGCCCCTCCCGGTCAGCTGATTTCGGGGAAAGCCGCGCTTTAAGAGAAACCGCAGCGCGCGCCCCGCCGCGACGCCTCTCATTGGTCGGCTCCACAGGGCCCCCCCTCCTCATTGGACAGGGCGGGAGCGGGGAGGAGTCGATTATTGGTGGAGCGTGGAGGGGGCGTGGCAGTGGGCGTGGCCTCACGGTCGCGCTGGTATATAACACGAGTTCGGGGAAACCGCGGGCGCGGCACCGGGAGTGGGAGCGCGGAGACGGGACCTGCTCCGGGACCGGCCGGGAGACAGGTACCGGCACCGGCATCCCCCGGGAGGGCAGGGACCGGCCAGGGGACCGGCACCGGCATCCCCCGGGAGGGCAGGGACCGGGCGGGGGACCGGCACCGGCATCCCCCGGGAGGGCAGGGACCGGCCCCGGCATCCTCCTGGGAGGGCAGGGAGCTGCCGCAGGATAGCGTCCTGTACCGGCATCCTCTGTGAGAGAACACCGGGAAGGCACCGGCAGCGAGCGGCGGAAAGGCAGGGGCAGGTCCCGACCCCCGCCCCCATTATCCGCACTCCCGCGGGTAGGGAAGGGCAGGGAGTTTGCGGGGTCGCACGGATGCGGGATGTCCCCATCCCGGTCCCCGTGGTCCCCTGCGCAAGGACCGAGCCCGCTGCGGGTGGCAGAGCCCGGGATGGGCGGGTTGGAGCCGCGGGGTGGCCGCTGCCAGCTCTGGGAGGGAGTTGGAGCTCCGGCCCCCCGCAGGAATGGGAAGAAGCTTTCTAGAAAGCGGGGTGATTGAGGAGAGTCCCATTTCTGCGGGATTTCTCAGCTTCTTCCCTTTTGGCATCACTGAGGTTGGGTGCTGGAGCCCCCAGAGAGGGAATGGGTGCCCCCATTCATCCATGTCCTTTGGGGCATCCAGAGCTGTGCCCTCCGTTATGTTTTGGCTGGTGGTGTTGGTTGCTCACCATCCCTAAAAACCAGGGGCTGTGCTCTGAGTAGCCAGGGCCGTCTCTGTGTCCTGCTGGGCAGTGCAGAGGGGATGGAATTTGGTGGCACTGAGCTTCTGGGAGCTCACGGCAAGGCAGGGACCACTGGCTCTCAGGCTGTGCTGGGAGCATCCTTGTTTTCTCCCCAAAAATCTTCCAACGGAGCAGTAAATAATGAATGAGGCAGAGGCAGTCCAGTAAAATTTAGAGCCCAAAATACCTGGAAAGTTGATTCAGAGGCTGCTGATCACTTCTGCCAGGCCACCAGCTCCTGTCATGCCATGGAGGTGACAGGGAGGGTTGAGCCTGGCACTTTGCTTGCAGTGGTTGTGTGTTCCTTATCCCCATGAGAATTTGGGATGCAGTTTGGAGCTGGCATCTGCTTCCCAAATAGTTCCTGGTGAGAGGAGCTGCTGCCCCCTCCGGGACAAATCCTTGTGCCAGGGACAGCTCTGGCACCCCAGGATGGCCTGCCCAGTGTCACTTGCTCAGGTGACAGCACAGCTGGGGGCTTTAATCCCCATCCATCTGCTTCCTCTGCGATTTATCCTGCAGCAAAGCAGGAATAAGCAGGGCACTGAGTCAGCCGCTTCTGGCAGCGGAGCTTTGGTACAGCTGGAGGAAGAATTTGTAGTAACTCAGAACGAAATTGCCTTGATTTTTTTTTTTTTTTTAAATTTTAAAAGAAGCAAGGGGTGTAGATGGGGGGTGGTATTTTAATCCTTGAATGACAGAACTGTGGGATCCCACAAGGGTTTGGCTCGGAAGGGCCATTAAATCTCACCTCATTCCACGGGCAGACATCGCTGCGCGGAGCTTCCAAAAAACTACAGCTGGTGCCATTCCCAGCTGAGACTGGGCCAAACCATCCCCATCCCCGCTCCCCCAGCTGTGCTGGGGCTGGCAGAGCTGACAGGAGCCTGTGTCCCTGCAGGATGTGTGACAGGAACGGCGGGAGGCGCCTGCGGCAGTGGCTGATCGAGCAGATCGACAGCGAGCTCTACCCGGGGCTCATCTGGGAGAACGAGGAGAAATCCATGTTCCGCATCCCCTGGAAGCATGCTGGCAAGCAGGACTACAACCAGGAGGTGGATGCTTCTATTTTCAAGGTAGGCAAAGGTGGTTGGTGCATTTCCTTGGTGGTTTTTGTCCTTTTGGTGGGATGTGGCCGTGCCGTCGCTGGGTTTTACGTCTTTAACCCTGCAGTTGGTCTCCTGTCGTTGTTGGACACAAAATAAAGATGCTTGAGTGCAGTTCAAACATCAGAAGGCTTTATTTACAATTCATCCAGCTTTTTTATAACATGCTGCTCTAAAATGGCACGTTATTGATCCATAGGATTGACACCTCTCTCATTGGTTAAACAACACCTGGGAGAGGGATTGGTTTGACAAAATATTGTCCACTACAGATATTATGAGTTATTTACAGAAACTGTCCTTGAAAGAAAACTTTCCCAAGAAATCTTCCCTTAGGAAGAAAAAACAGCCACTGACAGGCTGAAAAACTTTCAGACTCAGAAATATCAGGCCCACAATCTCCCAGGATTTTGTCTTTTTTGGGATGGTTTATTCCTGTTTATCAAAAGTTAGGACTGGTTTTGGGTTTCTTTTCAGCATGTTTGAATCCAGGTGTGACATGAGAAGCAGCTTTGGACCTGCTCTAAGCTTCTCATCAGCTTCTCTTGATAAAATGCTGGATTTATATTAAAAACAAACAAACAAACTGAAAAAAGCTTTGCAGGTGGAAAGGAAGGATTTCACTGAAGGTGGGGGGTGGTTTCCAGTTTTGGAAAAAATGGGAAAATTCTATCCTGAAGCAAAATAGAGGGAATTCCCTTCCCTCTAACCCCACTTCCAGGTATCTGTACTGGTGAAGGAGATTAATTTTAGTTATAACTGCTTTGGGTGCACTGAGTTATGAGGATAGCCTTGAAATCAGCCCTCTGAAAATAGAGAAATATCTATAAAAGAAATCAATATGTATATTTTAAAAATATGTAATATTTTTCACTCTTCCTTCAGTGGTAAAATATGTTCTCCTACCAAAAGCACAAATTAAGTTCTGATCTTAGAGAAACCAGTTTGTATATTTAATAATTTATTAGTCAGGAGCTAGAAAATGAGGTTTATTTTGATTTTTAAACAAGCAGCAATTCCTCAAGTTCCCAGCAGCTCCTGACCCATAGGTGCAGGAGTGAACCCACACACGATGATTTTTGACCTCTGCTTTTTTCAAACCAGGGTTCTAAAAGACTTTTCTGCATTTCTGAGGCAGGTAATGCTGCTCTGCACCCCCAAAAAAACCCCCCCAGGTGTGGTGGCTGTGCAGGTGGCCGCAGTCTAGGAGTGAAACAGCAAATCCCCAAGACATGCTTGAGAGGGTGCAAGATGCAAAATCCTCTCTGCAACCTCAGCTCTTCCTTGCTGAGAGGCTTTGTAGAGCTCACAGGGAGCATTTTCTTAGTTTGGTTTGGTTTTTTTTTCCATCCTTTGCTTTAGGCCTGGGCTGTTTTCAAAGGCAAGTTCAAGGAAGGCGACAAAGCGGAGCCGGCCACGTGGAAGACGCGGCTTCGCTGCGCCCTGAACAAGAGTCCTGACTTTGAGGAGGTGACAGACAGGTCCCAGCTGGACATCTCTGAGCCTTACAAGGTCTACAGGATCGTGCCAGAGGAGGAGCAGAAGTGTGAGTGTCCCAGGAGAGCACTGACCCCTGCTCTGGGTCCATCCTGGGACCTCAGCCCTGCTCCTGGGCAGGGCTCCCTGGGCAGGTCCTGCTCTGTGCTCTGGCTCTTTGCTTGTCCTGCTTTGCAGATGTCCCCTGGGGTGACAGGGAGGGGAGGAGAAAGGCCAGGCTTGGTTTTTTCAACCCCTAAAACCTCTAGGAAATAGGGGACAGCTGCAGCTTCATGGGAGCTCCCATCCACTAAGGATGTTGTAGGGACAAATTCCACCTTCCCTTCCCTGACCCTCAACCTTTTTTTTTTTCCTCCCAACCCCTGCTCTGTGAGGATGATGGGGAGCTGCAATAAATCCCTTTTCTTGCTAGAGGAGCAATAATTTTGCATAGAGCTGCTCCCATGTCTGGTGTGGCTCAGGTCACACTAATTATAACTCTAATTGTGGTTAGGGGAGCCTGTGTGCTTTGTCCTTTTTTCTAAGTTAAAAACTTGCAAAAAAAAGAATGAGTTTGCAGCCAGGAAATCTGCCTTTAGCATCTCAGTCCCCTCCAGCCCGTTCACACAGGGGCTGGGCTGCCACTATGCAAATGGCACTGCAGGTTCCCACCAGCAGCACCACTGCACTGGGCTGGCTGGTGGAAAAAAAGGAGAAGCAGCAGCCCCAGTCTCTGGGGTGCTCAAAAAAACCCCAGACCCTCTCCTCTGCCCCAACTCTGTCTCTGTCACCAGCCAGGCTTTTGATTTTTCTTGCTGCTGCTCCCTGTGTGAGGGGGAAATGAGTTATAAAGTGGGGTTTTTTTGGCCCCACAAAGCAGCTCTGGAGGGGCTGTGAGCCTCTCCGAGGTGCTGTTACATGGCCATGCTGTGGTTGTTGGTTTCATAACTTGGAAAAGTTTCTGAAAAGTTTCTAAAACCCTTCAAGATGAGCTGTGCTGGGAAATTGTGGGTGTTCTCCTCAGTGCATCCCCACCTCTCCTTGCAGGCAAGGCCGGGATTGGCAGCGGGAGCAGCCTGGGCGATGTCCCGGACATGGACTGCAGCTCCTCTGCCATCGATGATCTCATCAAAGAGGTGAGGCCTCACCTGGGCTGCAGGTGCAGTGGGTGGCTCAGGCTGCCTTGCTAAAGCACTGCATTCCCAAAATTCCAAAGCTGCAGTGTTGGATTTGCAGCTGGGTCAGGGGAGCTCCTGCTTTCCATGTGCTGGGAGAGAGCTTCGGTGGGGATGGAGGCTGTCACAGCTCTGTGCCCCCTCTTGGCCTTCTCACACCTGGCTGCTCCCCCTCAGCAGCTCCTGAGGGTCCTATTTAAATGTACAACCTGGGAAATGCCAGCCTTGATCTTTCCAACCCCCCCAAAAATTGGTTGGCATTGCCATTTGGATCCTCCCTGAGAGCTTCAAGTGCCTTTCTGGAGGCACCAAACCTGCTCTGATCCCGGTGTCTGCTGTCCCACAGCCCTCCTGTGTGGATGAGTACCTGGGGATCATCAAGAGGAGCCCCTCACCCCTCCAGGAGACCTGCAGGAACCCCCCAATTCCCGACTGGTGGGTGCAGCAGCCCAGCCCTGGTACGTAGCCAACAGCTGCTGTGGTGTTTGGGAGATTTTTGGGGCAGGAAAAAAAAAATCTTCCTGTGAGGGGATACGGAATGGGGAGCAGTTTTATCTTCCTTATTAAGAATGCTTGAAGTGCTCATTAAGAAATCCAGCTGGGAGCTGTTGCTGGCATTTCCCATGTGGGAGATGGGAAACCTGGGACAGAAAAGGAGGGGGCTGCTGGGGGAAACTGGGGAATTGGGATTTGGGAGCTGGGAATGCAGGCTCAGCTTGGCTTTCTGTGCCCACAGCGTTGCCCCTGATGAATGGATACTCTAGCTACGAGCAGTATCACTCAGGTAAGGCACCTCACCTGCCACCAGGTGCCCCCTCTGTTTGTGGGGGCAGGAGGTGGCTCTGACTCTGTCCCCCACCTTGAGGGAGGCTTTGCTTTGGGTTTAGGAGGTGCTGCACCCTCCTGGTTATCCACATTTCCATGCCTGGTGGCATGGGGGCAGAGAGCACTGGCTTGGGATGCTGGGATCAGCCAGCCTTTGGAATGGGGGGATCTGCCCATGGCAGGGAGGGAGTGTGGGGCAAAGGCAGGAGGAAGAGGTTCAATATTTCATGGCCTTAACGAAACCACACCTGGAGTTCCACCTCAACACGAGGAAAAACTTCCCATGGAAGTTGTCAGAGCGTTGGAACAGCTGCCCAGGGAGTTGTGGAATTTCCCTCTCTGGGAACATCCCGCCCCCCTCTGGATTTGTTCCCGTGTCACCTGCTCCAGGTGACCCTGCCTGGGCAGGGGGCTTGGACCGGGTGATCTCCAGAGGTCCCTTCCAACCCCAACCATTCCATGATCCCCTCTAATCCTGGGAGCTCTCACTGGCTGGCCAACCCTGGACCAGTCTGGAGGTGATATCCTCCCACCAAGAGTGAGCCACTCCCAGGAAATTTGGGATTCAGGCACGGCGCCGAGGAGCCGCTTCCTCCTTTCCTACCAAAACACACCCATCCATCCCCTCCCAGGTTATTCCCAGATGGTGATCAGCTTCTACTACAGTGGGAGGCTGGTGGGCCACGTCAGCACCTCGTGCTCTGAGGGCTGCAGGATCTCCCTGGGCCAGCCCTCGGGCCATGGGGAGAAGCTCCATGCCCCCGATGCCCTGGAGCACGTGCGCTTCCCCTCGGCCGACGCCATCCAGAACGACCGCCAGAAGCAGATCACCAGGAAGCTCTTTGGGCACCTGGAGAGGGGAGTCCTCCTGCACAGCAACAAGCAGGGCATCTTCATCAAGAGGCTGTGCCAGGGCAGGGTCTTCTGGAGTGGCAACACCATGGCTTACAAGGACAGGCCCAACAAACTGGACAGGGAAGATGTGGTGAAGATCTTTGACACCAATTTGTTCTTCCGAGGTTTGTGGGAGCCTCCTGATTGTTTTGGTGTGGGGGTTTCTGTTCTTTGCTGTGGGAAATAAAGCCCTGAGTTGGTTGGGTGAAGGTGATCAGGCAGCAGATGTGGTGAACAATTCTGGATGGCAGCAGTTTGGGGTTTGGGAACCTTCAGGAGGGATAACACTGGAATGGTCCCTGTGACTCTGGCCAGAAACTCCCTGGAAAAGCCGAGGCACTTCTGGGATCCCCAAGCTTTGGGACAATGCACTTGTGAGTGCCTTGTGTGACCCCCTTGGGCCCTGTGGTGGGGTTGAAAGGGTTTTCAGCCCCTTTTTCCTTGCACCCCTTTGAAGCCATCACTGCTGGGTTTCCAAGAGCTCTGGATGAGCAGGTGACACTCCCACACCTAGGAAGGAACAATGATTTGGGTCGTGTGGCAAATTCCAAAGCTGGAGTCTTTGCTTGAGCAGCGTGGGGTGCTTGATCCCAGGGATGTGTAACAAAGGCTGGCAGCCTCTGGACTGGGCAAATTCCAAGTTTCCCTCTGTCCTTGCAGAGCTGCAGCAGTACTACAACAACCAGGGGCGCTTCCCAGACAGCAGAGTCATGCTGTGCTTCGGGGAGGAGTTCCCAGATGCTGTGCCACTGAGGTGTAAACTCATCCTTGTCCAGGTATGGGAGGAAAGGGGACCCAGACAAGGTGGGAATTCTGCCAGCAGGGCTCCAGCCCCTGGAGCCACGAGGCATTTGGGTGCCTGGATGGGGGGTGGAAGTGTGGTGCTTTTCCACAGCCTCCTGAGAGCTGCTTGGGTTGCTGGTTATTAAATTCCTGGGTTGGCAAATGAAACTCCCTAAAGGCACAAGTTTTGTGAGCTGAGGGAAATCTTTCCTTTTCCTCCTGATCCTGTCTTAGCACTGGGACTTCTGCCTTTTCCTGTAGGGAATGGGGAAATAAATCCCTGGATCAGGGATTTAGGATCAGTGATGTGGCCAACAGCCGTGATCGGCAGCTGTGGGGTTGGGAAACCTTAGGAGGGGGAAGGAGGGGATGGGATGTGGGGTCAGTCCTCATGGATTTGGTCAGAAACTTCTCCTTGGGGAAGCTGCAGCAGTTCCAGGATTAAAAAGGCTCAGGACAGGGAGTTTCTGGAGCCTCTTGGGCCCTGTGGCAGCAGGAACATGACAGGGAGGGCACAGGGAGGGTGTGGCAGAGACCCATCAGGTGAGTGAAGTCCTGTGAGGATTTTACAGGATCAGAGACTGCTCCTGTGCCTCCTGCACAACTCCTGACCTTGCTGTCTTGGGTGCCTGCACCAGTGGATCACTCTGGGTGTGCTGGGACATCCCCCAGCCTGTCCTTGCACCTCAGCATCCCTCTGGCAGAGCTCCTGGGGCTGCTCCTTTATTCCTGCAGGTGCTTGTGGAGTCAGCCCTGCTGTCCTGGCAGGTCCTGCCCACCTGTGCTCTGCTGTGTGTCCCCCACCCTGTCTCCACTGGATGGAGCAGCAGGAGATGTCCAAAGAGATCCATCCTCACTTTGGAGGGTTCTTTGGACAGGTGTTTCTCTTCCGTGCCAAAGCGGGGTGAAATTTGGAACGCGATGCAGAGATTGTGTATATAAATATTAAATATGAGAACACAGCAATTCCTGACCTTTTCCCCTTTGTCCCAGGTGGAGCAGCTGTACCTGAGGCAGGTGGTGGACGAGGCTGGGAAGAGCTGCAGCTCCAGCCCCATGCTCCCCATGGCTGAGGAGCCCCAGCACGAGCAGGGATACCGGATCTTCCAGGACATCTGCACCACACGGCAGATCGCAGTCTGAGCCCTGCTCCCCTCACAGCCTGCTAGGCTGGGCTGATCCAGACCCAGGCTAGTCCCATGAGTGCCTGAAATCCCTTCTTTTGTTGGTGTTTTTTAAAATTGGGTTTTGTTTCTTTGCTGTTTCCAGAGCAGAGTCTGTATAAATCCAGTGGTGGAAATGTGAAAATTGCCTTGAGCGAAGAGGTTGGATGCTCAGTGCTCGTCCTGTAAACAATTGATGATATAAAAGTGATTTTTCTAGTCTCAGGATTGTCTGTATAGCTCCTGGCTGGAGGACAAGGGGGCATCCAAGCTGTGCAGGAAGGTCAGGGCTGGCTTTGCTTTGTGTTTCCTTTGTTAGTGGCCAGTCAAGCAGAACCAAAACTCAACAGCTGTAACCACCTGCCCCAACGATCTGCAGCTCAGACCTTGCTGAGAGCAGCAATCTGATAGGAGGTGACTCTTGGAAAAGCCTTAGGATGCTCAAATTTAGGAAATTATATCCAGGAATCAGCTTTCCCCCTTGGAAGAGTCCTGCTGATGGAAGGCAGGGTGTGCCTCCCAAAGAGAACTCCTGAAATTCCTCTTTATTTTTGCTGTGAGATTTATGTGTTTCTCTTTCATGCCAAAGTGAAGTTTGGAAACCCATGCAGAGATTCTATATGTAAATATTAAATATGAAAACTTAGGAATTTTAATTTTTCCTGACCAGAGCCAGAGTTTATATAAATATATAGAATTTTAATTTTTCAATTTTGCAGCATAGTGTGAATAGCTTGGCTTCACCCTCCCAGACACACGTGTGGGGCTCTCCCAAGCGTGTCCAGGCAGCGTCATCCGTGTGTAAATCCTCATTTTCACAGCCTCTGTGTGTGGCCCCAGCTCTGGGGAGCTGCTGGTGCCTCCCAAAGCAGGACTGCACACGTGTGCATGCCACCAAAGCTGCCTATTTATTGTATGCCTGAGGTTTATTAATTGTTTTTTGGTAAGTTTTTATATCTCCCTGCAATTAAAGTGCTATATTTTGTATTTCTCTTGCAATGTGGTTTTTTGGGTGCAATGAGTGGGCTCTGGTGAGACCTCTGGCTTGCCCCTAATTTGGTTTTACCTGTGGTGGGGTCTGTGTTAAGCCTCTGTCACCTCCTTCCTCTTCCAGAACTTCCTGGATTCATCTCCAGGCAGGAAAGAAATGAGTCAAAAATGCTGTCATGCCATAGAGGGAGGGAAATGGGAGCACTTGGAGAGCCTTCATTCCAGGGAGGAAGGAGGAAGATGTGTCCCTGCTCATCTGCCACAGCACTGAGCTGGGTGTGATGCTTTGAGGTCATGGGGTGGGGGCAGTTTTTTTATGGTTTTGTCCAAAAACTTCCTCTTTTCCCATGGGAAATGGGAGCTGTCCCTTCGTGGTGTAATCCCAGCTGACAGCCAGGTGCCTCCCTCATTCCCTGTTATCTCTTCAGAGGGAGGGAAATTGGAAAGAAAAACCTTGTGGGTTGAGAACAGTTTAATATTTGGAAGAAATTATTTACTTTGGGAAGAAATTCCTCCCTGTGAGGGAGGTGAGGCCCTGGCACAGGTTGTCCAGAGAAGCTGTGGCTGCCCCATCCCTGGAAATGCTCAAGGCAAGGTTTGCTGGTGCTTGGAGCAATCTGGGATAGTGGAAGGTGATCCTGCCCATGGCAGGGGGTGAAATGAGATGATTTAGGGTCCCTTTCAATGCACACCATTCAGGGATTCCAATTATAAAAATACAAAGTAATTGTAATGAAAAGGAAAGAGGAATAAAAGCGAGGGGAAGCAAATAATGGACAATATGATTGCTCATCCCCACTGAGAAGAAAATTAACTCTATCCCAGCAGAAAGCAGGACAGTTCTCCATCCTGATTTCTCAGGGGTCTGGCAGGTGCCCTGAGATGGGAGAAGCAGCTTGAACTTTGTGATCAAACACGAGGATTCAGGGAATTCCTCCATCCTTGCCCCTGCCCTGTTGGTGTGGGATGCTCGTGGTCCTGCCTGTGCCCTTGTGCACATCCTCTGCAGGCACTGCTGCACTTGGATTTGGTGCTTGTGAGCACCAAGAGCTGGCTGCACACCAAGAACTCTTTAGGATGCACCAGGATCCTAAAGGCAAAGGAGACCCCAGGTTCTGTGAGCTCCTTAGGGATGCTGTGCCACAGAGGTGGGGATGGCACCTGTAGGTGCACAGAGAGCACTGCTCAGCCTTTCTCTGCTCTTCCTGAGGCTCCCACAGGATTTAATCCTGCTCCAGCCCTCAGTGCTCCCTCAGAGGGTGAGGGAGCCTCACTGTGGCCTGGTATTTCTGAGCCTGAAAATTGCTACCTCTTCCCAAGGGAAACTTTTCAACAGTTTTCCTTTTTTTTCCAAAACAACTTTGTGTAAACAATATTTTCCTTCCCATAACAACCTCTCTCCCAGGTGTTGTTTGCTATTTCTGTTACTTAACCAAGGGAGAGAGGTGTCAATCCTATGGACCAATAATGTGCCTTTTTAGCACAGCATTTTCTAAAAAGGCTGAGTGAATTGTAAGTAAAGCCTTCTGGTTCTCTTCTGCATGCTGACTGCAGTCAAGCATCTTTATTTCTGTGGCACCTCACCTCCTGTGGGGTCTGGAAAGGTGGAGGTGAGGGAGATTCACCTCCTGTGGGGCCTGGAAAGGTGGAGGTGAGGGAGCCTGACCCACCCTGGCAGAATGGAGATGAGGGAGCCTAATCCTGCCTGGCAGGATGGAGGTGAGGCTCCCTCACATCCCATGGTGCCTGGCAGGATGGAGGTGAGGGAGTCTCACCCACCCTGGCAGGATGGAAATGAGGGAGTCTCACCCACCCTGGCAGGATGGAAATGAGGGAGCCTCACCCACCCTGGCAGGATGGAGATGAGGGAGCCTCACCCACCCTGGCAGGATGGAGGGTGGGAGCCAGGCACCCTCTGTGGGCTGTGCTGGAACAACACGTGAAACCCAGCCTGGGCTGGAGCCTGGCACACCAAAACCCCACTCGTGGTTTCCCCAGATGTGCAGGGCCAATCCTTCCCCAGAAACCATCACCTTGTGCTGGCCTGGAGCCACCTGCTCCTCCCCAGGGCTCTTTCAATTTCCACCCCAGACCACGGAGGAGACGAGGGGAGCTGAGGTGCCTTTTATTGCCCTGGTTATTTTTAGTGTTGCCAGAGTGTCTCAGAGCCCAGAGCTCTGTTTGGGACCTTAGCCAGGACCACAGCTTCCATCCCAAAGAGATTCCAAGAGATAACACCTGGTGGGTGAGGAGGGACTGGGAAGGAGCCAGTGGAATGCAAGCAGGGTAATGGGGTGGGCATGTGATTGTGGGCAGGGGTCCCTGTTTTAGCTCAGGTAGGGCTTGCAGAAGTGTTAGGCTTAGGATTAATGCCTGGATTTGGCTTGCAGAAGTGTTGGGTTTAGGATTAATGCCTCGATTTGGCTTGGGTTTAGACCTAAGCTGGGTTTCCCCATCCTGCAATCCATCATGAGGAAACCTCTGAGGTTGATGTTCCAGAGCAGATTTCAAGGTAAGTGCTCTGGCCCAGATTCACTGTGGCTTTTGTGAAACTCCAGAGGGAATCCCTGCACAGCTCTCACTTTTCCTGGCACTGCCATCCCCATCTGGGAAGCTGGTCGTGTGTGGAATTGCCCCAATCCAGAGGCAGTGCCTGCATCCCAGGCACCCATCCCTGCACCTTGCCTGGGCAGCTCCAGGGAGCTGCTGGTGCAGCTGTGTCCTGTCTTGGTGGTTTTGGGCAACTGGTGACTCAAAAACTTTCGTTGGTTTCTGTTCATTTGGGTTCCTCTCTGTCACCTCCCTGAAGTGAAACCTCAGTGCCAGTGTGGGCTCCTCTCTGTCAGTGCCTTCTCTGCGGGCAAGTCCCAAAAGTGGCCCAAATTTTTGGCTGAGGACCCTGTCCCCAAACCTTGGGGTGATTTATCCCTGCATCCCCTCCACTGAATGATCCTCCTGGTGTAGCAGGACAGTGGAGCATAAATGAGAAGCTCTGATTGCCCTTCCCCAAAATTCTTGCTGCTTTTTTTTTTTGGTGGTTTCCCACACTTGGAGTCAGAGCAGCAGCACCATCAAACTCCTGCTTGATGTAAGGATATCTTAGTGTTTCCCAGGAAGGCCTTGGGGAATGGGAAGGGAATTTCTGGGAGTTGCCCAGGGTGAACTCCTGCCTTCAGGTGCAGAAGGTTCCATATGAGAAGGAGATTGGAGCTTGGTTTCCATGAAGGAAACCTTAACTTGAAGGACATACAGGGTTCCCTCAAGAATATTTGTGAGGGAACCATGTGTTTACCAAATCCTCCTGACATCTGGCAGAGAAGGGTGGACCAGGCCAGGAAATCTGGGGGAATTTTCTGAAATTTTGGGGGAATTTTCTGTGATTTTCCAACCTAAAGACGTCTGCTTCATGGTGGGCATGGGAACATTTTGATTTCTGGGTGCTGCAAAGGATGTGATCAACACTGCAGCCCCTTGATGTTTTATTCACCAACTCAGGGATGTAATTTGGGTTCAAAACCAACCTTTCTCCTGAGATTTCTGCTGGAAAGGCAGACTGCTGGAAGGCAGTTTGGCCATTGGGAAGCATTTTCTTTGGGAGAAAATGAGCTGGGTTATATCCTGGGTTGTCTTTAATCTTGTTCATCGTGTGTTTCTGGAGTTCCCTAGGACATGCCCTTCAGCAAACTCCAAAAACACCAATGAAGGTCGCTTGAGGAGAAGAATTCAGTGTCCATGAGGACAAGAAGAATCTACCCACCCCTCCCACATGCCTGAAACCCAGTGTGAGGAGTTTCCTAGTGCCAAATCTGTGTGAAGAACAAGTTTGATGGGCTGGGGACGAGGAAGGCGAGCTTTGTCCCAGCTAAATCCTGAGATTTACCCCAACCCAACCTGGAGAAAGAGGAAAAGCCCTGCAGGAGTCTCCATCCAGTGCTCTGCAACCACAAGTCTGTGGCAGGTCCCAGCTCACAGTTGAACTGCTCTGGAATCCAAGACCCAGCAGCTCCAGCTGCTTCCTCCAAGCTGTGCCCCGGCCCCCCCGGCGCCTCTCGGGGCGTTAGAAAACAAACAGTCACTTTTTATTTCTAGACACCAGGCTCTGCCACTGCTGGCATTGCTCAATGCCCCCGTTTCTGCACAGCAGCCTGTCCAGAGACAGCTTCTCTTGGCTCTTCCTGCCTGTGTGTTGTAATGTGGGAGCAGCCCCCTCCCCACACCGGCTCTTGTCGCCTTGGGAAGGCAGGAAAGCTGCCTGGAGGCTCTTGCCTCCTTTTCCAAAGGGATTTATGCCTCCCTTTGGGTGGTTTTATGGCCAAGGGTGATGATTGGTGATGGAAATGTGGCAGGAAAACCCATCCAGAGTTGACTTTGGTGGATCTCAAGGGCCTTGCCCCGTTTTGTGGCTGGTTTTTTTTTTGGCACGGTTTCGTGTGACACTTTTCAATTTTCTTTTGGTTTGGGTGGGAAGGTGGGGCTTGGTTTAAGGGGTAAACCATGAGGTCAGACCTGTGGAGGCAACACCAGGATCAGCCAAAGGCACCTGCTCAGCTCTGAGCATCCCAGCTCCACCAAAAGAAGGAAGAGGAGGTGGTGGGAAGAGCTGAGGGTGAGGAGGCTGAAGCTGCAGGATTTCCTCAAGCTGGACTTGGCTGCAGGGAGGTTTCATGCAGAGGAAAGGAAACCCCAAAGCCCAAATCCCAGGAAATGTGACAGCCACTCAATTTTCATAATCAGCTTTTGACAGATGCCCTCTCCCTCTGCAGGTCCTTGCCTCAACACCAGACACCAGGTGGTGAAAACAGGATCCACCCAAGCCTCAGCAGCAAAGACAGCACAGGGATAGAGAGAAACACAGTGATGTTTGCTCAGAAATTTGGGTTTGTTATCCTGGCTGAAATTCCCTCCCTTCCCCCCTCCTGCAGGTGCTGTGTCCTGCTCTGACAATGTTTTTATTGCAGGTGATTTGTTTGCAGGGACCAAACACCCGGATGCACCAAGGAGCCATAAAAAACCAGCCAGAGCTTTCTCTGTGGGTCTGGGTGACCCAGAGCCACCAGGTAACCCCAACCTCTGCTGCTGCCCCTTAGAAGAACTGGGTCTCAGCCCTGAAATGGAAATGGGAAGAAGCAAAAGGGCATTTCAGGCCATTGCACAAGGAGGTCTTTGCAATGTGATGGTAAAAAAAAAAAAATACTTCAAGCTGGAGAAACATTCATTTTCCTTCTTTTTCACCCCAATGTGTGAAATGGGTGTTCAGAAGAGTTGCTCCAGCTCTGGCTGAGAGAATAATTCACTTGGGTTATGTAAAACCTCTTTAGTCTGTGCTGGGTGTTTTTCAGAGAAATGCAGATCAGAGAAACATGGAAGGATTTGAGCTGAAGGGACCTTAAAGCCCATCTCATTCCAACCTCTCCCTAGAGGTTGGAATACCTTCCACTGGACCAGGCTGCCCAAAACCCCAAAAGAATAACAACATTTTTGGTCCTTGGAGCAATTAGTGCCAATAATATCAATTTCCAGCATCCCATGGCTCCTGCTTTTTCTTCTGTTGGGCTTCAGAGGGAGGACTGAGGGATGTGGAAGCAGCAGTGGTTTGAAACAAGTGATTCCCTGCCTGTGTCTTTCTGTTCTGTATTTGAGAAGTATCCACTTCTCCCTGAGGCAAATCTGGCTCATGGACAGGTCTGCTGGGCTGGTCTTCACAGGGATCATGGCTAGAAAATAGCAGGAGGGATCATTTTGGGGAATGTTTTTACACCTCTGCCCCAGAAATGCAGTCTGGCTTTGTTTTGGAATGAGGGTCTGGATATCTCTTTTGTAAAAAACCCAAATATTCCAGATTTACTGATTTGCTTTGCTGCTTCAACCCAGGTTTTCTCTGTTTGCTCCTAAATGCTCATGAGCAATGTGACCTCCAGTCCTTCCTTGGGCAGATGGTGAGGTTTGAAGGAGACCTAATCCAAGGAAAGATGGGAAGAGCCTCTCAGCTCTATCTTCAGGTGGGGAAGGGAAGGGACCACTTCCTTGCATTTAAGGCAAAGAAGGAAAAATCAGTGGGAAATCACTTGTGGTGTCAGCAGCACGGGCAAGGAGAGCCTGGAGGAAGGAGGCTCGTGGTTGGGAAGGTGGGGAAGGTGGTCTGTGGTGTTGACCACGGAGCAGGAGATGGGAAAGGCGGGGGAAAGTGAGAGGTGGTGATGGTTGGAGGGAGGTTCAGTGCTGGTGCAGCTCAGGAAGTCAGTGGAGAAGGGAGAACACCTGCCCTGGGCCTACACAACATCATCAGCAGATCCCTGGGAGGGGAAGGAGCAAGTGTGGCTGAGCTGGAGCCCAGAAGCAGAGGCTGAGGGCTGCAGCATGGAGGGTCAGAGCCCCCAGCACAGCCCCCAGCACAGCCCCTGCTCCATGGACATCTCTGATGCCCTTAACCCGCTCATGGCTGTGGGGGGATGGCCAAGAGCTGGGTTAGGAGGGGATGGGATCAGCAAGGAGTGAGGATTTCCACCCCTCTGTTGGGCAGGACACAGCACCAGTGTCTCCTGGAAAAGGGGGAATCTCCTGGGTTCCTCCTGAGGAGCATCTCTGGTGCACGGTGCCTGCTCGATTCCTCTTTCCTCCCACAGCCAGTGATGGTGCTGGGGCTCCTTTTGTGGGGCTGAGGATCAGGCAGGAGACCAAGATCAGGCTGAATGGTGGGGAAAGAACCCCCCTGTGCCCACCCTGGTGGCTCTGCCCTCGGGGGGGAGGTGGGAAACTCTTGGTCTCTACAAGAGCCTGGAAATTCTGGGGTAATTTTAACCTTGCTGTGGGTTGTGAGAAACATACCTGTTTTACAGCTTTGCTGGGCAGGCACTCAAAGTCATGGGGTGCAACTCCCCCAGGAGAAACATCGAGTCCCAGCTGGAGCAGGGCAGGATTGGTGTGAGCCCTCAGGATTGTCACCCCCTGGAATGTCCTTTCCCATCTTCTCAGGCTGAGGGCTGTGCCCTCTGATGAAACACAGAGCAGTGGTGGCTCAGGGGAAATTAATTTTCGAGGAAAGCAGTGGTGTGGGGTGTTTGGAAAAAACACGGTTTCTTAATTTTTCCCCCATCAGATTTTCTTGGTGAAGCTTCTTGGTGTAAGGATGAGTCATGAAACCAAGAGATGTCATTGCAGGAGGGTTTTGAGTGCCAGGGAGGATTTCGTGTAGTTTGGACTAGATGACATTTAAGAATCCCTTCCATCCCAGATTATTTTACCTCCCCTGGAGCTCTTCCTGCTGTGATTTTGAAACTGCAGAGGCCTCGATGTGAAAGCAAAACCTGGCCTTGGTTTTGCCTTGTTGGGAAATTATTCCGTATTTCTGGTAAGGTGACATCATCTTTTTGAGCTGCTGCAGGAAAAGGGCTCACTGTGTCATGTCTGGTCCTCTCCCCTAATTCTGGTTCTTCACAGGATCCCAGAATCTCAGAAAGGTTTGGGTTGGAAAGAATTTTAAACCTCATCCAGCCCCACCCCCTGGCAGGGCAGACACCTTCCACTCTCCCAGGTTGCTCCAAGCCCCATCCAACCTGGCCTTGGACACTTCCAGGGATCAGGGGCAGCCCCAGCTTGAAGAGTTTAAAAATTGAGCACAACAGTGGAAAACTGGGGATTTCACCATCATTTTTATGAAACTGGTGGAGTTTGTAGCAGCCTCTTTCTAAAGTGAGAAAGGAAAGGAAGGCAATAAATGATGCCTGGAGCCTCTGGAGCATTTTTTGCACAGGTGCAGGAAAATCTTTGCCTGTCCATGGAGGTTCATTTTCCAAAGGCTGAATACCCTGGGGCTTGCCCCACGATGAATTCTGAATTTGTTCATCTCCAAACAACCAGGAGCTGTTCAGGAGGAGCTCATTTGTCACAACCTTGAGACATCCTGTTCCTTATCAGCCCTTCAGGGCTATCAGGAGAGGTGAGGCTGGAATGGAGCCCGAATTTAACAATTCACTCTTGATTTGTGTGGATGGACGCTGAGGTGCTGCCAGAGATGGGATCTGATTTCAGGGCAGCGCCAGATCTTAAAATAGGAGGATGGGAATGAATGGCAATGAATGGTAATGTTTGTTTTCCCTTTTATTGGTGCTGTAAAGGTTCACCTCCAGCCTGAGCTGTCAGTTGGGCCAATGTGGTAACCCTGGCATTCCGGGAATCCTGCCGGACGTGGCCCATGGACCTGTGACCCCAGTCTGAGCTGACTTTAGCACACCTCTGTTTTCTCTTGAGATAAGAAATAGTGGTGAGCTGATCAGACTTCTCCTGTTCCTTAATTTTCTGTTGTTTTTGCTGTTTTATTTGGGTTTTTTTTGGTCACAAGTGGAAGCTGGCAGAGTCAGAGCTGCTGTCCTGCACATTCAATCAGCTTTTCTCAGGCTGGGTTTGGGACAGAGCAAATTCTCCCCAAAATCAGCATCTTTCCATCAATCCACAGGTATGATCATCTCATCTGGTTCTGAGGCAGCCCCACTGCCTACAAAAAGCAAGTGCTTAAGCTTTGAAAATTCACAGAGCTGCAAAAAACAGTTCCCCAACTCCTTTCCCCAAGAGCTGCTCTCAGTTTTGTACAGGCAAAACCTGGAATTTCACTGAAAAAAGTCCTCCCCATCCTGTAACCCCTCTCGTTTTCCAGCTATTTCATGTGTGCATGTGTTACAGCCTCCCCCTGAATCTGGAATTTAAGAGGAGTTCTGGCTTGAGACCAAATTTTTGAAGCAAGTAGAAAAAAATTTAAACCAATGAGCAAATGCACAAACCGCATGTGCAGAGAAAAAAAAATAAAAATCACTGAATAAATATTTATTTTATTCTCCTGAAGCTTCCTGAATAGTCATGGAGGACTTTTCCTGCTGGGATGAGATCCATTCCCTGTGACAAAACAAGCCTTGAGTTCAGACTTTGGCCTCTGCTGAGAATTACTGAACCTGCAGAGCTCTGCTCTCAGCAAATCTCAGCTCCTGGGTTTCCCACCGTGGGATGCTGAGCCCGGGGGTGCCCCTGCTTTAAAAATCAGAATTTCCTTGCAGATATTCTGGCAGAAAAAGCGATGAGTGCCGCAGTGGGAGCAGGAGTGTCCTCGGGGCTCATTTACATCTCGGTGGGTGAGAAGTGGGGCGTGAGCTGCTTTCCTGTCAGCCCCAGGCTTGGCCCTAAAACCCCCTGTTAGTTTTGTGTCTCGCAGGGCTGGAGCAAGATCTTGAAGGGGGGAAAGCCCTGAGAGCTGCCAGACCTCTTTTCCTTGTGGGTGGATTTGCTGGTGTCTCATAATGGGGTTGAGTCTCTCCTTTATCAGCTCTGTCTGTGGTGGCCTTGGCTCGTTAAAAGTCTAGACTTGATGATCTTAGAGATCTTCTCTGACCTAAATGATTTTATTGTTGTATTTGCTCCTCCCAGGAGGTTTGCTCTATTCTTGGAAGCGTTGGATGGGGCTTGGAGCAAACAAAATTCTCCAAGAAAAATTCCCCAGGGTATTTTGTCCAAGTGTTCATTTTTGGACCTGAAGGAAATAGAAGTGCTTTGTGGAGGGGAGCTGCTGTTCCAGCCATGCTGGGAGATGGATTCCCTCGGTCTGACCCTGGAATTGGTGCAGGATCCCATGTCCCTGAAGCCCCAACTTGCTGGGCATGGGTGCAGGAGCTGAGCTTGGGGACATTCGTGTGGAAAGGGACAGGTTTAATAGAGTCTTTAATAAAGGAGCTTTTCTGGCATCCCAAGCTTTCCTTAATCAATAAATGCTGTGTCAGACAAGCTGCAGAGCTGGGCAGGAGGGCTGATTTGGCCATATTGAGTATGTCAGAGGACGAGAGAAATCCATTTTTGCTGCTTGATTTCCTTTTTCCTGCTGTTTTTTATGGACTCCTTGTCCCTTTCCCCCCACCGTTTCTGGTGCAGGAGGTTGCAGGGAGGAAAGGGACATTAACCCTTGTACTCCTTCCACATCCTTGCATCTCCACCAAGGTGGAAGTCAGAACCGAGCACCCCTTTAGGGGAAAAGGCTGTTTTATAGGAATAAACAAGAAAAAGAGAAAGCAAACCAGGTCAGGGATGAATCCAGGCCTCGGCGGGTTTTTGCAAAAGAGTTGGAAATCTCACAAGGCCGTGTCGCGCCTCATGAGATTTCTGATACTTCCCACTTCTGGCTGGGCCAGAAATACCACAAGAACAACGCTGCATCATCATTCTCAGCTCTGGCTCTGCTCTTCCCACACTCCCAGCCGGGATCAGCCTCCCAAAGCCTCCTCCAGGCTGAGGATCCAGCGGCCCCGGCTGCAGCACCTTCCGGCGCGGACGGCGCCCGGCGCCCGGCTTTTTCCCTTCCACGTGTCGAGCAGGGAGATATTTTCGGCCGAGAAATCAAATGACTCATTTTGTGGATCCCAAGAACTATTTTGGGTCGGGGCGTGCATCTTCCCCCTCTCAAAACCCCCGGCGCTCTGCCCTGCTGATGCTGCCCGGAGCATCTTCATCCCTCCCCGGGGCAGGTGGGTGCACAAAGGGCGCCGCAGCCTCAGCCTGCGGATCCAGCTGGATCCCAGAGCCTCGAGGTTGTTGTGCAATCCCGCAGTTCACGTTTCAGCTCGGTCCTTACCCTTTCCGCCCTCCGGCCGGGTTTGTTGTGCAGAGGAAGCTTCTAAAGGAGCCCGACAAACAGACAGGAAACCGAGTCTTTCACTGCGCGGACACATTGTCTGCCCGGGGCTAAATTTGAACATAAAAAGACCTTATTTATTGCTTTTATTTATAAATCCGGAGCCGTTGTGCTTTGAAGGCAAGCCCCGGTTGGGAAGGGTGCAGGAGAAGGGTGAGGGGAAGGGCAGCCAGCATTGTGTGGACCAAAGTCCAGCTCTGGTGTGTGGGGTGGGATCAGGGCAGGCTTGGATGCTCCATGCCGTGACCTGGAGTGATGTCCGGGTGGAAATGGCCAGCTGAGATGGTGGGGCTTGAATGGGACAGCTCTGGGGACCATTTTTGGGATGGGGACTCCACCCAGGAGCTCATGGGCCTCCCCTGTGGGGATGATGGTGAAGTTGGTGCTGGGATCCAACCTACATTGCCTGGCTGAGGCTGAAATCCTGGGTGGCTCCATGTCCCCACAGAGGTTGGGTGTTGAGGGATTAATATCCAGGATTGGATTCCTGGGTGTGTTTGAAGCCAGGTCGGACGGGTCTTGAAGCCACCTTGGAGAGTGGAAGCTGTCCCTGCCTGTGGCAGGGCTTGGAATGAGATGATTTTAAGGTCCCTTCCAACCCAAACCATTCCAAGATTCATGTTCAGCAAGGTCAGGTGGCCACTCCATGTCCACACCTGGAGTCACCACCTCTGGCCTTGGACACCACCTCTGGAGAAGCTCCTCATGTCCCCAGCAGCACCAGAGCTGCCTCCCACCAACCCATGGGCTCCTGGTGCCACCAGGGACCCTGGTGAGACCAGCAGAGAAACCAGAGGCTCCTTTGGAGATGTTTTTTTTTTTCTATTTTCCATGTACCAGTGGGTATTTCCAGGCAAAGGTAGTGTGACAGGGGCAGGCAGATCTCGGTCACCGCAGCAGACTTTAAAAAGTGAAAACACGAAGTTGAAAGCTGCCAAACCTGCAGCAACTTCTCAAATCCCACCTGAAATTTAGCAAAAGGCTCAAGGAAAGTAAAAGTTCCAGCGCTGCTTTTTTGGGGGGGTGGTGGTTATTTTTTTTTAAATGTTGTTGTTCTTGGAGAAACATCACCCTTTGTTCTGAGAAAAGGGAAGCGCTGGGGCCGTGGGTTCTGGGGAGTTGTGAATCTGCCCCTCAGGAGAGCAAAATTGGGGTGAACTCCAGTGCCCAGAGCTGCACTGGAGCTTGGGCAATGCAACAGCGATGCTGAGGTTGCTGTGGCAGAGGCAGGAGCTGCAGGAGGAGATGCAGGGGTGACACAGGAGAGGAGAAACCTCTTATCCTCCCTCTCTGCCCCGTGAGGAGCACGGATGGGTTTGGGCATGGAGCTGCTCCCCTCCTGCTGGGGAGGTTGGGCTCAGCTGCACCAAAACCCACGGGTCACAGGGACCCTTTTCTTCATTTAACCCTCCCTGACCCCAGGATTGAGGAGCCACTTCCACATTTGCTGCTGGCCACGGCCAAAAAGCCCTTGGAGCCGTTTCTGCTCCTCTTGCCCAGCCTGTCTCATTCACAGATGCTCAAACCACACTTTCCTTTGCCCAGGCTGGCCCATCACAGATGGACACAGCTGAAAATACCCCAAAATACCCCAAAATAACGTCTGGCCACAGGAGTCCTGCAAGGGTCTCCCAGCCAGAGCAGCTGGGGCTGAGAGGACAGGCTAAAAATAGGGGTGTGGTGCAAGTTTGTGAAGATCCCAAAGCATGAGGTGAAACTCGGTCTGGGTTAACTGAAAAGCTGAGGGTGTCTTTGGGGTTATTTCTGCTCTGCAGGAGAAATGGGGGAGCCCTCTTGGGCATGGGTTTAGTGGGCATCACCTGTGTTTGCTTTGTGGGGCCACCACCCTCACAGGGAGCTGCATTCTGGGGTGCAAAGGTGCTAAAGCTGTGCTGTATCCAAAAATTTTGGTTTTTTTGGGGAGAAATCTGCAGGTTTGGCACCTTTGCCTCATACAGAGGGTCCAGTCCAGCATCCCAGTGTAGCTGCACACTCCAACTGAGCCCCATCCTGCCCAAAAGGACACACAAACCTTACACAAGGACAGCAGGTGGAGCATAAAAAATCTCTCTCTGACATTTCCATCCATGATTCCAGGCTGAGGACACTCCTGGAATTGTGTTTGGTTCTGTTTGGGGCCCCCCCATTCCCCAGCAAGCCCAGGGGAGTCCATCCCATCCCCGTCCCCCCACCTTGCACAACCCTCTGGGCCCTTCTCCTTCTCCTTCCTCCCCCTGGGTGAAATCAGAGCTGTTATTTCAAAGAGAAGCTTGTGATTTATCGCTGTAATCTCGACCACAAGCTGAGCTGGCAGGAGCCACGAGGAATAGCAGAGGCCTTGGCCATTCATTTCAGCATCCTCTGCGCTCTTGAGATTTTTATTTCTTTGGTACAACAGCAGGGAAATATGAGTTTCTCATAGAAGGAGGAGAAAATGGAAAGGGAAAAAAAGAATTGCCCCAGGATTATTGCCAAAGTAGCTCAAAATGGGGCTGTTCCTTTGCCTTCTGGTTTTTAAAAAAAATCAGCTTTTTGAGCTTTAAAACCTGAGATCATTGCAGCAACCAGAGGAACCAGCCCTGCCTGGCCAAGGGGGAACACCCTGGGATGGTGCTGCTGGTCCAGGGGCAGAGCTGAGTGGGAGTTTCTCCTTATTTTTCCTTTTTTCCCCTTCTCCACAAGTCACTTTTACAGCTCCCAGCAGCCAGCCTGGCAAGCACAGCTTTGCAGGGATGTTAATGAGTCTTTAAATCAAAGGTTTGTGGTGGCCAAAGCAAACCTGGTGTCTCCTCCCAGAGAACTCCCCAAAAAACAAACCCTGGCTGTGAAGGAACAGCATTTTCATCTTTGTTATTTCACTTTTTTCTAATTGATATCTGGTTTTACACTTTATTTAAAGCTTTCAATCCTATTTCCCCTGCTTTTGAAAGGTCCTGGAAGCTGATTTTTTTGCTAAATATCGGTGAGATGCACATCATCATCTTATGAAATTTCGAACCCTGGAGAGTCACTAAACCTGCCAAATTTCCCAATTTTCTCAACACTTGAGCTCTTTGCATCCAATATTCCGAGCTCCTGGTGTGCTCAGGAGAAATCCATCAATTTTTTATGATTTTTCCTTGTTTTGCAGAAGAAAAGGCTGTTTTTCCAGGCTGGCTGCAGACTGTGGGGGAGTCAGACAGATTTTAGCCCACTCTGAGGAAATGACAAAGCATTAACTCCCCTGCAAGGGAGAAATAGTTTTCATTAAAGCCAATCTTTGCAAGGAGTTGTTTTCCAAACAGAAAAAAAAAAAAAAAAAAAAAAAAAAAAAAAAAAAAAAAAAAAAAAAAAAAAAAAAACTTCTCTTTTTTTGNTAGAAAAAGAAAGAAAAAGGCCTTGCTCTTTCTTGGCCTTTCTGCTTTGCTAATCCACTTCGACATTTATTAGCAATTATTTATTTCCTTCCCTGTTGGCTGTTTATGGTGCAATTTTTCAACCAAATAGGCATTACTCAACAATAACCCCTACAGAAAGGCAATCAGGAAACGTGAAGTGGGTGGTTACAGAGATTGTGGGGCTTTTCCCAGCCCCAAAATCTCATTTTTTTGGCCCAAACAGAGCTGGAGGTGCTGCTCAGGGCAGCTAAACCCTGCCAGGCTGTGGGATTGGAGCATCCCAGCCTCATCTCATCCTCATCCATCCTCATCCATCCCTTATTCCGGCCTCATCCCAGCCTCATCCCATCCTCCTCCCATCCTCCTCCCATCCTCATCCCGGCCTCATCCCAGCCTCATCCCATCCTCATCCCATCCTCATCCCAGCCTCACCCCATCCTTATCCCATCCTCATCCCATCCTCACCTCATCCTCATCCCAGCCTCATCCCATCCCCATCCCATCATAATCCCATCCTCATCCCATCCTCATCCAGGGTTTGTCCCTGCTGTTTGCAGCTTTTACAAGGAGCCAAGAGCTGCAAGGCCCAGATTTAGGAAGGCCCCACTTTCGTTGTCTCCTGGGTAATAATCTTCCTCCTTCCCTTTGGGTCTGGCTGATGAGGAAGGGCTGTAAGAAAACAGGATTCTTGTTCCTTAATGAAAATGCTCCGTGTCCAAAGACTCCCACGAGTTCCCACGAAGCCGCAAGGTAGCGCAAAACCGAAAAGAAAATTAAAAATATTTCAAAACCCGGCTCAGCCTTTGGGTGCAGCACCTCAGGAGCGTTTCCCCATTCCACCCCTTTGTGGGGACAGCTCAGGGCAGGTCACCCACCCTCCAAAATCCCCCCTGAGCCACGGCTTTCCCAAGAAAAGGCTCCTCGCGTGCGAGAAGCCACAGCAGAGAAAAAAAAAAACCCCAACAGATTTGAGTTGAAATTATGGAGCTTGTAAGGAAAAAAAGACTTTTTCTGGCTGTGCCTTGCACTGATCACCCCTGGATCATCCTGGGGGTGCTGAGGGGAGTCAGGGCAGGATGCAAGTGGGGTTTGGGCACCTCCCTGATGCCACCCAGGTGGGGCTGAGTGACAAAACCCCCCCTTGGCAGCGCTGGGTGCTGGCAGGAACCACGCTAGAGAGGGGTGAGAGCACAGCGGGTGCTGCTCGAAGGTGGGGACAGCCCAGTCCTGGTTCTGCTTGGCTGGAGCTGCCACCCAAAATAATCAAACCTCACCCCAGCGTTTCTGCTGCTGAGGGAAACTTCATTTTCATTTTCCGACCGCTCTCCCGGCCGGGACGCGGGCGAGGGGCGCTCGGGGTGGGCAGGGTGGGGTTGTTTGGCACCAAGGGACACTGAAATGTCACTTGGGTGGGATCTAGGGTGGCTTTTGGCCAGGGAGGGGGGCCTGAGAGAAAGGTGGGGAGGGGATATAGACAGAGCAGTGCTGGGAGTGGGATTATAAATCATGGATTGGTTTGGGATGGAAGGGATCTTAAATCTCGTCTCGTTCCAGCCCTGCCATGGCAGGGACAACTTCCATTATCCCAGGGTGCTCTAAATCCCATCCAGCCTGGCCTTGGGCAGTGCCAGGGATCCAGGGGCAGCCACAGCTGCTCTGGGCATCCTGTGCCAGGGCCTGCCCACCCTCACAGGGAGGAATTCCATCCCAATATCCCATCCAGCCCTGCCCCCTCATTGGGAAGTCATTCCCTGTGTTCTGTCACTGCAGCTCTTGCCCGAAGTCTCTCTCTGTCTTTCCTGTGGACTCCCTTCAGGCCACAATTAAATCACCCTGAATCTTCTCTTTTCCAGGCTGAGCAATCCCAGTCCTCCCATCTTTTCCTCACGGCAGAGCTGCTCCCTCCCTCTGATCATCCTGGTGCCTCTGGACTCGCTCCATGGAGCACTGTGCTGATCCCAGCAAACCTGTGGGGTCACAGATGGATTGGGAAGGTGTCCTTGCCCATTTCCAACCCAAACCATCCCATAAATTATACACAACCCCCCCTCCAGGCTGTGATAATCATTAAATCATCCTCCCTCTAACCCATAAACCCTCCATGGACACCCACTGCTCTTCCAGACAAGATTGAGCTCTCCAATATCAAATCCAGAGGGTTTTCCCTCTATTTATGTGGACCATCAAGGCCTGTGACAACCCCTTGTGCATTCCTTGATGCCTGCCATGAATCCCACATTCCCTGGTGCCTGCACTTCCCCAGCCAAACCCCTCCCTCTGTGTGCATTGAGTATTTCCTTCGTGCTTCCAGGGGCTCAAAACATTTCTCTGCGTGGATTCCTTTAAATTCCACCCCCAAAGCAACCCTGTGGATGGTGGGAAGTGGGAATGTTTGTACTGAGGGTCTTATAGGGAGCCTGGGAATTATTTTGCTGCTAACAAACTTTGCTCACGCCTTAACAAAATGCAAATATCCCAATCCCAGTGTTGCTAAAACACAGAGCTGAGATCACAGGGACTTGTCCAGGGTGTTGATTTCTTTTTTAGCTGCTTGTTCTTGGTATTTACTCTGGAAAAAAAAAAGTTTTTCTGTTTGTAATAAATAGAACAGCGTGAAAAACATGACTTCTAAGCAAATCTGGGAAATTAGGAGCTTCAAATCCTTCTGGATTTCCCTCTTCATGGGGGGAAAAAAAAGATCTGGCTAGAAATAACAAGCACAGCCTGGGAAGTGAACAGTGGGAATGTTCTGTCTGAATGGGAAGAATCCACAGCCATGGAGAACCATTAGAGTCAGTGTTAATTAGGGCTGATTGACTGAGAGCAGAGTCTGGCACGAGCCTGCCAGAGCTGCTGAGAGCCTGTGTTGAGTCACTGGGAAAACCACAGGCTGTTGTTAGAGGGGAAAAAAAAATTAACAAAAATTAGAAATACACTAGCAGGTGCGATTTTCTGTGGTCCTGAGTGATGGAGGAGCCTGGAATTGGGAATCAACCCAAAGTACTGGGGATGGTGCCCCTGTTCTGTAGATCCAGACCTGTTTTTTACTCTCAGAGGGTGATGGGGAATCCTCTCTTGGGAGATCCCCTGTCTCTGCATCCCAGGAATGTGGCTCCAAGTGCTCAAAATGTGGGAAAGAGGGAATGGAGGAGCCTTTCTCTTCCATGCCTCCACAGACCTCCCATGGTTGGGTCCAGTCCTGCCTTGGAGAGCTCTTCTCTCCAGAGAAAGCTTTAGGGCTGTGGAAAATCACTTCCCCAAATCCTCTCTGCTCTTTCACCACTGAAAGATCCTGCGAAAACCACATGAGCACAACGTGGGTTACTGAGGGAAAATGTGGAGAAAGCAGAGAAAATCCTGGTGAGGGAGGGTTCTGGCAGCCTGGGAAGCAGCTCCACAGGGCCTTTGGAATGTGCTTTGTGCAGCTCAGAGGATGGAAAGCCTCAGGGAGAGCCCATTCCACTGGGAACCATCTCCCTGCTCCTTCCTCCAAACCCTGAAACTTCTGGTTTAGTGACTTTTCCACGATTTTCTTTTTTGCTGCCATAAATTCCCACAGCTTTGCCAACCCTGCTGTGACATTGGTGATGATCCCAGCTGGAGCTTCTGGTGCCTTCTGCAACACCAGGAGCAGATCTCCATCACCAGCTCCTGTAGCTCAATTAGGGGCTGGGAGGTGGCAAAAAAGCCCCCCACAAACGCATCCACCACCCCTTGCTGTGATTTTTTTGCATGGTTTGGGGCCGGTTGGGCTCTGTCCCTCCTCCCTGCACACCTTGATCCCCTTGCCCACGTGCTCCAGCCATAAATCTAACAGCATGGTCAGAGTCTCACCATTATTGTTCATCCTGCTCTTATACAATAACCAAGTTTGCTCTTTTGACTCGCCGACTGCTCCCTCCAGCAGGAATTGTGCTGTCAATCGATGCAGTTAATGCAGGAAGTGGTCCCTGGCATGGAAAAAAATCAAATATTCAGTGGGCTGGGCTGGTTTGCACCTGCTGGTTTGAAGGGCATGGATTTGGGTGGGATGCTCCACTGCTGAGTGTCTGCTCTGCTCTTTGGGGTTTTCTTCCCTAGATAAATAGATTTTTGTGCTAAAATCCACTCCTGGATGGTGGGATGCAAAGGGAATGGGGTTCATCACTGGCCACCAGCACAGCAAACCTTGGAAAAGACCCCTGAGTGCCAAATGGAGCTAGGGAGGGAATTGCTGCCCTAAATCTATCCCAAGGAACTGCTTAATCACCTGTTTCACAACAAAGCTCTGAGTGTCCTTGCTCTGGGTCTGGAAGCTCTCCCCACCTGCCTGGTTCCCTGGGAGCAGGGACACGGGTTTGGAAAAGGCTCTCAAGAACCTGATGTGATTCCAGAGTCAGGAATCAGAGTCCAGGACCAGGATCAGGAATCAGAATCATGACCAGAGTCAGTCTCTGATCCTTGTGGGTCCCTCTGACCTCGGGTTATGCCATGGGTTCTGTCCCTGCTCCCAGCCTGGTGTCCCCTGCAGCTGCCCTGCAATCCCTGGGACCACGAGCGGTGGCTTTGGTGGGGTGGCCATGCCCAGGTGTGCACCAAAGCAGGGCTGCAGCTCAGTTTCCTGGCTGAGTCCTCAGCTAAACCCGATCCCACTGATAAATCAGGGTTTATTGCACCCAGACAAACCGGGAATTTGAACCCAGCCACCTTGCAGCAGATAAAATCTGAAAGATATCCAGAGGTGGGAGGGAAAGCTGCACCTTTAACCACGACTCTGCCCTTCCTGCCAAGCTTATTCAAGGGATGCTCCCCAAAACCAAAACCTCTTCTCTCTGCTTGGGCACAGCTTTTTGGGGGTGCTGGAAGCCAGAGTTTCTCCCTGGCACAGCTGCCAAGGTAGAGGTGGTAGAGGAACAGAGAGAGAGCTTCATATTTAGGAAGTCAAAGCGTGAGCGAGTTCCCTAAAGGGATGGACTGAAGGTGAGGAGATGGTGAAGAGGCAAAACACACTGCTGTGGGGCCACAGGGATCTCTGTTCCCAGTGTCCCCAGAGTCTCCAGTGTCCCCAGTGTCCCCAGCACAGCAGGCACCAGGAGCTCCCAGCTGCGCCCAGGTCACCCCCAGCCACATGATCGGCGAGGTCGGAGCAGCGACAGCAACAGGAACAATCTGTGGGAGAGGAACTTAGGGATGAACCCAACTTCTCTAAAGTATAAAAAGAGCCTGGGGGGGAGCTGCAGAAGGCTCTGCACGTCCTCCCCTCCCACCACCCCCGAGCGCTGACGGTTGGGAGCCGGCGCTGGCCTGGGGTTGTGCAACTCCAGTTGTGAGCTCTTGGCATCGCCTCCATCGCCCTCCCAGGGAAGGAAACACAACCCCAGCCAGGCCTGGAGGGCCTTTGCCAGGGCTCAAATGGCTCTGCTCGGCCTCTCTGGGTTGTGGTGCCACAGAAGGGGTGAGCAAACCTGCATAGGAGGGCGTCCAACCCTGCCAAAGAGCAGCAGGGGTGGGAATTGTAAAGGGTGGCTGTGTTTCCTCTCAAAGGATGCTCATGCACCTCAAAAATCCAATTCAAAGTCCAACTGACTTCCAGCATCTTGTATGCACAGCTACATCCGGGGGAATGAGAGTTTTTTTGGGTCCTATTCCCATCGATTTTGCCTTTTTCCTTTGATTTATTGGTGTTTCTCCTTGCTGGCCCAAAGCAGTGGGGGAAGGATTTGTCCCTGGTGCACCATAGCTTTCACAGCAGCTCTGTCTCCTTGCAGGCACCCTGAAAATAATTACACTTTTGAAAGCCTATTTTTGGCCTGGGGAAACTATTTCTGCCTGAAACCTTCCAAAGAGCAGAAAAACCCCACAGAAGGTAAGGGCAAAACTTGTGAGGTGGCCCCACTCCAGACCAGGCACATGCCACAAAATCCCCAAGGCAAGACCTGGTGGCACTTCCAAAAGATGGGGCCGATGCTGGGATATCATCAGGCACACCTACAGATGTTTGTGATTTTTTACCATGGGTTATGAGCTAAAAAAATGTCACCCCATGTAAAAAAAAAACCTGTTTCAGGTGTCCTTTTGCTCCTGGGATGTGATAGAAGCCCTGCACTGTGTGACATTTTCTCCTCATCTAAAGGAAAATGTTCTGCTGATTGGAGAGAGGGGAATAGCAGAGGAGAAAATGAGATCCTAAATTCCAGGTACTTGTGGTTGCTGGAAAATTGGCCTTTAGTATTAAAGCAAACTGATGGGACCAGAAGGAGAAAACTCAAAACGTGATGGGATTTTAAAACTGCAGCTCACTTCAATGAACGAGGAGCTGAGATTCCAGGAATTCTGGCTTTATTTAACTTATAGGAAAGGAGGAAGAAACAGATGGAGTCACTGCTCCTGAACTAAAAATACTGTTTAGAGAAGGACATCTGCAATGCAGCTTTGAATGTCAAGGTCCTCAGTGTTTGGGTTGCTCTCCTTCAAATGTCACCTCCTGATGTTTGGAGAGGTAGAGAGGCTGGAAATTCAGAGATTACAGCCATTCCCTCCTTCCCTTACAAATATTTGTTCATCTGGAAGTTTTGCAATGAAATGGAGAGGAAATCACGTTTTCAACCTGCGGTGCAGGGATGGGGATGCCCCTGACCCATCTGTCCCACTTTGGGATCCCTGAGTGCTGGATCTGGACTGGTCCCAGCTGCTGGAGGCTGTCTGGGGATGTGAGAGTCACCAAAAAATCTGACAAGTCATTCATAAAACTTCTGGGAGAGTATTTGTGAAAGCCAAGCAAATTGTGCCCCTCCCGGTGTGGAATGAGTGACCTTTGTCCTGGCTTTTATTTTCACTTTCGAGCTCTTGCCTGCTGAGGTCAAGCTGTTTATTAAATTTGGCAGAATTAAAGAGGCAGCATTAATAACCCCTGTTATTTTATCTCACTGGCCACCATCTCACTGTGCTTTTGCCAAGGTCAGGAATTACGCAAAAAAATCAAATTGTCCCAGAGTGCCACAAGTCAGCCCTGAGAGAACCCAGAAAATTTGGGTTAAAAGGCACAATCTTCACCAAAAAAAAAAAACCCATTTGTGTCTTGTCCCTCCATTCAGGGAGCCTTGGCAGTTCTTGTTTCTCAAAAAAAGGAAGAGTGATATTCTCATGTAATGACAGGACTCTGGGAGCTGGAGATTTAGAGGGAAAAAGAAATTCACAAGTATTGTACAAATCATCCTTAAAGGGTGAATAATCACCTGTGCTTCCCTCTGGTCCTTTTAACCACTACTGCAATAAGGGACTCTCACTTTTCTTCTTGGATGTGCTTTGGTTTATTAGGATTATATCAGTATGGGGCAAAGAGTCAGGCCATAAACTCCATCAGCTCCGGTGTGTAATTTAACCCCTGATTATTTAATCCCTGATTATTTAACTCCTGGTGTCAGATGTGCTATCTCTTATCAGGGCTCAGGGGAATATTGCCTCCCCCCCTGCTCTGATAGCAGCAACCCCCTAATCCAGAGTTAAACATTAATGAGCTGCCACAGTGCTGGATTCCCAGAAATCTGCTGAGTTCAAGTCACCCGTGGGGATGAATAATGGGCTTGATCTGAAATATCTCCAGGACAGAGAGGGTCAAGGCTGTGGGGGAAGGCTCCCGTGGGTGTCAGCAGTCCCTGCTGTGGTTGAGGTCTCTCTTGGCCAATGTCAAGGCTTCATCAGGCTCTTGCTTCAGCCTTGTGGTCCAGCAGCTGCTTCCCTGCAGATGTTGAAAGGAAAAGAGGAGAGGGGAGGGGGCCAGGCTGGGTTTCTGAAAGCCCTTTCAGAGCTGCTTTTGTTGCTGCTAATGGCAGAGCACACGGAATTCTCACGTGAACCTCTTCAGATGGTGGCTCCAGCCTGAACTCCCCTCTCTAATTACCTCTGCCAAGTGCAAGTGCTGCCCTTTGGGGGGGGTTTGATTTCCCATCTATTCCTTTCATCTAATGCTTCCTTGTGCTCAGGGTCCAAGCCATGAAAACAGCTCTTAATCTACCTCCCTCCTCCCACCAATTATTTAATACCTGGGTTTTATTCCTTCTCATTTGTCTTTCTAACTACCCTAATTTCTCCGGTTTCCCTCATCAGCGTTTTCCCGAGCTCTTTATTGTTTTCTGATTGCTGTAATTCTGCAATATCTTTTGGCACTAAAGCCTGGCTCCCCAGAGGAATGGGCTCATGAATTTATACAGTGACATTACCCAGGCTTTGCAGACGAGTCCCGGGGCTGATTTGGCTGCCCAGAAATGCTCCTTCTGTTCCTGCCTCCCCTGTCGCTGCATCCCTTGAATGAGCAAGGAATTGGCAAAGCAGGAATTGCACTCTTGGTATGAAGAGCCACGAAAATCTCAGTCAAGAATTTTGGAGATTAGGAGTGGATTAAATATTCGGTTTCCTCCACCCTTCCCCACCCTCTGTGCCCATGACTCGGCAGAGCGTTTCTCTCTTCGTTTGTCAGGGCAAGAGTTTCAGCCTGGGAGGGAATTTTCCCCATGGTATTAATTTCTTCTACTTCTTGCAGCTGAAGCACATTTGAAAATTCGTTCCTGAAACTTCCCATGTTCTAATTTTACATGACAGGACTGTCAGAAGCAGCACATGAGAGAAATGAGATCTCCTCTGCAGCTTTAGGGTGCCTGTGCCGCCCTAGAAGGGCTGGTGAAACTCAGAGCTGCTCCCCTGCTCATTAATACCAAATTTCCTGCCATGGTTACAGAGCTTTTAAGTGACAAAAACTCAGCCTGGGCCCAGCATGACTTCCATTAAATCCTCTTTAAGCAATGCCACCTCTTTTTTTTTTTTTTTTTCCTGCTTGGCAGATGAATCCTCCTTCTAACTAAATACTTGAATGCACTCAATGCCAGAAGAGGAGATTTAAATATGATCAGTATGAGGAAACACATTGGGGTGCTGGGAATAGACACGTTCCAGGGCGTTTATCTGTTTATCTTACAGGGCTGCCCCAGACTGAGCATTGGCTCAGGAAGGAGTCAAATGTTGCTCTGAGGGTGCTTTGCCTCTTCCAGTAATTTGTTTCTTTTTCTGTCTGAGAATGGAATTAAGAGCATTACAAATCATGACGAGGGGTTGTGCTTGGGAAATGTGCTGCGTTTTTTGAAGGGCAGGAGGAGGCAGCTGCACTGGTGGGTGGATGGGGATCTGGTGGAATTACCTGGTCAGAGACCAGGATTTGAGTGCCTGATCCTCCATGACTCCTTCTGGTAGCTCATCCTGCCTGAAAAGAGCAAATAATTGCAAATCCTGTCAGAATCCAGCGCTCCTAAAGGCCCCCAGGGAGGCTGCTCAGGGTCAGAGTGTGAAAGTGGTTTCCTTTCTGGCTCACTGGTTATTGGCCTCCTCTGGAGTGCAGGATGAGATGAGATGAGCAGAATCTGATCTGTAATCACTTGAGAACAAGGAAGAGCTCAAAAAACACCTGAAGATCCAAACGCCTCCGATTCTGGGAAGGTCTGGGTTGGCACTTGGCAGTGGGGTTTGACCTCTGTTGTCTTCAGCCAGGGCTCTGAATTTGCAGACAAATCTCAGATCAGGGTTTGGTCATGAATGAGGGCCTGAGGTGTTCCAGGACAAGGCCTTTGAGGCTGAGGGCTGGAAATGCCATCAAAATGTGAATTCTTGAACAGAAATCAATGCCTGTCAGTTCCCACGATCATGGCTGGGAGGAGGAAATCCCTTTCCTCATTGGATCAAGCTCTCTCCATTAGATTTCTCCTCCCATATCAGTTGGACAACAAGAGGGACCCAACTCTGGGCCAAACCTTGAAGCTCTCCCCAGAACCACACCCAATCCCACTCACAGTGCCCAGTGCTGTTTTCCAGGCCCCAATTAGTGCATGTTCATTAACAGGGCTGATCAGGGGGGGCTGACACCACACCCCCCAAACCTCTCCATGTCTCACCACCTCAGATATCTGTTCCACTCTGGTTTTTTTTTGAGCCCAAAAGTGTCATCACCTTCTGCCCGCCGGGTTTTTTTCCTCTTTTCTGGCCCTGCGCTTACCAGATGGGAGCAGCTCACGGGACAACCTGTCACGTGGAATGTGGCCCCTACCCACCTTTTTTTTTATCTTTGGAGAGACCAGATGATGGCCATAAAAGGGAAGAACGGAATTTTGGGCGAGGAGCCCCGCTCCGATTGGCTGAGCGCCGATCGGCGACGGTTTCGGGGGAAATAACCAGATGGGAGAGTAAATTTGGGGCCCGAGAATAAAAACAATACAACAAAACCCATGTGGTTCACCATTGAAACCGAGACAGGGCTTTGGGTGCTGGTGCCTCCCGTTGCTCTTGGTTCCACCTGCATGAAACTGCAGGAGGGCCCTCACTTCCACATGGGCACGGCCGCACAGAGCTCCTGGTTCCCATAAAAGCTCTCTGCACACACGCCCAGCTGATGCCAGCTGAGATAACATCTCCTGGAGGTTAGCGGGAAGGACCTGGTGGTCAGGTTGGTCGAGGAAAAAAAGAATTGCACCCACCTCCTGTGAAGCCACCCCTGCAGCCCTGAGCGGCTGATGTTACCTGAGGTCACGTCTGGAGATGGAACTGGAGGCACACGGGGCCAAAAATCAGGTCTGCAATCCACCTCTGTCATCTTCTGGGCTGGGAGAGCCCGAGCAACAGTTTGTTGTGGTTGAGTATCTGCAGATCCATGTGTGAAAATCCAGCAGAACAAAGACCCTTTGTGCCTGAACATGTCTTCCACCCAACCCTTGTTAGATCATTTGTTTAAAACCAGGGCTTGATAATCTCTCTCAAAACTCTCCTAAAACATGCCCCTAGTGCTGAGTTACAACATGAATAAATATGATAAAAAATGCTCTGAAGGTTTCCTGGAAACTTTGGCAGCCATACTTTGGGAGCAGATGTTGGTCACCAGCAAAGTTCTCGTAAGCCATGGAGATATTTTTTCTCTTTAACACTTAACGTGAGAGATGTGACAGCTGATTTAGGGCATTTGTGTCCAGGAGCACGGAGAGCTGGAGGTGTTTGCCTCTCCCTTTCTGGGAATGCCACACCCATGCAAATCCTTCACTTGCTGCCTTCATCCAATAAGAAGAAGATGGTTTTATGGTTAATGTTGTTCTTGGAGTTGGAAACGGGCCCTTGCCACTGAGGTGATGACAAACACATGCTTTGGCTGTGTGCTCAGGGTGGCAGTGGGGCCACCTGTGACCAGGAGAGGTGAACCCAACCAGGAGGAGCCAGGCAGCCTGGCTGCCGTGCCTGGGGGAGGTTTGCTTTAACCACCTCCCAGAAGTGAGGCTGGCAGCCTGTGCTTCCTTCCCTGAGCTGAAGTGGGCTCTTGGTGTCCTTTTCCTGGATGCTCTGGGCAGCATTGAGTCCATTGTTGGCTTCCTTGGTGAGTCCACCAAGCCCACAGGGATGCACCTTGCAGGTGACTGCACACCTTGCTCTGTTCATCCCTTCCTTCAGCTTTCCTCCCCATTCCTCCTCATATCCACCCCTCCTTCCAGTCTCCCCTTTTCCCCATTTTAAATAAGCACCAGCACCCCTGGAGTGGCCCAGCACCACCACCCCACCTCTCCCTCTCCCACCATGCCCCTTCCTCTGCTCCTGCCCCATTCCCAGTTACCTTGAGCTGTCCCTTGGCAGCAGTTCCGTGGTTCTCCTCACTCCACCACCCTCTGCAATTCCTCTGCCTGCTCCACTGCACTATTTCTTCACTGCTGGCCACAGTGGTGGCTTCCAGGACCTATCACAGCATGGCAACCGTGGTGCCTGGCCCCACAAACCCAGAGGGGAACCACAGCCTCTTACTCATTGGCACCTGAGTGATGCTGCCCCATCACCTCCTTCCCGCTGGGCAGTGGTTTGGGGACAGGGGGAAGAGGTGGCTCTGAGTGTTTGCTCTGAGATGCCCTCCATGGCCACCAACCCAACATCTTGGGGCTCTCCAAACCCAGCCTTGGCTGCACAATCCCAGGTCTGGTTGAGGCATCTCTGCCAGGCAGGGATAAGTGAAGGTGGTGGTTGCAGGTTTGTTTGTCCACGTGGTTCAGGGGAACACTGGTGGTGAAGCAGCTCTGGAAGCTGCACTGCAGGCCTGGGCAGAGCCTGCCCAAGGAATGGTCTGTGGTGGTTTGCCTCTTGCTGAGTTAGGCTTGAATCACCAGGTTTAAATCAATCTATGCTTGAATCACCAGGGTTTGGGTCTAAACTGGGCTGTTCTGCAGGGTAAGTGACAAAACTTGCTGGAAGTCCAGCTGAAGCTCTCAGATTGTTTCAGATTGTCCTCAGAATTCCTCCCTGGGCTGGAATTGTGCTGATGTCCCCCTGCAGTGGCTGTGAGCAGAGGCCAGGGACACTCAGCAATTCACCCAGGGCTGCAAGGGAAGCCTGGGCAGGAGCTCAGTGAATTCCCCCCCAGCTGCCCCTCTAAGCAGGCTCCAGACTTCCCAGACCACAGATTTCCTTCCCAGTGCTTCATCCTAACCCCAAACCAGCCAGCAGAGAGCCAGGAGGAATTGCACAAATGAAATTACATTTCAGAGCAGCCAAGGATTGCCTGAGTGCCCCCAAGATGCTGGCAAGCCCAGTCCTGGGCACAGCCTGGTGCAAGGGACACCCAGCCCTGCCCAGAACAGCCAGGGAGAGCAAAGCAGGAGTTTTAATGATAATTCAAATGACAAGGAGCATTTTTTCCCTGGCAGGATGGAGACAGGTATGAATGGGGCTCAGAACAGCATGGTCTGATGGGAGATGTCCCTGCCTGTGGCACAGAATTGGGACTGGATGGTGTTTAAAGTCCCTCCCAACCCAATTCCACAGCTCTGTGACCCTGCCACAGTGCCACCCCACAGCCCCTGCAGACAGCCCATAAAACCCAGCAAGATGCAGCAGGGCGAGCAACAACAGGCAAATGAGCACTGAAAAAAACAACAAAAAAGGCATAATTATAAATATAAAAAAAGCGCTTTAACTACATGGCAGCTTGGTTGAACCCCTGTTCCTGTATTTGCTTAGCTGAGGGCTATCTTTGCAAGCCTTCGCTGCCAGATGTTCCCGTATTTGCATGCGGGGCCGAGGGGAGGGATGCTCCGGATGGCGATTGCCACCCAGTGGCTGCTCGGACCCAGCCCCTTTGCCTCGCAAACTCCCCAAAAATCGCTTTTCCAAGCTCAGAAAAGCCGTGGCTTTTCCCTCCATCAGGGATCCTGAAACCCGCGGGTGCTTCTTTCCCAGCCAGGGGGATTTGGCTGCCTAGGAGGGACACCAAACTGATTTAAATTTATTTTTTTTAAATTTATTTTTTAAAGTGGAAATCACTGCTGCCCTGAGGAAAGCTGGCTGACACGCCTTGGGCCTTATCCTGACAGGGCCTGGCAGATCCCATCCTCAGGGAAGGTCCCAGCAGGGACCTGGGGGAATTATGCTCACCCCTCCAAAGCTCCCTTTTCATAAAACCACAGAATTTTTGTGTTGAAAGGAACCTCTGGAGTTTAAAAGCCCAACCTCCTTCTCCCCCTGAGCTTGGGTCATCCCAAACAATAAATCTGGGCATAATTTTAAAATCTGTGGCTTCTGCAACCTTTTATCCCAGAGAACAGAGTCAGAGACATCCCAACCACCAGGGCCCTGGGCTTTGATGGTTTTCCATGGTCCCTCCCATGTTAGGGCTCATTTTTGGGCCTCACAAATTTTTTATTTTTTTTTTTTAAACCAGGAATTTAAACAGCAGAGTCCCCTCAGCAAACACAACCCTCTGCCGTGGCTTTCCTGGGGATTTTTTGGAAAGGTATATTTTGTATTTCTGTATTGTCACCTATAGAAATCACAGTCAATTAATAGGATTATTCCATGTACCTACGACAGCACCAGCCCTACTCCTAAAACAGCTTTTTAAATCCTCTTTCCATTACTTACTCAGCAAACAATGCTCACCTTTACATCGAGGCCTCTCCCACACACCTATTTAACACAAACCCTTTAACTTCAGCCCAGTGCCCCTTGCTGTGGTTAATGAGCCTAATTAGGAGCAGAGGAAGGGAAATGCTCTTGCTGCAGTGCTGTAATTTATTTTTTCCCTGATGCCTCAGTGGTTGGAGCAGCTCCTGTACCTTGTAAGGCTGTAACCTACAAGGGTTGGAGGTGGTTGTTGTTGTTGTTCCTTTTTGCTCCCAGCAGCTGCTGCAGCTGGCAGGGCAGAAAATTCCCTGGATTTCATTTGAAATGTGCCCTGCATCCCTTGGAAATGCTTGGAGGAGGCTGTTCCTGAGCTAGAGCTGCTTAACTCCTGGGGGAGCATCCTCAGAGTTAATGCCTGCTGGCAGATTTCCTTTAAGACTTGCAATGGAGCATAAATTCCCCTGATCCTGGGGATAACTGGGAGTCCAGAAATCCTTCTGGTGGAGTGCTGCCTGCTCCTGGGTGTCTGCAGAGGGGATTGCTGCTCCCCCTGCCCATCACAGGGGTGTGGAGCCCCCTCTGCTCCTCTCTCCTCCCTTCCTTGGGGGCTTTCTGCTTGGAAAAGCATGAACCTGTAAGGAGAGAAGTGTCTGTGTGAGCTGATAAATAAATGTTCAGTGCAGCTGATGCAGGGGTGAGCTCCCTTCCCTTCTCCATCCCATGGGAAATGGGAACAACCCTTGGACACCCTTGGGGCTCTGCTCTCAGTGTCCTCCTCCTTTACCAAAGCAAACCTGGCCAAATGAGCAGGGCTGGGAATCTGGGAGCACCCAGGACTCCCTGGGGAGCACCCAGGACTCCCTGGGGGCTGCTATTGGGTGTCCAGAGCCAGAAAATTCAGTTTATTCCAATCCCCTGACCTGAGATGCAATTCCTGCAAGGCTCTGGGTTAAGAAGAAATCATTTTCTCCATCCTGCTCTCAAGACACAAGGTTTAACCTAAAGCCTCTGCTCAGCTGCCTGCTTGCAGGAATCACCTGGTGCTTTCCAAGGGAAAAAAAAAAAATAAAAAATCCCGGTTTTGGTTATTCCAGCACTAATCCCAGTGCTGGTTTTTCTCTGAAGCTGCTTGGGCAGCCCAAGGCACCACTGCAGCAGCATTTCCTCCACAAAGCCTCGTGTCCTGCAGCCCAGCTGATCCCCCTCTTGCACAAAAACACCCGTGGGAACTGCTTGACCACTGCTAAACTTTCTCCCAGTGCAAAACTCCTTCCCTCTTGCTCAGCATTTAATTTACACTGGGTTAATCTGCANTCCATCTAAGATTTTTTTTTTTTGGTGAAAAAAAAAAAAAAAAAGAAAAGAGAAAAAAAAAAAAGATTTGCAGCCTCCAAACCATTTCCTCTTTCTGTGGGATGCGCTGCTGAGCTGGGGACAGACACAGCCTGTGTGGGTTTGACAAATTCTGACCCTGCAGCCCCTTTGGGCTGGCTTTTATAGGGGTAAAATCAGCTTTTTTCTGGTGATAAAACAGCTTGGGGAAGGTAAAAGCTGTGCTGGCTGCCCCACTGGAAATATCTGCCCCAGGCTCTCCTGGAATATTGGTGGGACCAGGCACTTTTGGCAAACATTAATTGGATAAAAGGAGGGGGATTATTCCTAGAGGATGGAAAAGCTCTGGTGTGTATTGCCCAGAGTGGTGGTGGCTGCCCCATCCCTGAAAACATCCAAGGTCAGATCCTACAGGGCTTTGAGCAACCTGAACTGGTTGAAAATTTCCTTCTTAATTGCAAGGATGTTGGATTAGATGAGCTGCAAAGGTCCTTTCCTTAGGGAAGCTGCCTGGGGAGGGATTTTGCACAACTCTCAGCTGGAGGAGGTGCAGCCCTGGCAGCTGAGCAGCAGAAATCTCCCCTTGAGTGCTAATGAGAAAGCAGAAATTCTGCTTTTTTTCCCCTAAATCAGCCTAGAAAAGGCACTCTGGAGTTTCAAAATCGAACCTTTTGTCAGACTTCCTTAAAAAATTTAACTTATTCCTTCCCTGGGCTCTTCCTTTCCCTAAGGAGAGAGGGGAATCATCTGCCCCTATTGATTGTTAAATATCTGGTTTTATTCAGAAACACTCAGGGTTTAGCTGCAAAGCTCAATGCTTAAAAAAAGGGCTTTTACATCAAGTCTCACTAACTTTTTATTCTTTATCCCTCTGAATATCATCTAATCATTAAATGTGTAATAAATTTCCCAATCTGGCAGATAATTTTCTGCTTATCTTAATATAGAAATTATATTATGTTTTTAAAATTGCTCCTTGTTCCTGAAAACTTGGGGAGAATGATCACATTTACATTTTATGTTTGGACTTTGTGTATCCATCCACATATATTTTATGCCTCAACACAATACCTGTGTATCTATGAATAAAACTCTTCATAAAGCTTTTCAAAATTTAACATCCCAGCTAAAGCCCATCCCAAATCAAGCCCATTTGGAGAGGGAATTGAGGCAAACCCCTCAATTTTCTGCTTTTCTACCCATTCTGCCTTCTTTAAAAGGCCCCTTCCCAGCAGCTCCACTGTTCTTTTTTCCTTCAGGAACTCCTGCAGCAACAGAAAGATGGATTTGTCAATCCTATTCCTCCAATCCTGCTTGCTCTGGCTGCCAATTACAAAATTTATCACCTGGGTGTAACAGATTTATCATTTTATAATAAATTTTGGGGAACTGCTCTTTTCTGTGCTGGTCCAAACCACCTGTGAGCGATGCTTGGCCTGACCTGTGTCCCAAAACTCTTTAATTCCTGCTTTAATCCACACGGGATTGATCCCCAGGGGTTTTTCCCTGGGGATGGAATGGAAGGGAATGAGATCAGGTGAGGACAGGACTCTGCCAAACCTGCATCCATCCAAACCTGCACAGGGAAACATCCCCGGGTGAGCGATGCTGGCACATCCCAGCCTTTGAGGATGGGAGGGATTTGAGGGAATTTAGGGATGCAGGGACAACCCAGCTCCCCAAAGCAGCTCCAGAGGCTGCTCAGCTCCAATCCTGAGGATGCTCAGCCCTGGGCAACGCCTCAGGCAGGAGCGGGAGCGCATCCTTCCCTCCGACGCTGCCTCGGGTCCCTCTTGAGGCGGCTGGGAAAGCTCCGGCTTCCCGGAGAGCTCCTCCCGAGGCTTCTCCTGGAGCCTGCCTCCCTCTAGTGAGAGCCAGAGCCACCCGCACCCGGGCCGGGCCGTGCCGGGACAGCCGCGCCTTTGGAGGATGCTGCCCGGAGCTGGGAGTGCCCCGGGCGCTCGGCAGCTGCTTCCAGGGGTGCTGGGCACATTTTGGGTGTTCTGCAGCAAGTTCCAGGGGTGCTGGGCACATTTTGGATGCTGGTTTGAATGTACTGAGGGTGCTGGGCACATTTTGGGTGCTCTCCATCATGTTCCAGGGGTTCTGTGCATGTTTTGGGTGCTCTCCAGTGCTTTCCAGGGGTGCTGGGCACATTTTGGGTGCTAGTTTGAGTGCATCAAGTGCTCTGTGCACATTTTGGGTGCTCTGCAGCAAGTTCCAGGGGTGCTGGGCACATTTTGGATGTTGGTTTGGATGTACTGAGGGTGCTGTGAACATTTTGGGCTCTCTCCAGCAGCTTCCAAGGGTGATGTGCACATTTTGGATCCTGGTTTGAATGCACTGAGGGTGCTGTGCACATTTTGGGTGCTCTGCAGCAAGTTCCAGGGGTGCTGGGCACATTTTGGGTGCTGGTTTGAGTGAATCAAGGGTACTGTGCACATTTTGGGTGCTCTCCAGCNAGGTTTTCTGTTGACATTGTGGGTGCCCTTCAGTGCTTTCCAGGTGTGCTGAGCACATTTTGGGTGCTGGTTTGAGTGAATCAAGGGTATTGTGCACATTTTGGGTGCTCTCCAGCAGCTTCCAGGTGTGTTGTGCACATTTTGGATGTCGATTTGGATGTGCTGAGGGTGCTGTGCACATTCTGGGTGCTCTCCATAAGCTTCCAGGTGTGCTGGGCACATTTTGGGTGCTGGTTTGAGTGCATCAAGGGCACTGTACACATTTTGGGTGCTGGTTTGGATGTACTGAGGGTGTTGTGCACATTTTGGGTTCTCTCCAGTGCTTTCCAGGGGTGCTGTTCACATTTTGGGTGCTCTCCAGCACGTTCCAAGGGTGCTGTGCACATTTTGGATTCTGGTTTGGATGCATTGAGGGTGCTGTGCACATTTTGGGTGCTCTCCAGCACGTTCCAGGTGTGCTGTGCACATTTTGGGCGCTGTGGATGTCTGTGCTGTGGATGTCTGTGCTGTGGATGTCTGTGGTGCCGCATTGCACACATCCAGCTGCCTGGAATGAGCCTCAGGTGCGAGTCCTGGATGGGGCACAGGCTTTGAGCGCTGTTCCTGCAGAATCCTGGAATGGTTCTGGTTGGGAGGCTCCTTGAGGATCTCCCCGTTCCGAGTGCCTGATGGAGTGCCGCGATTTCACGCCTGGCGGTGCTGCCGGGGGACAGGCGGTGATGTCCGAGGCGGGAGGATGGAATGACACAAACAATTCCCCATCCAGCACGGGCAGCTGTCAGCCAGCAGCCTGAATTTATCCCGAACCGAGGCTCCGCGTCGAGCGGCTGCTGCTTTTTAAAATCCAATCCCAGAGCCCCCAGGCAGGATTTGTTGCGCTGCCGGATTTTCCCTTTGCCAGCCAGGGTAGGATTTCATCAAACGAGCTGGATAATTTCCCCACATCCTCAGGGGTTCGCCGGCAGCTCAGCTCCTCCGGGCTGCCCTTAGCAACCAGCGCAGGAAAAATCAGAGCTCCCACACCAAAAGATGCTTTCCACCCTCTGGAACAGCGGGCGGCACCTGAGCGTGTCCTGCTCCTGCTCTTTGCCCTCTCCTTTGTCACAGCCCAGCCTCTGCTCCTGCCACAGGATTTGGATGCCATCCTAACCCAGCAGCAGATCCTGCTGGAGGGATGCCGGGGTTGGAAACACGCACAGCTTCCAGCACCCTCAGCTCCTCCAGCCTGACCTGGAGGTTCTTCACCCGGGTGGGTGGAGGGAAATATTTCTTGTCCCAGCAGCAAGGAGCAGGGTTTTTCCCAGCTGGAGGAGCTTTGGCTGCTGCAGAGCTCTCAGCGAGGTTTGTTGGAGGGAAAAAGGGCAAAACGAGAGCAGCAATTCCCTCACTCATCCTTGGATAAAGGTTAATTCCCTTCCCCGGGCAGCCCCGGGGTGCTGTGGGTCCGGGTCGGGGTCAGTGATGCTGGAGGCAGAACTCCCAGCTGGGGAACACATGGAAGCAGCAGCAGCAGGGAGAGGGGTCCTTTCCAAGCCCTTCTGCCCCAGCAGCTGAAGGGATTTCTAAAGGAAAAGTTGGGGTTTTTTTCAGGTTTATGGCAGGGATGAGCCTGGCAGCTGGAAATGAGCCCCGGGTGAGGGATCAGCCACGGGGAAGAAATGTGGGAACAGCAGCAGGGGCTGATCACACTCAGAGGAGGAGCAGGATTTATTGCATGGAAGGCAAAAAAAAGGGATGAGCTGAAAGTGCTGGAAAAAATGGGGGCTGGAGGGAAGCACAGGGCAGCAACAGTGCAGGAATATGTCTGTAATTTCAGGTAGTAAAAATGTCAATATTGTGGCCAAACCCAGAGTGCAGTTTTGCTGTTTTCTGGATCTTGAAGAATAAAATGTTCTGCCCCTCCCTCCAGATCTGGGCTTATTCCTGTTGTGCTTGTGCCACACTCTGGTAAAGGCTGGATATTGATGCTTTGGGGTTATCAGTTAAGCAGAAGAGCTCCCAGGCACTGGAGCCAAATCAATTTTCCTTAATGGCACCTGCTTGGAAGTCCCCAGCACGGGCACCTCTGTCTCTGCTGGGCCTGATGTGATTTCTGTGTGTGCACCTCAAAAAAGTGTCAGTAACAGCCACATCCCCATCCAGGGGAGGCTTTCCCTTCCCAACACAACCTCCCTTCTCATCTCCCCAGCCTCCAGGTGGGATCCAACCAGAGCTTTGATTTCAAAGCTCCCTTTTCCTTTTCCTTTTCCTTTTCCTTTTCCTTTTCCTTTTCCTTTTCCTTTTCCTTTTCCTTTTCCTTTTCCTTTTCCTTTTCCTTTTCCTTTTCCGTTTCCTTTTCCTTTTCCTTTTCCCTCTCCCTCTCCCTCTCCCTCTCCCTCTCCTTCTCCTTCTCCTTCTCCTTCTCCTTCTCCTTCTCCTTCTCCTTCTCCTTCTCCTTCTCCTTCTCCTTCTCCTTCTCCTTCTCCTTTTCTCCTTTTCTCCTTTTCTCCTTTTCTCCTTTTCTCCTTTTCTCCTTTTCTCCTTTCTCCTTTCTCCTTTCTCCTTTCTTTCTTTTCTCTTTTATTTTCCTTTCCTTTTCTTTTGTTTTTTCTTTTCTTCCTTTCTTTTCTTTTCTTTTCTTTTCTTTTCTTTTCTTCTCTCTCCCTGTTTCCCTTCTCCCTGCTGCCAAATTCCCCCCCTTGCATCTCCACATCTTCCCCCACCCTTCCCTTTCATGTGTCACCTCTCCCGCTGCTGCCCGGGTGTGGATGAGGCCATGCCCAGCTGGGCTGCAGCTCCCGGAATAATCCCCCGGGATTCCCGAGGTCTGGAAAGGCGACAGCCTCAGCACCCAGGGGTGCCATATAACAGCGAGGGGGCTGTTCCCACCAAAGGATTCCTGCCGCACATCCAGCAGCCCGGGCCTTTGATTCCGATAGGGATCTGCACCGGCCCGGCTCCAATTAAAGAGCAGGGATGGGGTTTATGGCTCTGCTTTCCCCCCGCTGGCGTCAGGAGGAATGGCATTGGATTTTTTTTTTTTTTGGGATCTGAGCGCCGGGGATGGAGCCATGGGGTTTTGTTTTCCTCCTGAAGGTTACAGGGAAATTTGCGTGGGTTTTTCTTTCTTCTTCTCTCTGAGAAAATGTCTGGAGGTCTTTGAGCCTGATCCACTCCTAGATCAGGAGCTGAGAATGGCTGTGGCTTGTTTTGTTGGGAATTAGGGGTAGTTTGGGAAAAACGAATTGGAGAAAATTTATAACATCAGTATTTGAGATATTAATACTTCTCCATTCTCCCTTCCCTGCCCTGGGACTGGACAAACACCCGAAGTTGTTTCTGAGTGCTCCATCCTTTCTATTTACTTTTAAAAAATCTACTTATTTAAAACTAAACTTGCATTTCCCCCTCGTGTCTGTGTTTTAGTTCCTGTGAAGGTTCTGACTCAGTCCTCACATTTCTGGGCACTGCATGGATTTGGGATTTGTTCTCCAAGGGGGGGACGGGTGCCACCCGAATTTCTGGTGGCATCTCCAGGTGTTGGGGTTGCTGATCCCGGCCGTGCCGAGCCATTCCCTCCCTGTCAGTGCATTAATTACGGGAATCTAATGGGAAATGTAAACAGGAAAGCCCCGGGGGGAGATAAGGAGAGCGGGGTTGGGAGGCAAAGCTCCCTCTGGTGTGAGGAATGGACTTCGGAGCAGAGCTGACATCCCAGCATCCCAGCATTCCAACGTCCCAACATCCCAACATCCCAGCATCCCAGCATCCCAGCATCCCACCATCCCAACATC
>WEIU01023792.1:128407-165098 GCA_013389925.1 Aegithalos caudatus | reverse complement strand
ACCATGCCAGCGTCCCAACATCCCAGCCTCCCAGCATCCCAGCCTCCCAGCATCCCAGCATCCCAGCATCCCAACATCCCAGCATCCCAGCCTCCCAACATCCCAGGATCCCAGTCTCCCAACATCCCAACATCCCAGCATCCCAGCATCCCAGCATCCCAGCATCCCAGCATCCCAGCATCCCAGCCCGAGGCTGGCTGCAGCCCAAAGGTGTTAATTGTTAATTATTAATTGGGGTGGCAGATATGCCCAGGACATTGTCCCCAGCTGTTCCTGTCCTTGGGAACCATCACATTCCTGCGAGTTTAGCAGATCCCAAGTGGGTGCAGTAAGGGGGGGATGGGGCCTGCATTGCAATGGGAATGGCTTCAAACCGAGTTTAGATGGGATATTGGGTAGGAATTCTTCCCCAGGAGGGTGGGGAGGCCCAGGGAATGTTCCCAGAGGAGCTGTGGCTGCCCCTGGATGTGTCCAAGGCGAGGTTGGATGGGACTTGGAGCAACCTGGGATGATGGAATGTGCCCCTTCCCATGGCAAAGGATGGATGGAACTGGATGGGTTTGAAGGTCCCCTCCAATCCAAACCCTTCTAAACCCCACAATTTTCATCCACTTCAAGGGAATTGAGGAAATTAGGGGCTAGGGCTGAGTTTTCCTTGTGTTTGTGGCACTTTTGGTGTCCCCAGAGCTCAGGTTTGTGGTTTGCCAGAGGCCCAGCACTGGTGACTGCTCTGAGCAGGAGAAATCCCCTCACCAGGGCTGTCCCACATCCTCTCCTGCCCACCAGGCTGGGTCAAGAACCTCTCCCTTTTGGGGGGGATGAGAGTTAAAAACAGAGAAGAAATGGTTGGAAAGGGTTTGTGCAGGATCTGGGGGAGCTGAGTTTCCTTCCAGAGGCAAAATCCCCTTTCCCTGGGGTCTGGGAATGCCCCTGGCATCTCACAGAGATCCTTGTCCCATCCTCCCTGAGAACCAAGCCAGTGTCATGACTGGACTGAAGTGGAATTTAGTGACCTCGCTGGAGGAAATTATTTTGCTCAAACCAAGATATATTTAGATTTTTTTTTTTAAATTATATATTTTTATTCTCAGACATTTTTCCTTTGCAGGCAGGTTTCGCTTCTCTTTCTGAGCCTCTCTTTGTGTTTTCCTTTGCAAAAGGAGAAAAAAAAAAATCCCTCAGTGCTCTGGGCAAACAATTTTCTTCTTGCTGCCCCCTGCCATGAGATCAACTGCACTGCAGAAATTCTGCTTGTCTCTTGTCAAAGCTCGAATTGATTTAATTTTATGGATTTTAAAGGTGTTGGATGTGGTGGGAATCTCCTGCTCTCCCTGCCTTTTGAGGAAATCCTCTCCTGTTGCTTTGCCTGCCTCTGGATTTATCTCTGTGTCGTTGACAGCATCGCTCTGAACCTCTTTGATCTCTAAAGGACAAGGAAAAAATGGAAACCCAGCTATTTAAAACCCTCTTTTCCAGGGCTGCTCCATCTAAAACCCATCTGGAGCAATAAAAGGAACGGCTGTGCCAACACTGAGCCATCACCCAAAGTCCTGCTGGCCCTGGAGCTCTGTCTTGTTTTCCCTGTTTCCCCTGTTTTCCCTGTTTTTTTTTGTTTGTTTTCCCTGTTTTCCCCTTTTTTCCCGTTTCCCCCATTTCCCCGGTTTTTCCCTGTTGTCCCCTGTATCCCCCTGTTTTCCCCTATTTTCCCCTATGTTCCCTGTGTTCCCTGTTTTCCCTGTTTTTCCCTGTTTTCCTTGTTTGGTTTTCCCTGTTTTCCCCTGTTTTGTTTCCCCTATTTCCCCTGTTTGTTTCCCCTGTTTGTTTTCCCTGTTTTCCCTGTTTGTTTTCCCTGTTTTCCCTGTTTTCCCTCTTTGCTTTCCCTGTTTTCCCTGTTTGTTTTCCCTGTTTTTCCTGTTTTCCCTGTTTGTTTTCCCTGTTTCCCATTTCCCTGTATGTTTTCCCTGTTTTCCCCTGTTTTGCTTTCCCTGTTTTCCCTGTTTGTTTCCCGTTTGTTTTCCCTGTTTCCCCATTTCCACTGTTTTCCCTGTTTTCCCCTGTTTTGCTTTCCCTGTTTTCCCTGTTTGTTTTCCCTGTTTTCCCTGTTTGTTTTCCCTGTTTCCCATTTCCCTGTATGTTTTCCCTGTTTGTTTCCCCCCATTTTCCCTGTTTATTTTCCCTCTTTTCCTACCTTTCCAGCTGTCTCCTTCACAACCAGAGAAAACCCCCTCAATCCCTGCCCTGCCCTGGGACACCACATTCCCAGAAGGTGGATTTGTGAATGGCTGGCTGCTCACCATGTGCCTCGGGGCCTTCTTTTTTTCGGGATTTTTTTCCAGGCCAGCTGAGGGAGGAAGTTTGCAGGATGTTATCAGCATCCTGTTGCTGTGACCTGCTGAGCAATAGCATGGAAATGTCTCCCCTTCACCACACCCCGCTGGCAACCTTTTGGCTCCTGTCTGCTGGCCCTGTTCTGCAAGATTAATGTGTTTTTCCACACATCCATGGCTAAAAGGCATGGATTTTTCGTTTTGCTTGGGGTTTTTTGTTAGGATTTTCCCGATATCCGAGAGTTTCTGGGAGTGTTTATGAAGTGTGTGAGCATCACCTCACTGGGGGGGGCATTCAAAACATGGTCAAGGTGGAGAAAGATTTTGGCTTTTGGGGTGGAGAGTCATTGGTTGGAGAGCAGTGACAAAAAAAAAACCCAACTAAACACCCCCCAAAACCCAATAAAACTAAGAATTATTTCACCTTAATGAGGATAAATGTTTGATTTTTAGCTCATGGAGGGGTTTCCCCCAGGGCAGTCAATAATGAACACCTTGGGTGCTCCATGTGCTGTGTTTTCACCACTATTTATTATCCATGATAATTCCATGATCCCTGTCACTGGAGTTAGAGCAGCTTTCCATAGGAAATGGCTTTGCTGCAATCAAATCCTTCTCAGGAAATGCCTTCATTTCACCAATTTATATCAAGAGAAGAATATAAAAGAAATCAAGCTGATCCTTCTCCTTTGATATTGATGTTCATGTAATTCCATAATTCTTTAGTATAACCATAATATTTCAATTGCCCTGGAAGAAAACAGCCCAGTGGTTCCAGATATATCTATTTAGGCATTCTTGTTCCAAGGGGAAGAAAGAAGAGAAAGTGAAGTGTGAAAACAAAACTCCCAAGCTCCTCTCAGAAGATTATTTTTGTTTTTTCCACATCCCATTCCCCAGCCCATCCCTTCCCATTGCCAAGGGTTTGGGCCACAAGCTTGGCTCTGCTCCAGGAGCATCCATTGGGAATGTCCAGCAGCCAGGTTTGGACAGCCAGGGCTTGGGGAGGTGAGAGGAATTCCTTGTGTCCAGGTTTGGCTCCAGCCTCTCATCCTCCCTCCTCTGGTGCCCAGTTTGGGTGGGGTTTAATGGATGGTGAAAAGCACATCCCACTATCCTGGTTCATCCCTGGTGAGATCCTGATGGGAGCAGCCAAGCCCTCCAAGGAGAGCTGGCCCTCAAGGCTCTGTGTTTTTTGGATTTGTGTTTTTTACCCTCTTTGTGTGTTCAGGGTGAGCTGTGGGACTGAGCTGAGCTCTGGGTGGTGGCTGCATCAAGGAATGAAAGTTCTGCTGGGGTGGAGGCCAAGGAGAACAACTGGAGCTGCCCTGGAGCAGCCAACATCAGCTTTTATCATCCCAAGGATTCCTGGTGACTCTCCAGCTGCATGCCCTGAGGTTGTGACATCCTTTGTCCAGGGCTTTTCCTATTTCCAGCAGAACAAGGTGGAGTTTGCTATAGGGAGAAAAAGCTGCCTCCAGCAGGAATAATTCTGATTTAAGCTCCTGGTCCTTTTTCAGGGCTCTTTAGGGAAAAGATAATTCTGACCCCATTTCTATCCAGCCACCAATTTTGGCTCAGCTGGATGCAAATCCTTGGCTGGAGCTGCCAAGCAACGTCACCTCTGTCCCTTTGCCCCCCGTGCCTGGGGGACAGTAAATCTGTAGGCAAACATTAGCCCTTCCTGAAAAGCCTGGCATTGCTGGGAGAAAATCAAAAGCTGGAGGGTTTTTATTATCTCCCTCCTTATTGTCTTTTCTTTTTATTGCCTTTTGGAGTCACCCTGGAGAGCAATCTCCATCCCACAGCGTGGCCCTGCCAGACTTCCTCTGCTGTCACTGTGACCTAAGGAATTGAGGCCAAGCCTTCCTCTGCTCCAAGGATTAACAAACCCAGCTCCCTAAACTCCAGGGATCCCATTCTTCTGTGTGTCCCAGAACTCCAGTGGGACTCCCAGGGCTTTTTTCCTCCCCTCATCAGCCCAAAATTTGGGTTTGGGAGAGGGAAGGCTGTGGGTTCCCTGTCTGGGTGCCACAGTGGGAAGTCTCTGAAATCCCCTGGTAATTCCTGACTGCCAGGGCGGTCTGCACGGGGGAGAGGCTTGGAATCTGGCAGGAACCTTGAGAGATGCTTCTTGCAGGGAAACTATGTGCTCTGCTCACTCATTAAGCATTTATCTGCTGCTCCTGCTCCCAGGGAGGCCGGGGTTGGAGCGGAGGAGGCGCGGGACGCACCAGGATTGCAACAGGCACGGATCCCTGGGGAGAAGGCAGAGGTGGGACAGCACTGCTGAGGTCAGGCTGAGGTTGTGGGGACTCCTTTTTGCCCTTATCATTCCAAAGCATGCAGCCCACCTCTGCTTTCCTGGGAAATGGGGAGGTGAATAAAAACCGTGCTGATATCAACTCCTCGGCCGAGCCTGGCTTCATTCCCTCGGTCACAGAATCATGGAATGGTTTGGCTTGGAAGAGATCTTAAAGCTGATCTAGCTCCCAAAATCCATATTCCTTCTCAACATTCCATCTAACCCTGCCCTGTGTCAGTGGGAAGCCATTCCCCCTTGTCCTGTTTCTCCAGGTCTTTTTCCAAAGTCCCTCTCCAGTAATTTTGGAGCCTCTTTAAGCACTGGAAGATGCTCCAAGTTCCTTCTCTTCTCCAAACTGAGCAATCCAAATCCTCTCATCCCTGATTTTAATCAGTGGGATTTCCAGTAAAAAAGTCATGTTCCATCCTGCTTTGGGAACTGCTGGACATTAGAAGGGACAGTGATAACTTCAAGGATAATAAATCCACAATAAATCCTCCCAAGGTCTGGCTTGGATGTACCATTTGGATTTTCCCCTTGGCAACCAAAGGAATTGCTTAAGGAAAAAAAAAGTCATTGCAATTTTGTCCAGTGCCAGGAAAAGAGGGGATTTTTCAGTCTCAGGAGAAGGAAGGGTAGCCTGCCATCCACAGGTCAGTGCCTGGGATTCCAAAGGGCTCCAAACCTGGAGAAACCTGTGCCTGACCAGCCCACATTTCCATAACTGGATTCCCAGTGTGGGATGAGCTTTCAGGATCTGTCCTTTCTCCCCTCACAGGGATTGAAGTCCACCTTCCTTCCCTACTTACCTTCCCAGAGTGGCAACAACTCTGATATCAATTAATGAGTTAATCACACACCTCCTTAGGTGGGCCAGCTTGGTCCAAAAATGAGCTTGGCTTTGCCAGGATATTTTGCTGAGAAACTTTTCCTGGCCAAAATACATTTAACTGGATTTTCTTTCTCTGTTTGCTTTGAGGCATGAGGCATTGGATGAGCTCCCTCAAAACTTGGAATAAATCCCATTAAAATGGGAATTCTCTGCTGCACTCTTCAGGCAACCTGTTTGCTCCCATTCCTGTGGATGCTGGGTTTGATGGGCTGTTTCCATGCAGGGTGCAGCCCCTGAGGAGCTGTTTTTCCTTGGATTTCCCTTTCTGCTGGAATACTGCAGCCCTCTCTTCCCATTTGCAGCATGCTTGGACCTGTGAGCTCATCAGCTCCTGCATCCCAGCTCTCCACAGTGCAGCTGGGCTGCTCTGCTCTCCTTTTATGTCACAGCATTCCCATCATAATTCCAAGGTCAACAATTTGTCTGACTCACTCTGGGTCAAACAGGGGATTTCCAGAAGCAAAAGCTGCAACATGAATATTTCTTTCTGCTTTGATTTATATTTTTATTACTTTTTCCCCTCCTCTGTGTGTGAACCTGCTGGAAAACTGTCTGGTCTGACTCTGCACATCCTGAGATCATTCCAGCTTCCTTCTGATCCTTCTGGGAAAGGTTAGAGGAGGTGCAGGCTCCTCATGGATGCACTGGGGCTCTTCTTGCACTTTGGTGAGGGAAATGGGTGCAGCTAAATCATAAAATCATGGAATGGTTTGGGTTGGAAGGGACCTTAAAGCTCATTCAGTTCCATGGGCAGGGACACCTTCCCTCTCCCAGGATGCTCCAAACTCCCATCCAGCCTGGCCTTGGACACTTCCAGGGGTCCAGGGGCACCCACAGCTTCTCTGGGAATCTGTGCCAGGGCCTCCCACCCTCACAGGGAAGGAGTCCTTCTCAAAAATCTGATTTAAATGGAGCCTAAGACCCCAATATATATATATTTTTAAATATTTTTCGATGAGTCTTGAAGTTGGGTCTTGCAGAGAAACAGCAAGTGAAATATTTACAGAAATATCCATGTGTTGATCCAGTCTGGGATCAGCAGGGGCAGGAACCTGGTGGAAAAACAAAAGGATTCCCAGTTAAACCTGGGTCCATGCTGGCCCTGGCTCTCCCTCAGGAAATATCCAAGCCAGGGTTTCACATGTGTCCCGTGCTGCCAGGAGTGCTCATGGCCACATCCCATTTTTTATTCACCTTTACACATCTCCTCCCAAACACAGAAATGTCTAGGGGAAAAAAAAAAAAATTAAAAATAAATCCCGATTTTCTCCCTAAACCCCAAACATTTCAATACTTCCCTCGAATTCCCAAAGTGCATCACCACACCCTGGCTGCAGAGCAGCTTTTCCATCATCCCGGGGGCTGGAGCAGACCCAGCAGGGATGCCCCGTGCCCCTCGGACACTGCAGGAGCTGACAGAGCAGGGAAAAAGGGGACAGGAAAAACAACATTCCCTGTGCCATTTGCTGCTTGCGTGCAGCCAAAGGCAGGAACTGCTTCCTCTCCTTCCAGCCTTTTAGGGAAAGGAGAGCTCCACGGAGTTGCTAAATCAGAATAAAGTGAAAAAAAAATGCTGTGAACAACAGAATGTTTGGCTATTTTTTTTTTTCTTTCCTTTTTTCTTTTCTTTTTTTTTTTTTTTTTTTTTTTTTTTTTTTTTTTTTTTTTTTTTTTTTTTTTTTTTTTTTTTTTTTTTTTTGGAAGACAAAACCAGAAAACCTTGGAGTGATTTACATGGGAAAAGGGAGCCGGAAACAATTTTAGAGGCTGTTTTCCAAAATTGATGAATAACAGAAGATACAATGGATAAAGCAAATGACCCAAATTTCCTGCTCTTTTAAGCTCCTGAATAGATACTGAAAACAAGGGTGCCCTGTTTTTCTCCTCATGGAGCTGCCAGAGAGGGATTTTTCCTGGTTTAGTTTGGTTCTGGAGGCAGGAGCAAGGTGGGTGCTGGGGGTCCCCAGGATGGTGGATGCTCAGAGAAGCAGGATTGGGAATTCCAGAGGTGGGGAAGAGCAGCATGGGCCAGAAGAGTCATTTTGGCTAATTCCTCAGTGAGGAATGCTGCAGGCATGAATCACGAAGAGGGGTCTGAAACTTCCTTTTGGATTTTTAAAAATTACTTCTCATTTCATTTCTCCTTTGCCTGAGGTTTGTTTTCCTCCAGAGCCAAGCACTTTTCCCTCCTAACTCTTGCCCTTCACCCTCTGGATGAGGACACATGTTTGGCTGCAACCAAATCCAAGTTGGAAACTTTCATTTCTCTTTGCAAAAGCCTTTGATGCTTCCAGAGAATATTCTTATTTTGCTTTGGGAAATAAAGCCTTGGATGATAAATAAAGCCTGCAAAGCTCTGCTTCCTCTGCTTAGCCAAGATCCAGCTCCAGCGCTTTTCTGGGACACCACAAAGGATGTCCATGTGTTTAATCTTTTATCGGTGGGATAAAAATCCAGGGAAACTCCCACTAAAGCCTCTTGGCTGTGTCCTCTTTCCACCCCACGTGCACAAAGTCAGGGTGCAGTGAAGGGATTTTGGTTCCATGGACAAACAACACCTTTTTGGTGGCTTTGCCATCAAACTTTTTGGGTTTAGCTGAGGTGGAAAATGCTGAGGCTCAAGGGCATGGTGAAAACCAGGAGTTACCTGGTGAGCTTCCACTCTGGAGACCTGGAAAAGTTTTCTCCAGCCTGTCCAAAATGGTGCATGGACATCACTGGAAAAATCTGCCCTGGATTTTGGACCTGGCTAAGAGGTTTCCATCAACTCCTGTGGGGAAATATTTCCTCTGAGCAGGTATTTTTCTGCTTGCAAAGCAATTTTATGTTGGAAACCTGAGGAACATTTGGAAACTGCTGGCCAGTGACTTCCATGGGTGCATCTTCCCATGGTTGTGTCCGCTGGGCCCTGCAGTGTCCAGTGAAACAAGGATGCTCCAGGTTCCTTCAGGCTTTCAGATAATGAATCTCCATCCCTGCTTTTTTCTCCCATCCCTCCAACATCTTTTCCTTCCCAAATCTGGGAACTCCACCAGGCAGTTGCACCCAATTCATCAATAAATAAAAGTAACCACAGACAGCAAACTGAGCTGTTAATTGCACTCAAAAAAATCTTGTTTTTCACTGCTGGGTCAAGCAATCAGCCCTCCCCAAACCCTGCAGGCTCCTGGGTTGGACAGGACACACACAAAATAATGCAAAGACACCATTCCAAAATCCCTTTCTTGGGTTGTTTTCCCATGTTAACCAAAACCCAATAAAAACCACGTTGTGTATTTATGGCCTCTGTGTGCAAATTGTCATTCAAAGGCCACTTGGAGCTTTCAAAGCCTGGTGAATTATTGTGTATGTGATACACACCTCTTCCTTAGCAGCACATTCAGATGTCAGGGCCCTGAGGAGCACTTTCCTCCCTCAGGCTCATTCAGGCCTCAGAGGAAAAGGGATTCAAACCACTCTGGTATTTTTAACTGATTCTTTCCCACTGGTGGGGGCAGACCCAGGAGTTTTTGCTGAGCCATCACCCCTGTAGGTCATCTGGCCTGTGACTGCACATGAATTGAAGGAAGGTCTTGGATGCTGAGCCCCTGGAAAGACACAGGGAAGTTATTTGGTGGTGGAAAGTCAGTGAGAGCTCCCCAGTCCCTGCACAGAACCATGGAATGGGCATTTAAAGATCACATTGTTCCAAAAAACTGACCCCAAACAGGGATCAAACCTTGGTCACCTCCTGGGATTCCCACAGGACATCCCCCAGCAGCAGTGGTGGTGGGGTGAGGTGAGGTGTGAGCAAGAGCCCAGTGCCTGGGGGAAGGAGAACGTCCTGTCCTGAGACAGAAATGAATCCTCCCTGGGAAATCCCTCTGGATGAGTGAGGAGAGCAGTGCAGGTGTGAAGAAAATCTGTGGTGAGGCAGCTGCTGTGGGTTTTGGGCCAGCTTTGGTCTCAGAGCCTGCAGCTCTGCGTGATCCTGAAATCCACACTGCCCCACACCAGCACTGCTCGCTGCTCCAAAAGGCCAGCCTGGACTTCAGAAGGAATTCCTCCCCAAAAAGGGGGATTAAACATTGGAATGGATTGCTCAGGGAGGTGCTGGAGTCCCCAGTAAATGGCTGGATGTGGCACTCAGTGCTCTGGGCTTGGTGACAAGCTAGGGATGGGTCACAGGTTGGACCTGATGATTTTGGAGCTCTTTTCCAACCTGGCATTCTCTGATTCTAAGTGAGCTGGGTCCTGTCCATGTAGATGCTTTCACCCTTGGAAAAAATTATTTATTTTGAAAGAAAATAAATAAAGTGTCTGGAGAAAAGTCAGATCCTGACAGGGCTTGCACTGAGAGATAATTATTGATGAGGTTTTCAGCTCTGAAGCAAATCTTATTGTCCCAAAAAAAACCCAGCCTGTATTTTACCCTGAACTTTCCAGGGTGTGCAGAAACCTGGTGTGGGGGATTGCCACCCAGACCCCCCAGCTCCTGATTTACCAGGAGCCATTTCAGGAAGCACAACTCAAGCCTGAGAGATGGGAAAAGCTGCCTGAGGTCTGGGATTTACGAGGAGCAGTGATGTCAGGGTGAATTCCTTGTGCTGTACAAGCCCCCAGGGAGGATGTCCACCACACAGCGCTGACGTGGATGCACTGTCCCGAGCCACCAGGGGCTAATGACTAATTATAGACTAATTAATGTCATTTACAGGCCTCTGCCTGGGCTGCACACCCAGAGAAGTCTTTGTTCCATGGGCTGCAGAGCAGAGGGAGACCAACCCTGGCCCCACTCTCAGGATGCCCAGGAGTTTCTTGTGTGCCAAGGACAAAGGCTGGCAGGGGATGAAAGGATTCCAGGGCTCATTTACTGCACCAGTGACGTTGGTGAGGATGGAGGCTGCTGTCACCAGATGGGATGGACACAATGGACACAACCCTCTGGATTGCCCCTCCAGCCCTGGGTGGGATGCAGGATTTGGGACAGAGATTCATTTACCTGTGCTGAGCTTTAATATTCATGGGATCTTCCATGGATGATGAACATTTTGGTCACCTGCAGGGAGCTCCTGTGAGGGGTGGCTGGTGATCAGACCACCAGGATCATGCTGAGGATCTGGTGGGAAGGGGGAGGGAAGGTGAGGAGGCCCAGCTGGCTGAGGAAGCCCCTCTGTAAGCATTTTCCTGCCCTGGGATGACCAACGTACATCCTGAGCAGAGGGCACAGCATTGTGCACCCCGTGCTCTGCCCATCCTGCCAGGAACAATGAGGAGCCTCTGGAAAACAAGGAAAAGCATTCTCAGGGTTTTGGGAGAGAGAAGCAGGGGGCACTGGGGGAGATGAGGCGGGGGGAGCAGCCTTGGCTGTGTGAGGTCAGACAGCCTGAGCATCCCAAATTTATCAACTGCCTTGGTCCGGGCAACTGGGGAGCCAAGAGATCAAGGTCAGGGCTTGAAATTTATCTCCCAGCCAGCTCTCAGGGGCTGTTTGAGGCTTTTCCCACTGCTCTGTGAGATGCTGCTTGGGAGAGAGTGAGTGTGGGGCAGCTGATGGCATCTCCTCCTTGCTCCCTGCTGGGATCCTGGAATGTGGGGCCAGGTAAAGAGGTGGGTGCCCAACCCCAGGGCTGAGGGCAGAGGTGGCAGCTGTGCCAAGCTTCTCTCCTAACTGAATCCACCCTCCTGCCTGGCCTTTCTGCTCCTAAAATTCCCTTTTCTTCCCTTCACCTCTCTGGATTCAAACAGTTTTGTGCTGCTCCTCTGACAGAAGCTGAATTTCCCATCAGTGGAAGTTCTTGGAAACAGGAATAATTTTGGGGTCTTTCAGGAGCACAGGAGGATGTGAACTTCACAGACCACACAGGTGAGGGCTGAGCCTTCTCGTGGAATTTCTCCAAGCAAGGACTTTTTTCCACCAGAGTGGTTTGGATTTCCAATTTTCCAGCAGCTGGGTCTGCATTTACTGCAGTTACAAACCCACACCTGGCTGCAAACTGTAGAGCTATAATCCAGGGGAAGATGGAAATGCAAAAGGTTTGGTTCTTCCCCAAAATGAAGTGGGGACAGCATTTTTCCTGTCAGTATATCCAGATTATTCCAATGGTCCATTTTTTCTGTCCCAGCTCAGCTCTGCCATATGAGAGACACCTGTGGCAGGAATGGATGGAGCTGGAAAAGCTGTATCCCTTTTGTTGTGGAGCATCCTGCCCTCCTCCAAATCCCAGCATCTCTACAGAGGCAGAAGGAGCTTGTCCTCTGTGCTTCAGTGATCCTTAAATCCCATCAAGGCTGACAGGGACAATTTGCAAGGATAACATCAAATTTTGCTGTCGTTGCCAATTATTCTTTAGAGCTGGTGCTGGCATTCCTGGCTGCTGGCAAATCCCCAGCAGCCTGAAGATTTCATGTCTTCCTTGGCTGCTTGTGGGAGGGTTTGATTAATCTGATTAATCTGATTAATTTTGATTAAACTGGGATGGGTTTTCCATGAGGTTCTGGTTGTGTTTGCTTCGTGTGCTGAAAATCATCTGCATACCTGTGAGATTTTGGGGAGGAGATTTCATTTAGTGCTTCTTTTTCCCCTTAAAAATCTGAGCAGCAAAAGGAACTGGGGGTTCATTTTCATGTGCAGGTGTGAAATTCAGAGCAGCTGAGGGCTGCAAGCTCAGCTTTTCCACGTGGGTCTCCTGAGCTCAGAGAGGATGATGCTGCAAACCATGAATGTGCTTTAAATGAGAATCATGGAATGGTTTGGGTTGGAAGGGACATTAAAGCTCATCCAGTTCCACAGACAGGGACACCTCCCACTATCCCAGGGTGTTTTAAGTCTTGTCTGGCCTTGGACACTTCCAGGGATGGGGCACCCACAGCTTCTCTGGGAAAATCATTATTAATTAACATCAGGATTGCTCCCTACCTGTCCAGCACAAATTCTGTGTGAGCTTGGACTCTGCTGGGAGACAGGTCCTGCTTAGCAGGATATTTTCCAGACTTGGTTAAAGTGATTTCCAAATGCACAGGCTGTTTCTGCTGGAAAACAAAACAAAACAAAACAAAAGCCCAGCCTTTGCTGGAGCACAGGGCTGATGATTTGAAATCAATTTGCCATGGATGGGTTTAAAGCTGACATTGGCTCAGTTTCCAGGCATCTGCACGTTGCTGTCATTTGTTAACGGTGTCACAAATGTTGCTTTCCCCTTTTCTTGTCACAGCTCCTCTGAATTCCAAGAGCTCCTTTAATTCCTCAACAATCCCCTCTCTCCCAGGCCCTGCCACCTGGAAGAGCAGCAGGAGCACCTCCCCTGTGCAATTTCCCTTTTCCCTCTTAACCTTGACCTGGAATATGCTGAAAGTTGTTACTGGGAACTACCTTGATCAGAAATGACGTTAGAAAAACTTGCACAACCACACGCAGCAAAACCCCACCAGGATAAAAATTCCCAGAGCCAAGCATCTGGAGCGAGGGACCCGCTCTGCCTTGGGATGTGGGGCTGACTGCTTCAAGGTAGCAGTGATTAAATTTTGTTTGCTTTCTTTCAGAGGGGCTGTGCTTTGTAAAAAGAGGAGAAGCCTTGCTCAGAACCCTCTGGGTCCTTCAGGGATTGGGGTTTGTGGTTTTCAGGTCACACCTAAAACTCTGCTGAGGTGGAATGAGTTCCCAACAGTTCAGCTTTGTGGATTGAGGATGGAAAGGAACCTGAATACAAGGCTGAGCACCAGTTCTTGTGCAAAACTTGAGCAGGATCTGGATACCACAATTTGACAAAATTCTTTAAGCATAGAATCTTTATTGTCTCTGGGAATTCTTTGCTGAAACCTTTTCCAGGCTGGGTGGCAAATCCACAGACCTGTTCCTGGGAAATCCTTGACCCAGAAGTTTGTGATGAACGTCTGATGATTTGAATCCTTCTCCTCCTCAGCCAAGGGGCATTTGTGTATATCAAATTATCTAAGAGTTAATTTTAGAAAGACCAGAGCCTGGAAATTGAAACAGCTTTAATGGGCTCTGCTTGAAGCTTTTATTTACTGCAAGCTGGAGCAGAGAAATCAAGATCCAAAGTTGTTCCTCCTGCAGGCAGTGGAAACAATCTCTTTATTGCAGTGAGACTCCAACCCTTAACTTGTGTCCAACCTGAACTCCTCCAGTCTGCACGCTCTGGCAGGGAATGAGCTGCTCTCAGTTTCTGCTCTTGGAGCCCTGGAATTCTTTTTGATCCTGGAGATAAGGAAAAAGGCTTCTAAGCAGATGCGTCATGCCTGCCTTAATTTTCCATTAGAAGCAGAGAGGAGATTTAACTCTCTCCTATCAGGGCATTGTGTGGGAAAGCTCAGCTTTCCTGGTGCCAAAATCCATCCTGTTAGTGGAGATACTGGGGAGACCTCGGAGCATCCATCCCTGGAAACATCATTAGTTGTGGAAAAGCCATTCATTAGTAGCAGGCAATATGTCCTTCTCTCCCCTCCTTTGGAGAATAGGCAGTGCTATCTAAATAAGCTGTTTCCTGAGAAGTTACTCAAAGTTACTGCTGCAGCTCCAGGCCAACTCTCCTCCCCCAGGAGCCGGACAGAAACAAAGCTTTTGGAGAGGGAAAAGCTGCCCTTTAGTCCAGCAGCCAGTGCCTCTGAGGTTCCTCCTTCCTCCTCAGCCTCCTCAATGTGCTCCCTGCTTGTTTTTTCACCTCTCATCATTTGCCAGACCATTTCCATGTCTGCACATGAGCTGCAGGCACTGGAGCCCTCTGTGCTCTGGGTTTGTCCAAAATCCCCCCTGAAATCCCACCCCCATCCTCTTCAGATTCCCTTCCCTGGCTTCCCACAACCTCCTGCATTCCTTGTCTTCCTCCATCCTCCTCTTCCATAAAACCACTGATTTCCCCAGGCAGGAGATTGTGACCAGGCACCTTCTCACAGTTCTGGAGCATCCTGGAACCAAGAGCCCGATGCTGGAGAGGGAAAATGGGGAACAGCATCCCCAAATGCCTGAGTGGCAGCAGCTCTGTGGAAAAATCTTTCCCCCTCCCCTTCCTGACAAGGAGGGAGAAGTTTGTGGAATATTCTCCAGTGGGCTGCTGGAAACCTGCTCTGGTGGGGCTGGAGGGTGCAGCTGGGAGGAGGGAGAGCCCTTTTCTGGGAGCTGTGCCCTCTGCTCTGTGTTACCAGCACTTAATTCCACCTTCTCCATTAGAAACACTCCCTTGGCCGCCTTTGGGAGGTGTTTGGGACAGCACGTCAAAGCAGGAAAGGCTCTCAGAGGAGGGGGCAGCTGTGGGGACACAGATGGATGTCCCTGGGCTGCCTTTCAGGCCAGCCCCACACCAGGGTTTTAATTTTTTAGACTTATGTATTATCTCTGTTAAAAAAAAACCCCTCACAATTATGGTGGTCTCTACATGGTCCATTCCAATGGGAGGGAGGTGTCCTGGCTTTCCCTGGATCTGAATCTCAGCATCTCCATCCTCCAGCCTCTGTCACATCTCCAACCTCCTTCCACTGGGAGATTTGGGCTGTCGCGGTGACATTCCCCACTTTGGCTGGGTGACATTCCTGCCGTGGCCTGATTTCCTAGGAATACAGAAAAACTCCAGTTGCACTGAATCCTCACCAGAGAAACGATGGGAAAGAATCGTGCAGCACCTACCCCACCTCGGACAGGAGGCATCCAACAGATCCAAGACCCAAATCCAAGCCGGAGAGGAATAAAACGTCTCAGGCCCACCCTGGGAGCCCCAAGCGAAGAGGATTGAGCGTGTATAATAAACTGCCTGTGGATCATTTATCACAGCTCCTCTCTGATTGCCTGGGGGTGATGATGGACACCAGGAGTTGGGAGAACCTAACGACGTGTGGGGAACGGAGCGCAGGTGTCCGTGCGGGAAGCGGCGGGAAATCAACCTGACAGCCTGGAATCCGCGCGGACCCCGGCCCGTCCCCCGCCTCCCTCTCCCCCAATTTTCCCGGTGGGAGGGCTCTGCTGAAAGGCTTCTTTCTTCCTTCCCTTCGTGGATGATCCCACCTCTTCAGACAGCCTCTGTTTTCCTTTGGAAAAGGGAACAGCTGGGGCAGATCTCTGCTGCTCCCAGCAGCGCGGGGCCGCAGCTCAGCCCCCCCTTCCTGCCCTTGCACCTTGCTCCTGGGTGGGAGACAGCAGGAAAGCTTGCAAGGAGCCTGGCATTCCCTCCCCAAACCCCCAGCACCTTGGGATCACGCACATTCCCCATCCCAGGGGCTGGAGGGAGGAGGTTCCAGCAGAGCCCCCGTTCCGTGGCTCCTCGGGCCATCCCTGAACATCTCCGTTATTGGAGAGCCCCTGACCTCCCCTGTCAGGTTTCCCCATTGTCTGCCTGACCTCACCATTATAAAGCATTTCCTACTATTTAGCCTGATGTTTTTCTTTCTTAATTTTAGGCCATTAGTGCTTGTTCTTCCCAAATTTACTACTGAAAATGACTCTGCCTCCTCCCTTCCTCCGGCTTGACGGATGGCTACGGAGTGACCCTCCAGGATTTATATCCCCAGTGGCCAGCAGGACTCCTCTCCTCTCTTAATCCCCTCCAGGCCATAGAAAAATAAAGTTGTTGTCTTTAAATCCGAATCTGTTACAAGCTCTGCCTCCAAGCAGAGACGTTCCCCTCCTTGCTGGAGTTCAGCTGTGTTTGCTTTCACAGCTCTGTCACAGAAAGGCCAGGAATGAATTTTCCAAGATGTTTCATTTTTCATCAGGGGTTTTTTATCGGTGTTCATTTGCCTCCTCTATTTTCTATTTTTTTTAAAGTTATTATTTTTTTATTTTATGCATATAATAAAAAGGCCATTCACTCCCCAATGAATTGGAGGGGAAAAGTTTATCTTTCCCCTCTTTTCTTTAAGCCTAAATGAATAATTCCTTTTGGGGTTTGTTTCTTGGGCAAAATAAAATTGAAAAATAGTTTCAAAGAATGAAGAATAATTTTCCAGGAAAGAAAATATTTTGATGAGCAGAACACTGATTTTGTTGGGTCTTTTAGGTTTATGGATTATTAATAATTTTAACTTTGATGGTAAGTTTTAGAGAAACTCACAAATAATATAAAATTATCATTCAGTATAAGAGTTCATGGAGTAAATGCTCTTCTCTTCCACTGGTATGAAAGATAAAATTAAAGTGAATGAAAACTTCCAGGACAAAAATTTCAAAATTATGCTGAATTGCAGATGAAATTCCCTGAAAAACAATTTCTCTGGGATGCATATGGGAATTCCCACTTGAAAGTGTGGCCATTGATATCTCCTTTATTTATGCCCTAGGAAGGTTGAGACCCAGTTGGAGATGTTTGGAGATGTTATGTTTGGGGTTGTCTGGACAAAATATATCCTATTTCCTGTGCTTCTTCCAGGCCTGCAAGCCCGGGATAGGGACTGTGGAAAACTTGTTAATATGAAAAGATGGGATTAAGCAGATGGAAAACGAACTTGGCCGTGAGTTTGGGGTGTTTCTTTGGAGCCCTGCCCCGGGCGCTGCTCCCGCGAGGTGCGGCTGAGTGGCTGCTTCCTACCCCGGGCTCCCTCCTGCTCCCAGGCTTTATTTCTGGGATCTCTCAGCCATTCCCCTTCCAAGGAGCATTTCCTTCCCGCTTTCCCTCGAGAGGAGCGGGATGGGAGCGGGGAGAGGCTCCAGAGGTGGGATTCAAACAGAGCCAGGAACCTCCTTGGGAGGTTGGAACTCAGGGCGCCGACTCCGGCCACCAAACCCGGAGCTGCTGCCAATTTGTGATGTTTTCCCTTAAAAGTCAAAGATTTAATGGAAAGAGAGGTCAGGCTTTGACCTGAGCCCTGAGCAGGGTGACAGAGATGGCTCCTTCATGTCCTCTCCTGGGGTTTGTTAGTCTAAAGTTTAGTCCCCACGTCAGATGATGCATTTTCCAGGGAAGTTAATGGATTCACTTGCACCGCCACGGAGCGGTTGGCGGGGGTGGGAGGCCGACTCTTTCGTGAGAGACAAATGACTTCCTCTGGACAAGCAGCTCTGTTTTAACTTGGAAAATGATGGATGAGTCCCAAGGAAAGGCTTTGCACAGGCAAACGAACATGCAAAGCTCACGTTGTCAGAGATCCAAAGGGACAACAACAGATCCCGACCGCCGGGAGGGAACGGGACTCGGCGATGGCGGCAGGGATGGGGATCGGTCTGCAGAGGGAGACTTTGGGCCAGGCAAAACCACGTCACCAGCACGAAACAGGACAGGGAGTGACACCAAAGGGACACTCTGGAGCTTCCACACGAGTGGGGTTGTGGGTTTGACTCCAGCAGGTCCCAGCTCCGTTCAATCCAAGCCTTCCCACGGCACATGGATGCACAGCCTTACCCTTCCGCCCCTGCCCTTGGCCCTCCCACGCTATTGTTTGGATTTTCCTTGGGGCCACCATGCTTTGCCAAACGTTTCCTTCTCTTTTTTCTTCTGTGCTTACCTTTATCAATGACAGATTTGATTTTATTTTTTCTTTTTAAATATGTAAATGTGAATACTTGGAAGTGCTGGGCACTGAAGCTGAATCAGAGTTCCTGCTCCTCGAGGCACTTGTGAATCTCCCTGCTCCACCTGGAACCCCAAATCCTGACTCCAGATCCCACTGCTCCGGGTGTGGGTGGAAGAGATGGAGCAAAGAGCTACAAATAAAGCCCCAGAAGTTCCCTATGGGGGGAAAAAAAGATGAAAGATGACTTTAATCTCCTCTCTTCCCTATTTTTTACCACCACAGTGAGCCACAAATTTAAAAAAGAGCCACAGATAAAAATACAGCCCCTCAGAGCCACAGATAAAAATACAGAGGAAAATAAATTGAATTTTAGGCAACCGGTTTGCCTCCTGCCCTTAGAAATCTTTGCACACAAGACAAGAAATAAGTAGATTGATTTTTGAATATTTCCTTTCCTGCAGAGTGGCTAAGTGGGAATGACCTGGAGAGCTGCTGGAGTGTGACCTTGGGGGAAAACATCCTGGAGAGAAGAAAATGTAGGGATGATGAGCTGGAAGAAGGACAGGTTGTTGCCATCAGGATTGGTGACTCCCATCCAGCTGAGGCTGGAGAAACAGCACTGAAACAAGGGATTTGCTCCATCCTGGATGATTTTGTTGCTTGTATGAAGGGCAAAGTCTTAATTTGGGATGTTGTGCAATGTCACTGAGAGAGCAGGAGGAGCCCGTGCCCAGAGGGAATGGGCACATTCCATCATCATGGGCATGGAGCACACTGCCAAGGACAATCAATCCCTGCACCTGGATCTCTCAGCTCCTGCATCCTCCATCTCCTCCACAGCCCCTGAGAAAACCTGGGATGTTTATGGAGCTCAGCAATTCCCACAGTGGCTGGCTGATCCGTGAAGATGGAGCCCGCCTGGCTGGCTCTTCTTGGATACTGGAAAACCTCCCCAGCTCAGGCCCTGTTGTCACTGAGGAAATTCCTTATTATTCCACTGCCAAGGATCCAGTTATCCAACCTATTTATACCACAGGTTTGATTTATACCTGCAGTGACAGAGGGGGATAAAGAAATATGTCACCTTTTGTGACTGAATTGAACCTCATTTAATTTAATTTTTTAATGAAAGCCTCTCACCTGCCTGCTTCAAGCACAGAAATGTCCCTTCAACCCCCAAATAAATTCCTGACATTATTGATTGCAGCCAGGGTGGCTGAGACTGGGAGTTATTTTCTTATGCAACCGTTCAGTCTTTGGGAGGGAAAGGCAAAAGGCAGAGCTGGAGGAGCTGCAGACGTGATTTATAGATATTAAACATTTTATAGCAATTTTTTATCACTTTCATTCCTCTCTGTTCCTCCTTCAGATGTTGGAATAAGAAGGGTGGAGAGGGACTGGGAGACAGGAGGCTTTAAACTGTCAAAGCTGTGGGAGAATGATGGATCTCTGTGGGCTTGGGCAAACCCAGTTTTTTGGAAAGCTTTGCCTGCGCTCCCTTTTAGAAGGAGGGCAGCACCTTATCTCCCTCCTGCCAATCTGCCAGCTGTGCACCCCTGTCGGGCATTATCTGCACTCCAGGGACTGCAGATCCAGCTGGATCCCCATGGAAACCCTGCCAGGACCACCCTGCCCTCCAGCACCACCTCCCCAAAAAATGCCGAGCATCCCTCCAGCAACACCCCCCTCCTCTCCCTCCTTCCCCAGAGCCACCTGCGGCTCAGCCAGACTTCTCCCAAACACATTTCTCTTTAAAAGCCCAGATTAGCCTAAAATTCTGCTGCAGATAAAACCCGGCCCCTTATCAGCGAGCGCATCCATCCCCCACGCACCGCGGGCGCTCCGCAGGCTCCGGCCGCGGCCGGGCACTCCCGGAGCGGGGCTGTTTTCCCAGCACAGCACCGAATCCATCATTCCTGGGCTTTCCTGGAGCAGGGTGATAAATCCCGCCCAGGCTGGGGGTAGGTGAGAGCCGAATTCTTCCCCAGCACGAACTCCCCGGGGAATGCGCGTCCTGCGCCGCCTCCTTTTCCAGGCACTGCTCCTCTTCTTCAAGCAATTCCTGGGCTTTCTGATCATCATTTTATTTTTTTCCCCTAGCAGCGTTTCTAAAGGGATTCTGGTCTTCCTGGCCATAATTTAATATATATATATATATATATATATTTCCCCTCATTTTTGTTTCATGTCTCTTATGCTTCCATTTGCTTCTCTCCCATCTCCTCTTAGCTGGGCAAACAGGAGAGGGGATGGGGCTGAACCTCACATGGAGGACAGATGAAAACATTCCATGGGGTTTAGATTCAAACTCCCAGAGCTATTAAAAAAAGGAATTAGTTACATAAATTAAAGGAATGAATAAATAACTTTTTTAAAAAGGCATTATTTAAGATGCTTTGGCTAAAAGGAGAAATTGGAGTGGCAACCAGGAGCCAGTGATGGCTTTGGCTTGGAAAAGCCAAGTTCAATTTGAGCTGCTGGAAAGAGAAATATATTTAAAATTGAGGCTGTTTTTAAAATCTTACAATGGTGAAATCCATCCTGGACTGGGACTAGCATATAAATATTAAATATAAAACATAAGATGTGCACATTTTGTGGCTGGAGAAGGGGATTTATGGCATGGGAATATTCTCAGGGACTCTGCTATGATGGAATAGGAACAGGGGCAGAGCTTGTCCAGGGATAACCTTTAGAAGTGTTGAGCAAGGCTGGGAAATGTGGGTGTCCCCAAAATTCTGGATGCATCCAAAGCCTAAAAAGCAGAGAAAATCTTTCCTACACGGGGTTTAAATCCAAAATCTTGCCCGGGTGGTCACTCCTGGCTGCTCCTGCCCTGATCCCACATCTTTATCAACAAAGGCCCGTGTGGGATATCAGCCCCAGCTGAGCTCTGGCAGGGTTATCAGAGGACAGACAGTAGTTCCCTCAGCCAGAACAGCCAAGGGCTTGGGGTTAAAAGCCAAGGGTCAGCCCTGTGTGGCATGGATTAAATCAAAATTTATCTGTGAGTGGCATTGCAGCAAAGCAGCCCCGGAGCATCCATCTGGGAGCTCAGCTCCGGGCATAAATCACCTTCCCTGGGGTGGGGATGAGCTTCCAGGGCTGCCTTGCCTCTTCCAGCACTGCTCCTTGCTATTGCTGGTGGAAATCCAGAGCAGGAAATCCAAGTGAGGTGCATGGAGTTAGGGGAAAGTGGATTTTTTTTGTGTGTGTAAAGGGTTTTTTTTTAATGGATGTTGGTGGCTGCAGCTGGAAGCCAGGCTTGAAAACTGCTTAAAATTTTCCTCAGCTTCATGAAAATCAATTTCAGCCTCTGCCATGCCTGGTGTTCTGCTGATCATTCCCAAATTCACAGCTTTTCCCTCTCAATCAATACATTAATCACGGAAGAGAGAGAAGGAAGAGCCATAGATTCATTTAGAGCTTTGGGGTTGCCAAAATCCCAGCACTGCCAAATCCACTCATAAACTGTGACCCTCAAGGGAAGCACCAAGGGATAATCCTCAATTTCATTTCAATTATTTCTCCAGGTTTGTTTATTTATTTATTTTTTTTAAATTATGGCTAGGACCACACTCCTCAGACCGCTTTTTGACTCCAAAATTCCACTTGTTCACGACTGTTTTAATGATGAAATTACAGCTGAGAATGGATTTTATTTCACTTCTGTCTGAATTCCTGGCACTGAAGGATCCAGCTCAAGAAAAATCCATCAGCTGTCACATCATTTTGCTCTGTGCCTGCAAGAAGCAAGCTGGACTTAAATTTGTTTCCAGTTAACTGCAATGAGCAGGAATAAAACTCCAAGCAGCTGGAATCGTGACCGTGGGACGCAAGGAAACATTTCCAGGCTACTTCCCAAAAACTCCAGCTGGTGGCAGCAGCAATTTCTTTTCCACCAAAAGTTAAACACAAAACTAAAAGGAGAGAGAGAGAGAAAAAAAAAAAATCCCTAGAAAGGAAAACTACAAGCAACGTTGTGGAGATCTCAGATGTGCTGCCCGAAAATGAGATAAAAAATGTTTATTCTTTTTTTAAAATGGGGGGAAAATATCCCATTCCTGGTGGATTTAAAGCCACAGCAGAGAGAGCTGATGACAGAGAGCCCTGGATGGATGTGTCTGGGACAGAGGTGTGCTGAAAGGACCCTTGGAAGCTCCCTGGGAGCTATCAGGTGCCAGCAGGGATGGGATGACCCCTGAGGGAAGCAGATTTCCCCAGGGAATCCCATCTCCCCTCCCTGGGACAGCCCAAACTCTGGGGTTTTTTAGGATACCTGTGAATAACTGGGTTTTTAGGATACCTGTGAATACCTGGGGTTTTTTAGGATACCTATGGATAATTGGGGTTATTAGGATCCCTGTGGATAACTGGGTTTGTTAGAATCCCTGTGGATAACTGGGTTTTTTAGAATCCCTGTGGATAACTGGGGTTTTTAGGATACCTATGGATAACTGGGATTTTTAGGATAGCCGTGGATAATTGGGGTTTTTAGGATCACTGACAGAGGAGTGCAAGCCCTTGCTTGGATTCTCAGATTCACAAAGGGCAGTGGCCACAGGATGGGATTTGGAAGCAGGAATTCCTCCCCAGGAGGAGGAGGCAGCCCTGGGACAGACCCCTGGGATGTCCAGAAACCCACGTGGATGTGACACCTTGAAGGTGACATTTCAGCTTTGATCTGCACCCCCTCAGGTGTCCCTCCCAAGCAAAAATCTCTGCATTTAGAATTCCTTCAAATCCACCCCCTCTCTCTTCCCATCTCCCCCTGTCTCACCTGTAGCATCCCATCCTCCTTGCATCTCCATTTCCATGAATTCCAGCCCTTCCACCACTGAGCCTTTTCCTCCTCCTCCAGCTACACCTCCACCACTACACAACACCCTGGCTTGTTTTCCTACTCAGCCAGGATGTCTGGGAAGGGCTTTTCCTCTAATCTTTGCATCCCTTTGGGAATATCTCCTTGGAAAAGAAAACTCTGCTTTGCCATTGGCACCGTTTTACACCCCCAGAGGAGGCTGGAGGGGATTTTTGGAGCTCTCCAAACATGCAGGCACAATCACGGCTTCTGTGATTGAGTCGTTGCTCTCTAAATAAGTAAATTAACTCTAATACCCTTATTTGCTATCAACCTTATAAAATGTAATAAAAGCCAGATGTCTCCTCCTTAACCTGATGTGCCATGGATGGATTATTTTTTCCAGACTTTATGAAAGTGATTTTGCTCTCTCTCTCTCTCTCTCTGGTGTTCCCTCTGGTGAATTCACTGCAGGATCCGATGGGGAGAAATTTGGAAATGGATAAAAAAATAGAAAATCTGGGGACAGCTCAGCAATGATGTCGGGTGTGGGAGAGGGTGGGGAGGAACCAGAGGAGCTGGAATATTTCCCATCTGTTTTATTTGCTTTCCTTCAAACCAGCTGAGAAATGAAAGGGCCCTGTTCTGCACCCTCTCCGAGCTACAGGACTTGTTCACTGAGTCGTTTTAGCTCCCAATTAAACTAAATATTGTTTTTATACAGACAGCTTTTCCCCCAGCTGGGCTGATAACATGATTGTTGTGCTTGCATGAGGTTTCTGGGAAAGCAATTTGGGGTTTCACATCATTTTCTGAGAGTCAGGCTGGTTCCTCATCCAAAATCATAATTTTGGGTGAAGGACACACTCCACAGAGCTGTTCTGATCTCAAGGAATGATCTTCAGGCTGTTGTCTCCAAGATCTCATCCACAGACTGCTCCTGCTTTGGGGTCAGTCTCCTTGGCTGGATCTCCTGCATGATATTCCAGTTCATTCTCCAAATGAAACAGAACAAAGCCACCATGGGTCAGAACTGCCATGGGCCAGAACTGTCATTTTTCCAGGGGTTACATAGCATGGATGTCTCTGGGATGTGGGGAAATCACTCTTTACTGTGGCAAATTTTAGCAATGTTGAGATGACAGAAGGTTCCACTGAACCAAATTGGTTTTGTCTTAATTTATTCTGATAAAATCAAACAGCAGGGTGACCTGGAAAGAATTTGAAGGACCATTCCCAGCTTTGCTCAGCCAACGCTCTAAGACAACCCAAATTTCAGAACCACAACAAGTTTTAGAACATAAATTCCCTTCCTCCTCCATCCTTTTGCTCCAAGAACACTCCCAAGGCTGCTGTTTGATTTGTAGAAATCACATCAGGTTTATGAGTGTGATAGATGGCATTAGGGCAAGGCCCTTTGCCCTTCTGATTTTCCTGCCCATTTCCCTAATTCCAGACATGAAATGACTCTCCAGCAAGCCAGCCTTTGAATTTTGAGGTTTTGGGGTGTTCCTTTAATTCAAGAGCAGGGGAGTGAAAGGAGAGAGGAGCTGGGATATCCTGGACACTTTTCCAATCTTTGGTTCTTATCTTGAACCAGAGAAGGAAATGTAGGAACAAACTGGATTTGTGATCTCGGGGTTTAGCAAGCAGCTTATGCAGGTTGTTGTTCCCTAAGTGGGGAATATGGGCTGGAATTCAGTCCCAACAAATTTCCTTTCAATCCCAATGTCCATGTGATTTTCCTGCTGATTTCCTTAACTCCAGGCATGGAATTCCTCTCCAGCAAGTGAACCTTTGAAACCAGCAGAAAAGCACGGAAAAGCGCCAGAAATGCGCAGAAAAGCGCGGAAAATCATGGCCAACCTTTGCTCTGAAATTAGAGGTATCTCTGTGGGATTCCAGAGGAATTAAAGGCTAAATCCAGTGAGGAAAGGGAGACACCAAAAGCCTGCTGAGCAAAATCCCTCTGGACATTGGAGCAATCTGTCCCCAAACCGCAGCACGAGGATACCCAAGGGAGAATTAACAGGAATGGGTGGTTTTAATCCATGACCCTTTCCCTCAGCACACGCTCCTGCCTCCCTTGATCCACGGGAGGCTCTGGCCATGCCCGTGGCTTTTGAACACAACATTTATTATCCCTCAGTCCCGGCTCATCCCGGGATGGACAGCCTGGAGCTCGGAGCGCTGCCGGCATCTGGTTCTCATGTTCAATCTCAGCTCCTCCACTCGGGCTCGAGTGACAACAGAACAATGCTCGCCCTGCAGACTGACTAATTAGGCTGCATCTGGAGCTAATTAAGCGTGGAGTCGCAGCGAGGGGAGAGCTCCCCTTATCAAACCAGCAGCAGGGGCGAGACAGGAGAGAAATCGCCGCCGATACGGGCCCGGGTTTTTGCAATCTAAAATAGAAGCAATTGAAAGGAGGAGGTGGAAATTGGAGTTTTGTCCTGCAGAGAAACGGGAGCGGGGTCGGCCCCAGGATGATGAACCTGGGTTGGTTTTTTTGTTTTATGGAGAGGGGGAAAGGTGGGAGCTGGAGATATTTCAAATAATTAACGAAGATGGTTTTTGAGCCCTTGCTTCTGTGTGTAATGTATGGGCATGAAGATGCCTCTTCAGCATTGGTGTCATTTAATATTTTAGTTTCTGATACTCCATGGCATTTGTAATTACATTAACTGACCTTTGCTAGGTGAAATGTGCCCTGATCTCTCTCTTTTTTCCCAACTATTAAGTGGAGTTTCTATTGTTGGGTATTCTAATCTTAGTTTTGTTTGGTCAGAGCTGGGAGAAATATGGTTTCCATCGCTTTATCAGCCACTAATTAGGATGAGGCTGAACATTTTTTAATAGCTGGACAGTTTTATTTTTCCAGTGAATGAATTCTTGTGGAGGTCCAGAAAATCCAGAGTACAGGGAGTCACAGGAGTTTAAACATGAAGTAGCAGAGTTTATTTTTGATGCCTCTATTTTTCATCATAACACTTGCAATGCCAATAAACAGAGAGAAATCCTCCAAACTCCACAGATAAATTTGTCATGGCTTGGTTCAGAACAGTAAATTATTTTTAGATCCATTTAATTCCTCTTTTCTGACCTGGAAACATTTTATTTCCAGGATGGGAATAGTTTAGCTGCAGGTTCTCATCAAAATAAGGTTTTTGATTGATTTTTTTTTCTTTTTTTTTTTTTTTTTTTTTTTTTTTTTTTTTTTTTTTTTTTTAATTGTCTAGGAGCCATCCCCAAGAACTGCCTGGGATCACCCAGCTTCATACATGGATCAATGCAACTCTGGGATTCCCATAGCCCTGGTGTTCCTTAGGGCTCGTTGCTCTTTCCCTACCTGCACCATTTAAATCCATTTTGGTGAGATGAGATTTGGGTTTCTGGCAAAGCTTTTTCAGGATTTACAGCTGTTTGTGTCTCCTCCAAATGATCCTCTCCATGCTGGGAGTGTCCATCTCTGAACATTCTGCCCATCACATTTAGGGAAAAGTCCTAAAACCAGAGAAATCCCCCAAAATTGGTGATTTTTTTCATCTTATGTTTAACATACTGTACATTGAACTTAGTAATATTTGGGGTTTTGATCCCATCAGTGGCATCAAGCTCCAGAAGTCCTCTGCTCCCAGCCCACCTCTGATCCCAACACTGGGATTGATTTCCACGTGTTCTCTTCCCTTTGTCCTTCCCTCCTTCATGGAATCACACCATCATGGAATTGCTGAGGTTGGAAAATCCCTCTAACATTATTGAGTCCAACCCTTAACCCAGCAGTTCCAAGGCCACCATGGAACCTTTCCCATGGGATTTTGAGCAGTTTAATATCCAGCTTCAGCCTGAGATGAGGAAGAGAAAAAATGCTCACAAAGATGCTTTGTATGCATGTAAAATTACCTGATCTTTCCTGAATTTTGAGCTTTGGGATGTCTCTCTTCTTTGAGAGCAGGGGAGTGAGAGGAGAGAGCAGCTGGGATATCCTGGACACTTTTCCAATCTTTGGTTCTTATCTTGAACCAGAGAAGGAAATGTAGGAACAAACTGGATTTGTGATCTCGGGGTTTAGCAAGCAGCTTATGCAGATTGTTGTTTCCTAAGTGGGCAATAAGGGCTGGAATTCAGTCCCAGCAAATTTCCTCGCAGCCCCAGAGTCTGTCAATCTCCAGGTTTCAGGATTGTGGTGCAATTTGCCATATTAAACTCTGGGTTTTCCTGAACACAGGCCTCAAGGATCAGACAGTTCCATTTCTAGGCGAATGCGTGTGTGGGAGTGAAAGGTCACCTCGGGCTTATCTCTAAATAAACCCAGGAAATAACATTATAGCTCCTTTTTTTTTTTAATTTTTTTTTTTTTTTTTTATCCTGTGCAGGCTGGCAATGGGCAAAGCAGCCTGGACAGCTTTTTTTTTTTTTTTAATATCTAAATATTCCCCACTGGAGCATGACCTCAAATATTAGCTTTCCACCTAGCGAGACTAGACAGGAGCCGGGCAAAGGCACGTCTGTTCCTTCACCCTGATGCAGGAAAAACTATTTATATCTCCTTTTTTTTTTAATTATTATTTTTTTTCAGCCCCTCCTGGGCGTGTTTACTTTCTTTGGGGCTCATGAATGGCGGCCTCAGAACCCCCCTCATTGTGATTTTCCCCTCCAAACATCCCTTTCTCTCCGTGCTTTTTCAAAAAGATCCTTTTTTTTAAATTTTTTTTTTTTTTCCCCTCCCTCCCCCCGTGTTCCTTTCGTGTTGTGATTTCACTGAGGCTTCCAATGGTCTTCAACAGTTCATTTATGCTGGGAGCTTTCTATAAACTGTACAGCCATGGTCTCCTAGCCTGGCCACCCACCGACCCAGCCTGTCTAAACAGCATCTGTCTCCATCCCAGACACATCCAGCCAGCTCGGAATGGATTGAATCCAGCTTTTTTTCCCCCCTTTTTTCCCCCCTCCCTTTGTGCCCTCCTGCAAAGCCAGGGTGGGAGTCAAGAAGGGGGCACTGGGGTGGGGTTGGGGTGCTGCTGGTGCACCCCTGGGTTTGTTTGGGGAGCCCTGCAGGAGCTCCATCCCTCAAGTCCCACCAAATCTCCCCGTGGGGAGCAGATGCATTATTAGTGACGGGAGCCTATTTAACCTTAATCCCAAATGCATTATCTGGGGAGTTTGGCTTGGCTTTTTGACTTAAGGTACTGGGGGTTATTACCTCTGGAATGCAGAGGGATTGCTCTGAGGGATCTCTCCATTTGGGCAGAGGGCAGGGATGGATGGGCTTTTCCTTGCTCAAGCAATTTGGACACATTTTTGAAAGATTAAGTCAGATCAGCACTTGAAAGGCTCAGTTACCTCTTGAGTGTGACAGCACAAAGCCCATTCCCCTTCCCAAGAGCCTTGTTCAGCTCAGGAAAAAAAAAAAACAGCAAAAATTAAGAGAGGGGTTAATTTTGCTTGGCAGCTTGGAGAGATTTGTGATTTTTTGTGCTTTTCCTGCTATTTACCCTGCAACATTGTCCAAAAATATTCCTGCCTGGAGAAAGAAACTGCCCTCTGCAGTAACTGAGGGCTTCCAGGTCTATCCTCATCCGTGTCAACACTTTGGATGCAGCAAAAAGCAGATTTCCAAGGCCTTGTCTGGCTTTCAGGCCTGGGGAGGTGTCAGCTCTCTTAATTAAGGGAGCTGTCATTACAGGCAGAGGGAATTTTAGGGAGAAAAGGTCGTGGTTCTGGGCTGTCAAGAACTGGGCTCAAAAATAGGAATTGAATTTGTGATTGAATATGGGAAACAGTCATAAAATCCCTAGGTTTAAATCTGTTTGAATGGTCAGCCTGCCCTGGGCTGAACAGAGCAGGGATATTGTATTTGATGCACACGTCTTAGATAAGCTTTGATTTTCTTTAATTTTAATTTTTGAGGCAGAATGTGAACCTGTAAAGGTTTGCCTTTTGCCAGGTCCCTCTGAAATCAAGTAAATGTTCTGTTTGCTTTATTTACAACCTATTTGAGCTAAGAAAGCAAAACAATACAAAAATAAAGCTGGAATGGGAGCAATTGCTTCAGAGTGAATATACTGTTTTTTAATAAAGCATGAGAACAACACATGAATTAAGGAAATTTTTAAAAATCCAGAAAGAAATACTTAATGAAGGGGATGGCAGGGATAAATTTCTCACTTTGGAGAGAAGGATTAGATTTGATATTAGGAGGAAACTCTTCCCTGTGAGGGTGGGCAGGCTCTGGCACAGAGTGCCCAGAGAAGCTGTGGCTGCCCCTGGATCCCTGGAAATGTCCAAGGCCAGGTTGGACAGGTGTGGAATGAAATGAGCTTTAAGATCCCTTCCAACCCAAACCATTCCATGATCTCTGGGACAGAAAGATGAGCCCACAGCAAGAGCCTGAGCTTGGAGCTGTCAGCTGAGCCAGTCCAGCAGCTCCAAAGAGCTGCTGCTCCTCGGCACAATTAGAACAGAGCCTGTTGACATTCCTGTATTTTGACATTCCCTGATTTATTTCCAATTTCAGGTGCCTAAAGAGATGCATGTCTTGCTCTCCAGCCTCATTTCAGCACTGAGGGGATCTGTTCTGAGGGGAGGCCTGGCTTTAGGAATAAAACAAGGGGATGTTCTTCCCTGTGCTGACGGCACTTCATTGTTCTCGTGCCTCCTCCCAACCCAATTCAGATTAGATTCACTATCAGTCATGATTATGGACAAGAAGTGATAAAACGTGGCTTGGAAAACAAAAAAAAAAATCATGTTTGGACAAGAATTTGCTGACATATTGTGGAGTGATAACATGATAGTGAAAATAGCCAGATCCTGCCTGGCCTGGCGTCTGGAATCAGTAAAAGGAGGCAGGCAGGAATATGGCAAGCTGGCTTCTGTTCCCTTTCCAGCACAAAATCGGCACTTTTAGGGTTTTTTTTAGAAACCCACGGATAGGATTTGCACTAAAAACTTGCCATTATTCCCAGATCTTGGCTCCAGCCTGGATTGCATTGCAATCATTCCTTACCAAACTCCTGGGGGTGTTTCTGGAGGTATAAAAGGAAGAATGGACAGCTGGGTTTGCCAATCTCACCTGGAGCATCCACAGCTGATGCTGGAGGAATGCTGTTGTGTGTGGAGAAGGAGAGCAGGGTGACTCTAAAAAATGAGAAAACTGCATGGTTTTAATTGGGATTTAATCAGTGTTTAATCAGAATCCTAGGGATTCTGCTGATGGGAGGTGCTGCCTCAGCCACTCCTGGGCTGCCACATCTTCTGACTTCCAGGGAAATGGAGTGGACAACTTTCACTTCTAAACCCAGAAACACATTCTGGTCGAGGCTGATAAACACAAGACCACTTTATCATGACAAAGTCCTACAAATCAGGTGAAAATTGGTGTCTGGGGTGAAAACTAACACTGCTGGGAATGCTGCAGAGCCTGGCCGTGGTCAGTCTTATCAGGCTGATGGCTGGACACCATGATTCCAGAATTCTGGTCTCCTAAAACCACACTTCCCCATCAATACTCCTCCTTGAAGTTACTTTTTCCTTGGCTGCATTTCACACACAAAGAGGGAATATCTGGAAAGACCTGGACTCTTCCTTGGCAATTCTCAGTCTCCTGGCCACAATCTGGTATTGAATGAGAATTTGCATTTAGAATAAGGAAAAAACGGGGATGAAGGAGCACAGAAACCAAGAGATGGTTTTAATAATGCAGTGTGGAAAGGCAGGGAATGCACAAGATGGGCTGGAGGTCTGTTTTTCACTTACTCAGAGTCACTCTGGGCGTCCCTGGATCACAAAAATTATTCATCAGGTCCTCTGCCCCTTCTGCCAACTCTGGGATCTGTAGAGTATTGGATCTCTTCAGTAAGAAGGTTTCAAACTCTACTTTTGAGGGGCTAGATATGTTTGCCATCAAAGAGAGATTTTCTTTTGCTTAATCCCACCCTATTCCCTCTTCATTTCATGCCTTTGCCCACCTCAGCAATCACTGCTCCTCTACAGGACTCTGCTTCTTCATGCCTTGAACAACCTTTGGTTTGTAACATCTTATTTGAGTCAAAACCAGAGACACTTGACCATTCCAAAAGAGGAGAAGAGAGGGAACAGCTCCTAAAGAGTGGGTGCAGTGTGGGTTTTCCATAAAATTCTATTTCTGTCGTTTTATGGCCGAGTGTGTCTAAGAGAGGGCTCTTTTTGCAGAAGGTGAAAATGCCACGAAACGCCTGGGATCCTCTTGCATCTGGAGGAATGTCCAATGTTGCAAGAGACCTCTGTAAATATTTATACCTGACGGCTTTGCAGCTGGCTATTAAGTGCCCTGATTGTTCCTGTAACGCTGCTTGCAAATGGAGATCTGGCATTTGAAGGGATGCAGCACAAATTGTTCCCTTGGCCCTCGTTTTTGGTCAGAGGATTTACTCAGGGCTGGTGATATCACTGGGGAAACATCCTCTCACCCCTTCTCTCCCTGCGTGAGCAGAGACCTCCCTGATGGAAAACGGGAGGAGGAGTGGGGAAAACACCCCCAAAAAACACCGATTTTGGGGCTCCAAAAGGGTTAGGGGACTTCTCTGGGGTCACCTCACCATGGTGGGGTGTTGATGGCTCCTCATGTGGGGGTTGCAGCCCCATCTGTTCTTCCTTTGGTTGGAGGGCGGCCAAGCCACAGCGGCGGAGCGACCTCGGAGTGCCGGTGACTCAGATTTGCCAGGGATCCGCTCCTGGAAAAGCCAAAAAAGCTTTTCCTGCCAGCTTGGCTGGTGTTAACCCCTTGCTGGTTGGGTGTGGGGATGCTGCCAGGTGGGTTGTCACAGCTCAGGGGTGCTCAGGTGAGGACAGCCCAAAGCTGCTCCAGTGAGGTTTGGGATTGGGGCTGCTGGAAGAGGAAATATCCAACAGGATTCTGGTTTTTTTGGGGGGATCTATTACTCCAGGGCTGGGGCAGAGCTCAAGGGAAAACAAAAAACAGCCACATCCTCGTATTATCCATCCTCACTACAAATTGAATTCGACCCCAGGCATGTGAAAACACTACTTTATCATCACCACAGCCAGTGCCAGCGTCAAGGAGACCTTTGTGGCCTCCTGTTTTATGTAATTTAATAGTTCAGCTGCACCTTTGGCTGGGCTAAAATCAATCCTGAGTTTGCTTTGGGCGTCCAGGAGGATTTCAGAGAGGGGACAGAAACCATTAAGAAACCAAACAAACCACAAAGTGCCTCGTTCTGACTTTCTTCTGAAAGGAGCCCCTTTCAAACTCCTCCTTTTGAAAAGTTGTCTCATCGTTGGGCTAATTTGGTGCTAATGAAAAATAAATTGGCCCCCTCGGGGCCTGCCGGGAGAATCCCGTGTTTCATTCTGCTGGAAATGGAGCAAATAAAACCAAATTAATCTCGAAAAGCTGAAACATTGGCACGGAGTCTGTGTTTCTGGTGGGGTTTTGGAGGCTGAGGGAGCAGGTGATTCTCACTCTGCAGAGCTGTGCCTGCAGGAAAACCACTCAATGCTGCTCTTTATTTACTTGATCCATCAGAAAAGCTGTGGGCATCATTCAAATCTGCCACAATGCCTTTGTTTTTGACCAGGTTGCTCCTTCAAATTGCATGTATTAATAATTTGGGTGATATTCTCCTCTCCCTGTGCCCAATCTCTATAAATCCCAGCCCTACAATGAAATCCTTTGTAGCCTTATGGCCAGTCATGACAGTCAATGGAATAATTTTTCCCAAGAATGCATTCCAGGAGTCCCTCCTTTCCTCATTTCCTGAGCATTTGGGCTCAGTTACCACCTGCTTTCCAGGTAATTATTTTTCTTCCTAATTTTTATCATCCTTTGGCTGTTGACACTGCAAGAAGCCAAGCTTTAAGGGGGTCCCTTGGGTGGGCTGGGCTGCAGGATGGGCTTAGGGTCACAACTTTGGGATCTTTGTGGGGTTTATCTTTAGGATCTTTTAACTTGGAAAGGAAAAAAAAAATGTAAAACCTAACAGCTTGGATTTTAAACAGAGAGGATGTGCTGTGCTTGGTGTAAGTAGAATATTTACAGTTCTAAGGCAGGATGATAGATGCCTCTTACAAATAATAAATAAAGGTTGAGTGTTGGGAAGAAGATTCATAAGGATAAAACTAATAATGGAATAATCTTTATTGAGGAAAATGAAGCTGGGACACAACCCCAAAATAAATTTGCTGTTTACTGGAGCACTGTGGAGTGGTTTAGATATTGTTATAAAATAATTTTTATCACCTATGGTGAAGATTTGGGTTAGTGGGGCTGTTCCAGGTTTCCTTGAACACTTAAGCTCAGCCCAAGCAGTCACAGGGAAGTCCAGAGAGCTCCAGCAAGGCTGAGGGAAACCCAGATTCCTGCAAAACACAGAGATTTGGAGAGTGGGAGTGCATGGCCTGGAATTGCTTGGTCTGAATTCACATCTCCAGACATGGCTTAAAATGTGTCCCAGACCAGACTAAACCAGGGAGCACATCTGGAGCTGTAAAACGAGGGCCTGAGAGGGGCAGGGAGTGCATCTGTGGCAGGCAGAGATTCCTCAGGTGCCCCAGCCTGTTCCCAGGCTCAGAGGGATCCCCAAATCCTCCCTGCTGAGCTGGCTGCAGGCTCCCCATTAACAGCACAAAGGTTTGTATCAGCTGCAGGCACTGGAAAAGGCAATTCCTCCTCTCCTCAGGAGGTGTGGAACTGCCATGAGCATGCAAAATAATGCTTTATGTTCAAATTCAGTGAAGGATATGGAAAATAAAATGTATTGGCTTTGGATGTCTTCAGAAAAGGGGGGGGGGATAAATTTGGAGTTGTCTCCAAAAGTTTATGTAGGTTATTGATTATGGCATCTCTGTGCCAGGAAGAAAGGTGGAAAAGCTGCTGCAAGAGTCATGTGAGACAAGAAGAAAATAAAGTGGAAAATCAGTCCAAGGGCTGGTATTGATCCATCCAGGGATGCAGCAGTTCTGGAGGAAAAAGTGCTTTTTGTTTCTAGAATGGCATTATTCTGGAAGAAAAGGGAAACCTCCATGTTGCCAATGGGTTAATCCTGGTTTGAGTAAATGTCTGGCTCCACAAAAACTGGAGTATTGCTGGTGGTGTTGGAGCATTCCTGATGTTCTTCCCCCAGAGGATACCTCTAAACCAACCAGCCTTGGTTCAGTGCTGGCTGTTGCCTGTCTTTAACAGGGGAAATTCATGTTCTTTAACCTCCCAGGACTGGAGCAGGAGCTGTCCTTATCCAGCCCTTACCTCCGGATCCATCAGCAGCAGATGGAAATGCTGGAAGAGGAACCATAAGGAATGACACTGAAGGAGTAGGGATATGGATTAGGGAAGGCAAATGATAGCCCCAGCCCCATTTATGACCACTTGGGGGTTGTATTTGAAGCACCCTGGAGTTCCACACAGCTCCGGGTTTCATCTGGCTGCAAGGGAAATTCAGATTATTTTGGGGAGGGTGTATTTGTAGGTGTGGATGCACTGTGGGAATTCTTCCCTGGGAGGGTGGTGAGGCACTGGAAGAGTTTGCCCAGAGAAACTGTGAATGTCTCATCCCTGGAGGTGTCCAAGGCCAGGTTGGGTGGAGCTCTTGTGCAGCCTGGGACCATGGAAGGTGTCCCTGCCCATGGCAGGGGCTGGAAAAGGAGGATCTTTGAATTCCCTTCCAACCCAAACCATTCCACAATTCTCTGGTTCTATTCTCAGACCACTGTCCAAGGTGTCCTACCCCCATTTCCACCCATGATTCCTTTCCTGGATCTGCATCAGTGTGCTGATCAGGTGCTTCAACAAGAGTTTATTTCACTTCAGAGACACATTTCACATTTAGGACAAACATTTCCTTTGGGTCTGGTCTTTGGGCTGGGCACTGCAGGGCAGGAGAATCCAGCAGCAGGATTGGATCCAACCCCACGTGCTAAAATCCACTTAAAATGTTTATGGACCCCCAACACCTCCTTTGAAGAGACAAAAGGGTGATTTTTTACCCTGGCTGCACAATTCAAATTAGCACAACGTGTTCTGATGAGAGAAGGAAACACAACCTTCCCTCTCTGAGGTTACATTGCACAGCCCCACCACTAAAAGCACGGCCTGAGCCATCAGCAGCTGTGAGAAATCCCTTTTGGGAAGTGTGTTTGCTCTTTGGGATGCCTGGAAAGGCTTAGGAACAAGTGAGAGGCTCAACCTGGTGACTGCAGCTGCCTGGCAGCCCAAGTTTGGAGAGAGGATGGGCTCAGGTATGGCCACAAAGAGCAGCAGCACAGGCATGGGCTGCACTCCTGCCCCAGGAGAGCTGCTGCTGCTGCTGCCAGCCAAAAAACAGAGCCCTGGAGGCACCAGAAATGCTCTGCACTGTCAGATCCGTGCAGAACAAAGCCAGGCTGTGCAGCAGGAGGACAGATGGACACAGAGCAGGTTTCCCTTGGCTTGCAGAGGGGGTGCTTGGCAGCACAGGGCCACAGCAGTGTCACAACACTGACATTTGGGACACGAAGAGAGCACTTAGAACAGCCTGCCTCGGGCATTCTTTCCCCTCCCGTGGCACAGGAATTCTCCTCTTGCACTTTTGATATTGCCCCATTGTTTTCCCCATTCTTCCATTTGTATCTCTCCTTGTAAACGTTCCCAAAATCCTCTTTGCCCAAAGAGGTGCTGGAGACGTCACCAGCTCTTGCACTTTTCTTGTAGAATCCATCATATCCAGCTGAGGGGGATCAATGGGTGGGAATTTTTTTCCTGTGAAGGTGCTGAGGCCCTGGCATAGGGTGCCCAGAGAAGCTGCAGATCCCTGGAAGTGTCCCAGGCCAGGTTGGACAGGGCTTGGAGCACCCTGGGACAGTGGAAGTTGTCCCTGCACATGGCAGAGGGTGGCACTGGATGGGCAAATCATTCTGAGATTCCATGAATTGGAGAATTTCCTGTGCCTTTTTTTTTTTTTTTTTTTAATCATCATGGTTTCTGCTGTAAAAGATTCCTTGAACATCAAAGTTTGTACCAAGCAACCAAGGAAAAAATAAAAAAAATAGGGCTGCAAAGGCTTTCCTAGGGTGACAAGAAACTGCTGGACCCAGCAGGAAATAGGGAATTAAAAGGATTGCAAATATTTTGGGGGCTACAAAGCTGAAAATACTCCTAAAACTTCTGCTTCTGAGGTACAAAGGGGTCTGTCCCCCAAGTGGTGGGGGCACAGAGCTCAATCCCAGGCCATGCCTGTTTGAGGTAATTATTATTTATTGTTATATTTTGCAACCGAGTTAAATTAAAAAAAAAAAAAAAGCTGAAAGCTTTATCACTTGCTGGAACTATTTCCTCCCTTTAAACCTTTGAGCAATAGAGATAAAAAGTGAGTGTTACTTGTGATGCTGGGGAAAAGAATGCAATATTCTGTGTGGTGCTGTCTGGAAGAGCCCCTCTGCTCTGGCCTGGCTTTCTCCCCCTCAGCCCCGGGCATGGAGACACCAACTCCATCCATTTAAAAAGTGGAAGCCACTCATTTTTAACTTCAAATCCTATTTTTTGCCTTTCTCTTTTGGCTCAGACAGATTTCTATTCAATTTCAAAAGCAACCAATATTTAGCACGACCAAATCTGTGCTAAACACACCTAAAAAATGAGGATGGGCACGAAGCTGCAGCGCTTCCAGTGGGAATTGTCAACTTGGGCTGGACATTTCCCCTCTGCCCCTGGAGTGCTAAGATTCCTCTTCCTCTGGTGGGGCAGTTAAACTGGGGACCCTGGGAGAGGAGATAAAAGCAGCTCTGTCTTTTGGGAGGCCAAAGATGCACAGCCAGCATCCCTGAGAGGACGAGGGGATTAGGGGAATACGTGGAATTTCCAAATTTAGAGCGGAGGACTCGCTTCCCATAAACAGAGGCTGCTTTTTAAAATGAGATGTTAGGGAGATAATGCACCAAAAAAAAAAAAAAAAAAAAAA